>JAEAOA010001025.1:0-117500 GCA_016746295.1 Potamilus streckersoni
CACAATTAATCCGTAACAAGATAAGTTCTAACTACTTAACATTTATATTGACAAAACTTCGTGATTATTTGTCATCTGGCTAGATAGTCAAGCACCAAGTTGCCTTCTAGCTAGATAGCCAGGCACTAGATTGCCATCTGGCTAGATAGTCAAGCACCAAGTTGCCTTCTAGCTAGATAGCTAGGGACAAGGTAGCCATAAAGACACTTAGCCATGTAGGAGGCAAATATCTAGCTAGGTAGCCAGGTACGAAGTAACTATCTAGCTAGGTAGCCATGAACCAAGTAGCTATCAAGCTAGGTGGCCAGGTACCAAGCAGCCATCTAGATAGGTAGTCACGTGCCAAGTGGCCATCTAGCTTGGTAGCCAGGTACCAAATAGCCATCTAGCTTGGTAACCAGGTATCAAGTAGCAATCTAGTTCGGTAGTTAGGTACCAATTAGCTATATAGCTAGATAGCCAGGTAACAAGTAGCCATCTAGCTAGGTAGCCCGGTACCAAATAATCATCTATGTCCATTGCAATAACATGATTCTTGCCTTAACTATAGCTAAAGGCATTTCGTAATCTGCAACAGTTCGTTCACACTGAATATGCTTGTCGGCACTGAATATATTGTCATACCCAAAACCCTTCATAGCAGCATTGTATGTGTCGTCGATGTCAAGCATTACGTCATTTGTTCTAATATTTTTCCTGTAATTCAAATAGAAACTATGTTATGGAATTTAATGAATTATCTTATTTCAGGAAGTATCGTGTTAGACGAAATATCATAACCATGCTAATTATAACAGGCCGTCTACACACCATAGCCCCATGTTAATTATAATAGTCCGTCTTCAAACCATAACCCCGTTTTTATTATAATAGGTTGTCTTCACACACGATAAACCCAATTTAATAGTACGTCTTTAAGCCATAGACCCATGTTAATTATAAATAGGTCATTTTCATCCTCCAGCCCTAGTATCATTGGCTTATCTGATATCGAAATCGTGATTATAGCAATAAGCAAAATGCCTGACCGTAGTACGACATAAAATAATAGGTGAAATATAAGATTCTATCATTTATTTGACTTCATTGGAAACTGTTAGTTTTACTTCCTTTGTTCTTATAATTATCTTTGTCGACAAACTTATCTCTCTTGATATAACACACCTAGTTCCTATTATCACTTCCTCGGCAAACGGCATGGTATCGTATATTTTTTATTTATTTATTTATTTATTTATTTATTTATTTATTTATTTATTTATTTATTTAGGTCCCATGGGTCTGAGTACTTCAAAGAGCTCACCATTACCGATCAATGTGAGCTCACTTCTGTCCATGTGGGTTCGAGTCTCGGGTTTGTCCAATGTGGGTATGTGAGAACACTTCCCAATAGCTTTGATTGGGTAGGTTTATCTTGCCAGAATTTTCCCCGTGTTTCTTCTACACTAGTTATATTGGCAGAAAATTGGCCTTAAGCTAAAAGGTAACAATATTTATTATTCTGAATGTTATTTCATTTAATTTAAGCATATACGGTTAACATATACACCGTTTATTTTCCATTGACTGCCTGTATGGATGTGATCAGTTTTGCTATGACTTTATGGTCTTAAACTAATTCCTAGAAAGTGTTGAAACCAAAAAGGTTTGTACAATTGAAATATAATTTATTTCCCTAACATACAAAGTAAAGGAAAAAAAACGTACAGTGTAGGGAATGAAATCCTAAATAAAAATTGCTCTATCACGTTAAACACTTTTTACTAATCAAGTTGAGTTCCAGTGGGACTCTGACAGATGTTCGCTATGAAGTACCGATAGCAATTAATGAATTACACTAATATACTCCGAAAATGTCTTTAAAAATGAATTCACAGTAATTATGTAATAAAGAGTAATAAAGAGAGATTTGGATTTTTAACGTAGTTTTAAGAATTGCTCAGTCATATCGCTACGTTGTTTCCATTGTGGCAGTTTAAAGTACGTGTAGCACATGGGCATTATGCCACAAACATGTAGCTTGATGTCCCACGTGGTATCATTTTCCAAATACCAGGCCTACCTGTCATAACACTTAACTTCTTAATGCATAGTGTCATTGGGTGCATTCTTTCGACCAAAATACTTAACTCTTCAAATGTTTGCATACCACTTTTAATCAGTTTGTAACAATATTCATGTATAGGGTACTAACATAAACTTTTCCACTATCCATGTTCTTTTTTCTTTGCGTAGTAGCGGAAAACGTTATTTCATTTTAAAAATCTTATTTGCAATGTAAAACTTTGTGAACACTGTCAATGGATGTCTATCATGGAAGTGATTTTGTATGTATGCACTTAAGTGCACACATGGACAATTTTTATCAGCTTTTTCAGGACTTTTGTACTTTTCATATTCCTTAGCCATTACAACAAATATAGTGGAAGAATTAAAACGTCATTCGTATAAACATCACCTGTTTTCCCTTGTTATGAATGATCTGCATTGTTGATTTTCAAAAAAAAAAACAAACCACCAATCAGAGCACTTTCTTTTCTTTTGGAAAGGTGTGGTTCACGAGTTTGTCATTCCGTTTCAATCTGATGGACGGTTCGCATTGAGTCCTGTAAGTAAACGCGGGAGGTATAAGTATTAATTGGCGTAACATTCTTCACTGAGTATATTTTTTTTAGTAAAATGTGCTCATGTATATTTTAATTTTCGTATAGAAGTATATATCTGGTTACAAACTTCTTCTAAATTTTCCTTTCATAATTAGAAGTGTAAGTAGGCCAACTCTAGTCTATGTACATGGCACGTGCTAACTCCTCCGTAGGGCAAAATGTTAAGTCTTTTAATCACCAAATATTTGTATTACGTATTATTGTGATAGCTCTTGTCAATTACTTTATAATAAAACAGTTTTAGAGATACCAGCCGTTTATTATGAGCAGCGTATATTTTATTTGGTTCCCATAACCAAATATATGTTGCTACCATAAATGTCCATTATTGTAGGTTTTTGAAATTGACAATGATAGTGTTGAAGTGTCGGTTCACGTTACTTTGATATACAAGTATGTGAATAATGTTAAGTGTCGGTTCACGTTACTTTGATATACAAGTATATGAATAATGTTAAGTGTCGGTTCACGTTACTTTAATATACAAGTATGTGAATAATGTTAAGTGTCGGTTCACGTTACTTTAATATACAAGTGTGTGAATAATGTTAAGTGTCGGTTCACGTTACTTTGATATACTCATGTAAATAACGTTAAGTGTCGGTTCACGTTACTTTGATATACAAGTATGTGAATAATGTCAAGTGTCGGTTCACGTTACTTTGATATACAAGTATGTGAATAATGTTAAGTGTCGGTTCAAGTTACTTTGATATACAAGTATGTGAATAATGTTAAGTGTCGGTTGACGTTACTTTGATATACAAGTATGTGAATAATGTTAAGTGTCGGTTCACGTTACTTTGATATACAGGTATATGAATAATGTTAGGGATTGTTTACAAGTTAGTGAATATGGTGAAATGACGAGAGAGACAAATACGTTGTTTCGTTTTATACAGACCACATATTGGCAACTAAACCAGATTGCACATCATATACAACTTACTAAATAAAGCTGGAAATTGACAACAATAACTATTTTGGGCTCTTTTCTTTTGTTTCTACCTGCTACATTTGTATATAGAATATGTATATATGAATATTCAATTAATTTACTACCTTTACAGGTATGCTAGCGGTGCCATGTCTCGCAAACCGAAGTTGACTGCATATTTATATTTTATTTTCGTTGAAATTAATTTAATTTTTTTATTATGGTACTATTAAAAAGCTCTTAACAATTGCCATCTTGTCAAGAGAAATAGAAAATGCACCGGTATAACTCTCTCCCGAGTATTTCAATATTATATCTCCATTACATGTTTACCTTGACTAGCATATAATGGAATATAATACATATAAACAGTATTTTAAAAAATAATAATAAAACATTGAAAACTGCAATGATAAATAGCGCTGACGATGCTGTTTTTGTTGATAATAATAATAATAATAATAATAATAATAATAATAATAATAATAATAATAATAATAATAATAATAATAATAATAATAATAATAATAATAATAATTTCATAGTATAATAACATTTATCAGATTTTATATAAGCAGCAGCTTGGACACATTTATTGTTTCGTTTCTTTCTTCAAAATGAAAATATCAATATTAGCACAATTTAATGAAGTTTACTGTTCTCAGAACAAAAATGAAGTTATTTTAATGCAGATTTTAAATGTTTTCCAATACTAAATATAATTATCAAAAACTTGGTTGCAATACTTTAATCTTGTTAATACCTCTGAGATAGGTTGGGGGCTAGCAACGCAACAACGATGTGAAGTGGTGGGGATTAATATTACAACAATGATGAGATGTGGTGGGGATTAATATTACAACAATGATGAGATGTGGTGGGGATTAATATTACAACAAAGATGAGATGTAGTGGGGATTAATATTACAACAAAGATGAGATGTAGTGGGGATTAATATTACAACAACGATGAGATGTGGTGGGGATTAATATTACAACAAAGATGAGATGTAGTAGGGATTAATATTACAATAACGATGAGAAGTGGTGGTGATTAATATTACAATAACGATTATATGTGGTGGGGATTAATATTTCAACAATGATGAGATGTGGTGGGGATTAATATTTCAACAATGATGAGATGTGGTGGGGATTAATATTACAATAACGATGAGATGTAGTAGGGATTAATATTACAATAACGATGAGAAGTGGTAGGGATTAATATTACAACAAAGATGAGATGTAGTGGGGATTAATATTGCAACAAAGATGAGATGTAGTGGGGATTAATATTACAACAAAGATGAGATGTGGTGGGGATTAATATTACAACAATGATGAGATGTGGTGGGGATTAATATTACAACAAAGATGAGATGTAGTGGGGATTAATATTACAACAAAGATGAGATGTAGTGGGGATTAATATTACAATAACGATGAGAAGTGGTGGTGATTAATATTACAACAACGATTATATGTGGTGGGGATTAATATTTCAACAATGATGAGATGTGGTGGGGATTAATATTTCAACAATGATGAGATGTGGTGGGGATTAATATTACAATAACGATGAGATGTAGTAGGGATTAATATTACAATAACGATGAGAAGTGGTAGGGATTAATATTTCAACAATGATGAGATGTGGTGGGGATTAATATTTCAACAATGATGAGATGTGGTGGGGATTAATATTACAATAACGATGAGATGTGGTGGGGATTAATATTTCAACAATGATGAGATGTGGTGGGGATTAATATTTCAACAATGATGAGATGTGGTGGGAATTAATATTACAATAACGATGAGATGTAGTAGGGATTAATATTACAATAACGATGAGAAGTGGTAGGGATTAATATTACAACAATGATGAAATGTGGGAATTAATATTTCAACAATGATGAGATGTGGTGGGGATTAATATTACAATAACGATGAGAAGTGGTGGGGATTATTATTACAACAACGATTATATGTGGTGGGGATTAATTTTTCAACAACGATGATAAGTAGTGGGGATTAATATTACAACAACGGTGATAAGTAGTGGGGATTAATATTTCAACAACGATGATAAGTGTTGGTGATTAATATTACAACAACGATGATAAGTGTTGGTGATTAATATTACAACAACGATGATAAGTGTTGGTGATTAATATTACAACAACGATGTGATGTGGGGATTAATATTACAACAAGGATTATATGTGGTGGGGATTAATATTTCAACAACGATGATAAGTGGTGGGGATTAATATTACAACAGCGGTGAGATGTGGGGATTAATATTACAACAGCGGTGAGATGTGGGGATTAATATTACAACAGCGGTGAGATGTGGGGATTAATATTACAACAGCGGTGAGATGTTTGGATTAATATTACAACAGCGGTGAGATGTGGGGATTAATATTACAACAGCGGTGAGATGTGGGGATTAATATTACAACAGCGGTGAGATGTGGGGATTAATATTACAACAGCGGTGAGATGTGGGGATTAATATTACAACAACGGTGAGATGTGGGGATTAATATTACAACAGCGGTGAGATGTGGGGATTAATATTACAACAGCGGTGAGATGTGGGGATTAATATTACAACAGCGGTGAGATGTGGGGATTAATATTACAACAGCGGTGAGATGTGGGGATTAATATTACAACAGCGGTGAGATGTGGGGATTAATATTACAACAGCGGTGAGATGTGGGGATTAATATTACAACAACGGTGAGAAGTGTTGGTGATTAATATCATCACCACAATGAGGATTAATATCATCACCACAATGAGGATTAATATCACCACCATGCTTTAATTGGGGTGAGAGTTAATGACACGAAAATGAGGTTTTAAAACTGGAGATTAAGAGCACTACTAAGGTGGGTGGGTGTGTTGGTATTAGTAAGGCTAATACTACATAAAGTTGAATAATCTAAATAAAGTCATATTCTGTTAATATGTGGTACTAACAATCACAAATCAGACAAATATGAACTAATAATTCATATAGCTTGTCTATTGCATCATGTGTAGCTCTATCTATACAATGCCTTCGCTTATACTGACTCTTTTTATTGTTTTTGCAGGGCCGTACTTGTATAAGCTTTATATATGCTGTTTTCTCTTGTTTTGCAGGGCCGTACTTGTATAAGCTTTATATATGCCATTTTATCTTGTTTTGCAGGGAGCGGGTGACATCTGTATCTGTTGTGGATTACAGACTACCGAACTCTTTCTCCTGCACGAGCAACAAATATAGGCACGCACGATGTTTGTGTTTTTGCATGTGTCATACAAGTCTTGAGACATAGTCATTCTATACCAAATAGGACACTGATTGCAGATTGCATTATCACTGGCATATTTTTCAGCATGAAACATTTAAATTACAAATATAAATGTCTTTTGAAAAAAAACTATATTAAAGCAAAACTTAAACTATTTTCAGCTTACGTTATAGTATGTAGGTAGGTAGGTAGGTATGTAAGTAGGTAGGTAGGTAGGTAGGCATGCATGCAGGCAGGAAGGTAGGTATGTAGGTATGTGTGAATGTGTGTAGGTAGGTAGGTAGGTAGGTAGGTAGGTAGGTATGTATGTGTGTGTGTGTGTGTAAACTGAATCCAATATCATTGCTTACGTTTTTAAATGTATTTGTTTATAAGTGAACATGATAAAAAAAAGAATTTTGATACAAATACGTTGACATCAAAGCTTATATTTTTAATATAATTGTTTGATTCTTTCAACGAATAATTCACATGGAAAATGCGAAAATATGAATGGACAATGTCCCACTGCATATACTAACTCTAACACGACTTGTGACGTTACTGAATGTTATGGAATACTAAGCATTTCTAATGGAAAACTTCATCAAGTTGTAAACATGTTTAGTTACTGAGCACAGATTTTGGTAAGCAGTTTTTGTATCACCTACAATGATGATAAAAGCCATGTAGGCACAAACTTAACAACCCTGAATCAATGGCAGAATTAAGTATATAAATATATGAATGACAGCAAGAAAGAAAAACAACACACACACAACACTCAATATACTAATATAATTGAGTCATTTTTTGAAATATCAAATATTAAATAAAAATTTAGATTTTACACAGATGATGCCTTCCTGTCTGTATTACAAGCATGTATTTTGTTCTGCCGTAATGATGTATGTAAAGGGAGATCGAGATCTGAAAAGGTAACAACATTGTGGTAAGAAAGAGCAGCAAGTATTATATGAAAATTGTGTTTTTACCAATCTAAAGACCAGTAAATCTTCAATTAGTCTGTCATACATAACGTAAAAAATCTTTTGAAAATGAAGATATTTATCAAAATACTTGACTTGGACACTACAGTAATGCAAGTACTATTGTAGATGAATTTTTAAATATGAGATCTTTTTAAATTTATCTTTATTTTAAAGATTATTTATTTTACAAACTTTTTTACAAAGTGTTCCAAATGCTTTAGGATCATTCAGCGTAATGACAGGGTGCATCGAGCACTTAATAACATGTTCATTTAATATTTATTGCTTCCGATTTTTGTAAGAGACGACAGTGCAAAGGAGGGGGGACTGGGTTGAAGGAGTTTACTACACGAAGGAGAGAGGTCCTTCGTAATTTTACTATCATCACAAAGGTGAACCTATTTAAATTCTATCTAATATAGTATTCAGTTTTCTTTGGACGCGTGACAGTTTGCAACTGATGGTGGTGATGGTAGTAATCTTAGTTGTAGTAGCTTTGGCTGCTGTTTATTTTAAAGATGGTGTTGATTTTTTTTGTTCTACAAGCGACAAGTGTAATATATTAATTGTATCACTTTAAGTTTTAAAATGTAAACTATTTCAGCATATTTTAATTTGATTTTATATTTACATATTTTATCACTCATTCGACCTTTCGCTTTTAATATGACACTTGATAAGAGTGACATCATCGTTTTTCTTTTAAATTGGAATGAGTAATTAAAATTCATACCTTATATTTTTTAAGTGGAATATATAATATAAACACGCCGTTACATTTTAAAATTGCAGTGTATACTTAAAACACACACCGTTGCATTTTTAAATGTGCAGTATAATTAAAATATATACTTTTACACTTAACAATTACAAAGCATAATTGTTTAAAAAAAATTAAAATTACAATATATTTAAATATGCTCTGGTACAGATTTATAATGCAAAACATTGAAAGTTAGACAATAATATATCATGTCTTTATTTCATGATTTGAATTTTGTTTTTTGTGGCGAGTAGAGAAATATAATCATAGTGCCAGGTATTTTGTTTAAGGCCAAAGTCGTCATATATAATTGTTTCTCAACTTTTACTCTAGAAAAATAAATTTGAATGTGGGCTTGAATTATTAATGTGATATGTGCTGCCTATTAAATTATATATATATATATATATATATATATATATATATATATATATATATATATATATATATATATATATATATATATTAGTTCAACAATATAATAACATTACTGGTCATTTTGATGTTTGTTATTATTATTATTATTATTATTATTATTATTATTATTATTATTATTATTATTATTATTATTATTATTATTATTATTATTACCTAGATTCTGAAGCTATGCATATGTTAATTTGGACAGGCACCCTAACGGCCAATATTAAGAACGGGCTGCACAGGGACAGAAGAAGCGTGTGACCTAAGTCTGGTTCCAAAATTTACAGGCGAAACAGGAGAAATAACAGCAAGGATTCCAGTCCAGAATCTATGCCATCCTCTAAAATCCCAAGCGAGTCGCACGTCATCTCTTTGTAAGGGAAAGTGTAAAAAAGGTGATAAAGACATAAATCATGTTAAATAAAAAAACATATACATAACGTTTTTACATGAATAACATTTAAATTGAAAATTACATAATGGAAAATGTTTTTTATTTTTCATTTTTGAGTCCATTTAGTTGTTTTGCTACTTCTTTGTCCGTTAACTTCGGAAATGATTTTCTTAAAATAAATTCTTTCCTTAATACATGAAGGTAAATTTAGCGTTGGTTATTTAGGCCATATTTCTTTCCTGTAATCTTCTCTATCCAGATTTTTTTTGAGCATACAATCACTTGACCGCTCGGATGGCCTAATTGGTTAGAGCGTCATCCCAGGATCCAGGAGGTCGCAGGTTCAATGCCCGACCGAGTCCTACGAAAGACTTGAAGAAAAAAATGGTACTTTTAGCTGCCACTATTGGCGATCAGGATTGTGAGGTTAGTTTGGGACTGGCTACATTGTGTCAGGATAACATGACTGGGTATGACTTGATGCGACGTGATTACTGAATGATGCCCCAGTGTAACACATGTCAATAAATTGCAACACTTAAAAATTGCATTGTATCGATAATTCTCAAAAGGTGTTGAAAACTACGTAATAAATCTAAATCTCACACCGATGTACACACACGTACACAAATTCAATCATCCAATAAATTAAGCTAACACTTATTCTCTATCCATCTTTATTTTTATCTTTTGATATATAAGCCTCCTAAATTTATAATTACTTCAGTATTTATACATGTATTTTTAATTTCGCATTAACGTACGTACATATTAACATATACCTCAGTACTTCTCGTCACCGATAACAACTGATTATCAATTTTATAAGAAGGTGTAAATAAGGTAATGCTGTGAAAAATGGAAATGTTTATTTTATGGACTAATATTCATGGAGTTATTGATAGGACCTGGCTATGGTCCATTTTTAAAATACGTTTGTTTGAGACTCACGGACTTCACCATTTCAAACAAAGTTTACTTTGTAAATTTGTTTACATGAATGGACTAAACCTTGAAGTATTTTTACAGTAAGACAAGTGGCTAGGTCTAACAGTTGACGTTGATAAATATTGTCCTTTTAAAGCTTTTTCTTATTTTTTCGGCACAAAATAAATTTACATTATATTCTTGTAACGTTTACTAGAGAGTATAAGAGTCCATGGAGAGAAAAGGACTTCATCGACACAAACATGAAATAACTTAAGGTTTTGTTTACCATGAACTAATTATCTGGAACGATACTTATAAATCCATAATTACTATGATTATGTGGATTCATTTCTCCGGGAAGATATTTAATGATATATGCAGTCGCCAAATATAAGGGAGCCAATCATGTTGTTACTAAATATACGTTGAAGATTTGTCTCGCCCACTGCAATTGATCTCCTCACTTACTTCTCCTTGAAGATACGTCGTTTGAATTCGAAGACCATACTTTTAAGCTGGAAACGTCAAGGAAGATAAAAAAAATCAAATGTTGTCTGCTAAGATATTTCGTATTATAGAATAATGGAAAATACCGACAGTTATATTCTAGTGAATTCCAGTTCTTTAGCAGGTCCGTATATAATGCTAATTCAATCGAATAGATGCGGGGCATTCTCGTCTACACTGTACAAGTCTTGTAAGAGTCATGAGAGGATTTTTGATTTATTTATATTAGTCCATTGAAATTGCAGAGCTGAAGCATTTATTCTAATCAGACGATAACTTGCTGGAATATTGTGACATTATTCAAGGATTTGCATATGTGTTAATTTCGCCAGATTACAGTGAGACATTCAAGGGCAATCATGACATTCAAATTTCATTGGATTTACAACGATGTTCCCACAATTTAAGATTACTCTGTCAAAGGTCCATACAATCTATATTTACTATGTAAATTGCTGTCAAATAGTGTTATTCATTTACATATGTTAATTTAAAGTGAATAATTTGGTGATATTGTCTATACAATTGTTCTCTATGTTGTCAAACGGTTTCCCCTGATCGAATTGAATCATTGTCATTATGTCTCCTTCCAACTAATGAAATAAATGATCAACTATATATTCACTGTGTTACTTTAATTGTTCTTTTTTTCTCTGCAAGTGATTTATATGCACGCTTCCACCAACTTGTGCGTTTTATTTTTCTATTGACATACTGTTTGCATAATATTTTGTACTCTGTACTTAATATTGATATTGTTTTCCAATTTATCATATCAACATGTTCCCATTTCCCTTTATATAACATAGTTATTAACTCTTCCTTCAGTGAATAATTTCTCTCAGCTTAAATTGTTTGTAGAATTTATTTATAAAACTGGTTTTAATTTATTTTTAACTTTTTATAAATGTGCCACTTTGTCCCCTCAGATTCCATTGATTTCCTTGCATGCATCAAGTTTATTACATGCTTCTTTTGCGTCTGTTTTAAAATCATATTAATGTTTGATGTGTCTGTGAATTGTGCAAAATCTAAAATAATACAATACACCTCTTAGTTTGGCTTATATTTAGGCTCGTGTGTTTGTGATTTGGAATTTTAAAGCAGCAATTCTCAGTCACATCACTACGAACTCAGCAGTGTGGCATGTTATGGTGATGACTAGCATCATGTCGCAGATATGTAGCATTTCGTCACACCCAATCACATTGTCCTTACACTATGACGACCAGTCCTAAAACTATCCTCTTAATGCTGATCGCCTAGCGAGGCAGCTGTTAGTACCATATTTTAAATCATTTTTTGACTCGGCCACGGTTCGAAACCATGTTTAGGCTCTTAGAAGCATGTATAATTTCACACAATGTACATATTTGTTTTCAACGATTCCTTTCTATATGTTGATGATTGTCTTGTCGAGTAATCGAGAGTCTATATAACTCTTTTCCTTTTTAAATTACCTCACTTGTTTACAATCATATAAATTACCTCCCTTCTTTATAACGGTATATCTTGAAGAGTTGGATTTATTATGTTTTTAATAAGAGTTGAATTTATTTTCTTCGTCTCTCAGATGTTTTATTTAATATATACACAGTTTATTTTATATATTTTATATTTCCTCATAGTATGGATCATGCATGCATATATACAGACGCACGCACGCACGCATGCATTCACTCACGCACACACATACATGCATACATACATACATACATACATACATACATACATACATACATACATACATACATACATACATACATACATACATACATACATACATACATACATACATACATACATACATACATACATACATACATACATACATACATACATAAATACATACATACATACATACATACATACATACATACATACATACATACATACATACATACATACATACATACATACATACATACATACATACATACATACATACATACATACATACATACATACATACATACATACATACATACATACATTCGTACGTACGTGCGTGCGTGCGTGCGTGCGTGCGTGCATACATACATACATACATACATACATACATACATACATACATACATACATACATACATACATACATACATACATACATACATACATACATACATACATACATACATACATACATACATACACGCATACATACACACATACATACACACATACATACACACACTACATATACATACATACATATACATACACATACATACATACATACATACATACATACATACATACCTACATACCTACATACATACATACATACATACATACATACATACATACATACATACATACATACATACATACATACATACATACATACATACATACATACATACATACATACATACATACACACCTACATACATACACACCTACATACATACACACCTACATACACACCTACATACACACCTACATACACACCTACATACACACCTACATACATACCTACCTACATACATACCTACATACCTACATACATACATACATACATACATACATACATACATACATACATACATACATACATACATACATACATACATACATACATACATACATACATACATACATACATATTTTATTCCATTCTTTGCTGCCACGAGGAACCTATAACCCGATGGATACTGGTTGTTGTTGACTATATTATTTGGGGGAGTATAATGGGGTGTCTTTTTATTGCTTGAGAAAACAAAGGGAAAAGATACTGGTACAATACAATATTCCGCTTGCAGGATTTAAAAAAAAAAACACTAAAAGTTGATCATGTTATCTTAATTTGATTTTATGTTATATATGAAAGCTGTCGTGAACTAATATAACCTTCGTCTTGGATATTACATATAGGTGTGTGATCAGTTTGGAATTCTTTAAAATAGCAATGTGTAATTAAAATTATATCTCCCTTTTAAATGATGCAGATTGGTTCGTAATGAAACACATTTACATTTGAAATAAATAAATAAATAAGACAATGTCGGGGTGGTGGTCTAGAAACATTTCATTTTGTGTATATGTCACATGATATCTAATGAAAATTTAGGCAACATAATAGTGACAACTAAACTCACGAAACAACATTATTCTTATTTCTGAAAACAAAAACTATGTAATAAGATCATCCGAGTCATAAAAGTAGATATGGTTCAAATTTGAATATGACATTTTAAAACATAAAACGAGGTATACGCAATCTTTATTGCGGTTAAAGTAATTAAGCTTTTCAACATGGAAACTTAAAATATGCTCTACGTGTCAGACGTATTAATGTAACAAACTGCTTTTCTAAATTGTTTTCCAGTACTGATATTTTTCCTTCATGACTATTTCTCTTTTTTTCTTTCACTTCCTCCTTTCCTTTCCTTCTAAACAAAATGAGAGTCAACCTTGGATATTCGATATGAAACCCGCCAAAGGAAAAAATATACCAAATCAAATTTTCATGACACGGGTATTAGCCTAATGATCATGATGCTTTTGTTGTCGGCATCATCATCATCTTATTCTTCGTTTTAATTCTTATAACAACGCCATACAATTAATATTAGCATTACTGATGATATTGATGGCGATGTCTATTATTATTATTATTATTATTATTATTATTATTATTATTATTATTATTATTATTATTATTATTATTATTATTATTAGTTAGATTCTGAAAATGAGCAGAGGAGAAAAAAGGCCGAGAACAAGCTTCAGCGTGGAACAGACCTTAATTCCTCGGGGCAGTTAGGCTTTGAATAGGAAAAAAGACGGCCCAGATTTGGAACAAAGCAAGCGTATGGCCCAAGTGTGGTTCCAGAATACAAGGGCAAAACAGAGAAAACAATAGGAAGAGGATTCCACTTCCAGTGAGTCTCTCTCTCTCTCTCTCTCTCTCTCTCTCTCTCTCTCTCTCTCTCTCTCTCTCTCTCTCTCTCTCTCTCTCTCTCTCTCTCTCTCTCTCTCTCTTCTCTCTCTCTCTCTCTCTCTCTCTCTCTCTCTTCTCTCTCTCTCTCTCTCTCTCTCTCTCTCTCTCTCTCTCTCTCTCTCTCTCTCTCTCTCTCTCTCTCTCTCTTAATATTTGATTTTTTGATGTCAATTCATTTTATAACAGTTATTTATCCATGATTCGTTTATTATTGCCGAAAGTTAGATTTGTGGGTTATTATTTCAGTCATACTTCTTTCCTGTAATCTTCGCCATGATGAAAGGTTTTGAATTTTCAATTACCGAATAAATCAACCTATTAGTCTGGATTTTTCTACCCATCCTTCTTTCTTCCCATTCTGTTATCGGGTGATCTATAGATTACATGGTCTTTTCAACTGATTTATTTATCTCGGTGTATCTCGAAATTTATTTATGCATTTATTTATCGATTTATTTTTTTTAGGCTTACGTCAGTGGGACAGCACATCCGAGTCCAGCCAGCGACAAATGACTTCGTGTTCACTCAAATACATTGTTTTCATTTTAGAATATTTAATATCAGTTTTAGTACGTTAGGAATAAGAAATTCAGACACAAGAACAGAATCCAGACTAACTTGATTTAGATGTCATTTTCTTATCGATGTATATCTTTAAATACGTATTTAATGCTCTAAATAGAAGAAGGAGATCAAAGTTTTTATTTTATCCTTAATGATGAAGTCCTAGAATTTGGCTTATTGATATTTTGCTAATTATATGAAACTCATCCTGGATCTTGAACCAAGTTCCCACTTACAACAGTAGACTCAATTATATATTCGTAAATAAATATCATTTATATTATTGAAAAATTTCGACAATTATTATATGGTCCATATGCAATAATCAACTGTTGAAATATTGAAAGCACTCAGACTACCACAAAGATCCTTATTACATTATGTTATGTCATGCTCAATTGCATAACAACACTGTTCCTTAATATATGAAATTTTATCCTCATTAAAATATATATGAAGACACTTTTTCTTCTAAGAAAATGAAAACATTTATTTAGTTTTCAAAATCTCCAGTTCCCCAATAATTGGTAATTAATATTTTCTGTTTGATTTATCAATTTTCGTTGTAAGAGTATACATTCCGGATATGACAGGATAATTAATGCTTCGTGAAAAATCAGAGAGAGAGAGAGAGAGAGAGAGAGAGAGAGAGAGAGAGAGAGAGAGAGAGAGAGAGAGAGAGAGAGAGAGAGAGAGAGAGAGTATAAATTCCTCTAACATGAAATGCCCCATGCTTTGTGATCAATTCAGAATGTCAGGGAAATGTACACTCTAAACATCTCTAGACTATAACAAAATAGTGTTTTATATATGCAAGAGAAATGTACACCCTGAACTATGTCTCTGTACTAGAACAGACTACAGTATTTGAGATATGAAATCTACACCATGAATCTCTCTCTCTCTCTCTCTCTCTCTCTCTCTCTCTCTCTCTCTCTCTCTCTCTCTCTCTCTCTCTCTCTCTCTCTCTCTCTCTCTCTCTCTCTCTCTCACTCTCACAGAGTGTTTGAAACGTGCAGAGGAAATGTATACTCTGAACTTTCAATAGAATGGAACAAACTACAGTGTTTGATACATGGTTCGGAAATGCACACCCTATCTCTCTCTGGACTAGAACAAACTACAGTGTTTGATACATGTTACGGAAATGCACACCCTATCTCTCGCTGGACTAGAACAAACTAGTGTTTGATACATGTTACGGAAACGCACACCCTATCCCTCTCTGGTCTAGAGCAAACTACAGTGTTTGATACATGTTACGGGAATGTACACCCTATCCCTCTCTGGACTAGAGCAAACTACAGTGTTTGATACATGTTACGGGAATGCACACCCTATCTCTCTCTGGACTAGAACAAACTACAGTGTTTGATACATGTTACGGAAATGCACACCCTATCTCTCTCTCTCTGGACTAGAACATGCTAAAGAGTTTGATATATATATATATATATATATATATATATATATATATATATATATATATATATATATATATATATATATATAGATATATATATATATATATATATATATATATACATATATATATATATATACATATATATATATACATATATATATATATATATATATATATATATATATATATATATATATATATATATATATATATATATATATATATATATATATATAGATGTACACCCGTACTCTCTCTAGACTAGTACAGACTACATTATCTAAACATACACAATTTTATGCAATTAATTCTGTTATTAAATATGCAGGTGATACTACCATATTTAAATTAGTAAAACGGAAAGAAAATAAGTAAAAAGCAAAATAAACAACTCCTGTCAGACGCACACTGTAGGCCATGTGCCTATATACAGACAAGAAGTACATTATCTTTAAAAGCAAATAGATACACAATTAAGTAAATCATTTTGTACCAGAAAAATATAATAATGATAAGAAAATGTTCAATTGTAGATAAAACAATCATTGGAACAACAGGTTTTATTGTTTATATATCTCACTTCTAGTTTCAATTATTTGAATTTTAATTTGTCTAATAGTCTGTCTGTTTGTATGTCTGTCTGTCTGAATACGTAGAAAACGAAACGGTTGCTAGCTACAGTTGGTCATATTGTTTCACTGATATTGACGACTAGTAACAAGATTTTAAAGAAACTAACATTCTGTTAAGAAAAGCATTATAATATCAGATTTTACTCTTAAATCTTTTCTGTAGATAATGTGTACAAAAAGGTGAACCATTTAAAACTGATGTTCAGCTTAATATATATAAATTTAACAGGGGTTTTATTCGTTCGAGTCATAATGTTTCTAGTTAGAGCACAGTGCAATGTATTGGATGGACAAACAAACAACAGCTGCCTTCGCCACAAAAGACTTAAAAGTGTTTCCTCACTAATATTGGGAAAACAATCATTTAAAATATTTGTATTTTTAATTGTTACCAAATTTGTTTTAAATTGCGAGTTCTAAATGTTCCAACTGACCAATAAAAACGGAATGAAGTGGTACACACTTTCTAAGTTTGTCATTCCTTGTTAGTTAGTTTTTAATCACGCTCTAATTTGGATATTGATGTATTGCTTTCAAAATATATTTGTGTGTTATATTTGTCTTATGCTTGTATACAAAAGTATACAAGTATACATCGACGTAACGTACAAAAACTGTCAGCAAGATTATTTTCTATATTTTGGTGTATTCAGATTGCTTTGTTAGCCATTCAGGCATGCAGGCCTGATGGTGGTGGTGGTAATGTTAGTTGTTGTAGTAGTAGCTGTTGTTTTGTTTAAGAATATATTGGTGGTTTTTTGTTGTCCAAGCATAAAAGGGGAAATAATACAAGTGTAATATATTAATTTTATCGTTTTAAGTTTTACATTGTAAAATAGCTCAGCATATTATCTTAATCTGATTTCATATTTACATATTTTTTATACTTCTTCGAACTTGATGAAAGTGCCAATATCGTTTTCCCTTTAACTTTGAATGTGCAATTAAAACGCATACTTATATATTTTTAAATTGGAATATATACTAAAAACACCCTGTTACAATTTAAAATTTAAGTGTATTCTTAAAACACATACCTTTGCATTTTTAAATGTGCAAGTATAATTAAAATCCATACTTTGACAGTTAAAAATTACAAAGTATAATTGTTAACAAATTTAAAATTGCAATATATTTAAACACGAACTGTTAGATTTACATTGCAATTCATTGAAAGTTAAACAATAACATATCATGTCTTTAAATCATGATTTGAATTTTGTTTTGTGGCGAGTAGAGAAATATAATCATTGTGCCAGGTGTTTTGTTTAAGGCCAAAGTCGTAATATATGATTGTTTCCTGACTTTTACTCCAGAAAAATATTTGTTTTTATTATTAGTAGTAGTATAAGTATTACATTGATTCTAAAGCTGGGCATATCTTAATTTGGATAGGAACCCTAATGACCAATATTGGGAACGGGCTGCACTGGGACATAACAAAAGCGTGTGATTTAAGTCTGGTTCCAGAATTTACAGGTGAAACGGGAGAAAACAAAAGACAACAGATTTTGGATTTCAGTCTAGAATTCATGCCATCCCCTAAAATCACAAGCGAGTCGTACCTCATCTATTTTGTGAAATGGGGAAAGTACACAAAAGGTGATGGAGGCATAAATCAAGTTAAAGAAAACACAGACATAAACTTTCTACATTAATTACATTCAAAGCTAAAAATAAATAAAGAAAAATGTATTTTTTATTTTTGAGGCAATTTAGTTTTTTATGTTGATTTTCTTTGAACATATAATCACTTGACCTCTACTGTGGCCAAATTGATTAGAGCGTCATCCCTGGATCCAGAAGGTCGCGTGTTCAATGCCGGACCAAGTCCTACAAAAGATTTGAAAAAAAAAATTGTACTTGCAGCTGCCATGTTTGGCGATCAGGATTATGAAGTTAGTGTTATGACTGGCTACCCAATATTAGGATAACGTGACTGGGTATGACTTGATGCTACGTGATTACGGCATGATGTCCCAGTGTTACACATCTCAATAAATTGCAACACTACATACATCGTATCTATATCACTGAACAGTTTTAGAAAGCTACGTTATAAATCTAAATCACACACACACATTCTATCACCTAACAAACGAAGCTACCACACTTTAATTTTCTTACCATTATTTTTTAAAAATCTTTCCATATATCCTTTTCACCTACGACTTAACAATATTTACGTAATCTGAATGACAACAACTTTCAGTGCTCTTTCTGTGTGTGCAGATTTATTTTTATTTATTTCAGGCAAAAGTCAGTAGTGGGAAATATATTAGAATAGCACCAAATAAGGTCCGATGTTCGGACGTCCACTCCAGCAATCCGCCCATATATGGTAAAATATTTTAATGTAAAATAAAAATTGTTTATATTCTGTGTGCGGCTCATGAATCAAGGATGTGTACAATATACGTCTTCAAGCGGATATTTATCCATACATATATTCACACTCACGATTTTAAATTATGTACTTTCATACAAGAGCATATGTCAATTTTTTACCTACCTACCTACCTACCTACCTATCTATCTATCTCTCTCTCTCTATCTATCAATCTGTCTGTCTGTAGATTTTTAGATACATTTCAAAGTGTTATTTTATGCCTCTATGTACATCTTCATATATGCCTGTCTGTTCACATATTTGTCTGTAGGCTGGTATGTATCTTAATAGGTACATCTTCAATTAACGTTTGTTATGTATGCATAAAAGCATGTTCTAGCATAACTACATTATTGAGAAATAAAACCCGACGTTTCACGAAAGCATTCCTCCAAAGCTTGTAAAAAAACATAAATAATGTTTTCTTTAACATCTCGTGAATGTCTGCCATTTTGACATAATAATTATGATTTTGCTCCCCGTATTACTTGCATAGAAGAAATCTCAATATGTCAAGCCTATTAGTATGCATATGACGAAATTGCTTTCAGACAGCCATGGGAATTTTTGATTTGAATTACAAAAGTTCTACTTATTCTTCTTCCAGGATAATAATGCACATTTTACCCGACCAACATGGGATTGTTTACGCAATAGATTACATGTACACTCTTAAATAAAAACACTGATGCTTATTCTGTCCAAATACAAACGTATTTCTATTTCATAAAACTTTTGACAAATATAAAGTAAACAACCGTCTTAAATTTATAATTACTTCGTCTGTTTTTTACAAATCTTTTTAATTTCGCATTAAAGTACGTACATATTGACATATACCTCACTACTTCCCTCCATAGACTACAACTGATTATCAGTTTTATAAGAACGTGCAAATAAGGTAATGCAAAGAAAAATGGAAATGTATATTTTACGGACTAATATTCATGGCGTTATTGATAGGACTTGGTTGTGGTCTATTTATATAATACTTTTATTGGAGACTCACGGACTTAACCATTTCCAACAAAGTTTGGTTTTTAAATTTGTTTACGTGAATGGACTAAACCCTGAAGTATTCTTACAGTAAGCCAAGCGGCTAAGTCTAACAGTTGACATGGCTAAACATCGTCATTATAAAGCTTTTTCTTATTTTTTTTGACACACAAATAATTATGCATTATATTCCTGTAACATTTACAAGGGATGATTAGAGAACTTGGAAAGAAAAGGACTTTATCGGTACAAATATGAAAGAACTTATGATTTGGATTATCATGAACTAATTATCTGGAACGATGCTTACAAATCCACAATTGCTTACTATGATTATATGGACTACTTTCTCCGGGACGATCTTTAACGAGGATTATGTATTCGGCAAATGTAAGAGAGCCAATCAAGTTCCCAGCTAACAATTCCACGTTGCAGCAAAGTTGCGGTAAGGCTGAGGCAACGTGAGTTGTTGAACTAGCTGGAACGTTGCTACAACGTTGTTGTTTAACGTTATAAAGAAACCTTCCTACAACATTTTCACAGCATTGCAAATCTATCTGGAAATCATATGAATGCTGGTTGTGTTTCTGAAACTCATATTCCCCACTGCTGGAAAGGATGTCCAAATCGAAAACACTGCAAAAATGTGAACATTGCCATCCATCTAGGAGTTGCAATAGCAGGAATTTCAAGACTGCCATTGTCACCTATCAGCTGTCAGTTCTGCATCGACTTTATATTCGACAAACCAAACATCACCAGTCATTTGACAACAACAACAACAACAATAATAATAATAATAATAATAATAATAATAATAATAATAATAATAATAATAATAATAATAATAATAATAAAAATAAAACCTATCAGAGGCAGTTCTGAACCGACTTTATATTCGACAAACCAAACATCACCAGTCATTTGACAACAATAATAATAATAATAATAATAATAATAATAATAATAATAAAAATAAAACCTATCAGAGGCAGTTCTGAACCGACTTTATATTCGACAAACCAAACATCACCAGTCATTTGACAACAACAACAACAATAATAATAATAATAATAATAATAATAATAATAATAATAATAATAATAATAATAATAATAATAATAATAATAATAATAATAATAATAATAATAAAACCTATCAGAGGCAGTTCTGAACCAACTTTATATTCGACAAACCAAAATCACCAGTCATTTGACAACAACAATAATAATAATAATAATAATAATAATAATAATAATAATAATAATAATAATAATAATAATAATAATAATAATAATAATAATAATAATAATAATAAAAATAAAACCTATCAGCTGTAGGTTCTGAACCAACTTTATATTCGACAAACCAAACATCACCAGTCATTTGACAATAATAATAATAATAATAATAATAATAATAATAATAATAATAATAATAATAATAATAATAATAATAATAAAAAAACCTATCAGCTGTAGGTTCTGCACCAACTTTATATTCGACAAACCAAACATCACCAGTCATTTGACAACAACAACAATAATAATAATAATAATAATAATAATAATAATAATAATAATAATAATAATAATAATAATAATAATAATAATAATAAAAATAAAACCTATCAGCTGTAGGTTCTGCACCAACTTTATATTCGACAAACCAAACATCACCAACCATTTGATAATAATAATAATAATAATAATAATAGTAATAATAATAATAATAATAATAATAATAATAATAATAATAATAATAATAATAATAATAATAATAATAATAATAATAATAATAATAATAATAATAATAATAATAATAATAATAATAATAATAATAATAATATGCCAGGATGCACTAACTGTTCCAACATTGTAGGAATTGGCTCTCTGCATTCAATGATATGTGTCAGCTATCAAAAATTAGTTTAAAGCAGCACATATAAAAATGCACTCGGCACTATATAGTCTAGAATTTGTATTTACTTGTACATACCTAAAAAAAAAAGAATAATAAAATTAAGAACAATATATTTTTAATATAAATATATAATATGTCCATTCTAAAGTATGCAATCAGTTTCAGTGCAAGTGTGAAGGTTTTCTAGCATGGTTTATATACAAACATTGCTTTTATTCATAGTATCAAATCCTTTTGCTGGGTACTTTTCCTTACAAGCTTTACATCAGGGCCTTCCATTATATTTAAATGGGACAGGTGAGTTGACAATGAAGGCCGGGGTTTTGGAGGACCTACCCCAATGGGGATAATTATTCTTTTTTTAAAGTAGACGGTTAAATCACATGACATTTGCCTGATAAGGAATATCCTTGAATTTACACACTGATGGATCAGACAGTAGATTTTCAGAGACAAAAATGAAAACAAAGAAACAATACAATATTCATTTTAATATAACTTTTTGTTTATTTTCAAGATTTAATTAAGATTAGGGATCAGAATCAGTCTCCTCCTCCGCTCTAAAGTTTGATTCTTCTCCTCAGGTACCTGCAAATAAAAAAAATAATTTTAATGCTTAAACAAATCAAATATCATCTCAGCACTGCTTACAAATTTAAGTCACATTAAACAGCTTTAAGGATTATCCATAAAGTATGTCTGCACATATGGGGAAAGGGTTGGTCAAATGCAGACAAGGGGAAGGAGGTGTAAAGGACCTTGTGAATGTCAGCAAGCTAGTATATTCTGTTATGGTATTCTGTGTTAAAACAGCTGCTTTAGGCCTACTGCTTGTAGTCCAGTATGTGTTGTGGACATCGTTAAGTATTAATTATTTGTTAATTTCAGTTTGTACGATTCGTGCCACAGCATATACAACATATACATAGATCATTGGTTAGGTGCATATTTTAGGGTCTCCTATATGATCTCTTCAATTTCATTATTTTTTGCTTTGCCATTATTTTTCAAGCAGAATTCTGCAAGAGTAACACAATGTTTTAAAAGGAGTTTCAAAACAAAGGACAAATTTATTTGTTCTAAATACCAGCAATAATTATTGGAGTATTTATAAAACAGATTTTGAAATTTGGTCTCAAGTTACATCAAATACAAATAATTGCAGTATGTGTGTGAAGAAACATGTAACTTATCCATTCATTTACAAATGTGTGGCAAGTCACATGAAAAACAGACAACTGAAAATCAAGTCATACATATCAAAAGCTCTTGAAATGTTTTTTCCTTTTACGTCCCTTTTGGCTATAATCTGACCACTGTCTTTTTGCTCCTAGCTTTTTCATCATCCTGCAGACACTATACCAAATATTAAACACATCAAGGGAGCTCCAATACTATATCTGAAATAATAATAATAATAATAATAATAATAATAATAATAATATTATTATTATTATTATTATTATTATTATTATTATTATTATTATTATTATTATTATTATTATTATTATTATTATTATTATTATTATTATTATTATTATTATTATTATTATTAATAATGTGACAACATATGATTTAGTAGTATTTTACATGGGTTTTGCATGCAAATTTGTTTGCTCAAACCTGGAACAGTTTGACAACAGCAACTATGCAACACAATGTACTAAAAGCAATTATAAAACAAATTAACCATTACGAATAATTTAACTTCATATATGACATTCACTCTAAGACTGAATTAAAATAGCCCAAAAATATGTATCAGTGTATATGTACCAAAACCCTGTACATGTTCATCTCTAAAAATATTTTGGCCTAGATTTGTAAAATCAAATGTTCTCCCCCACCACTTAAACATAATTCTGTAGGTGACCCAGTACTTGTAGGATGCATATTGAGGTTTACAACAGTAAATAAAGGTAACAGACACGATAACAGTTTTATATGAGAATGGCCCAGTGGTCTAAAGCGCTGTCTGTTACGGATCACTGCCATCTCACCTGTCTGCTTGGATTCGAGTCTAGGATTCGGCGAATGTGGATATGTGAGAAAGCTTGCCAGTAGCTTCTTGTGGTTCGGTGGTTATTTCCTGCGATTTCCCGGTTTCTTCCTCCACCATTAATACTGGCCGCCATGAATAGCCTATCGTGTGCTGAAAAATGGCGTTAAGCCCAACAACAACAACAACAACACAAATGACATAGACCCATCAATTTCCAATGAAAATACGTTCTCCCATTTTATGAATTAGTAAATATGCTGCATAGCTTATCACAAATGTTATTCACATGTGCTGTGATTATTAATTTCACAAAGGTGATGTACATAATTATCACTGAAAACATGCCAATATTACATTATTTACACCTGTAATTCATATCAGTAATTATCAAAATTTAATTACCTTTAAGATGCATTTTTTTTTCACATCTAAGTATATCAGCATATGTATACATATGTTTTAACATAATTTATATTTCAGTTGTTATTGACTTCTACTTGTATTACTTGCTATTTAAACAAAAAATGTTTTGGTCAAGAACGATAAATCTTACTCCCTTTACCCAAGAGCGCGTGATTCGAAATGTTAGCTAACAGACGACATTTTACCATACAAACCTATACTATCTCGATATTTTTCTTTCCAAAAATGTACTAGTGTAACAATATAATTTACTTGACACGAGTCGGATAAAAGTCACAGAAATATGCCAAAACAGTTAGGTCATTTCATAACTGAACATGTTGGCCGAGAGTCGACCCATTTTCTGTTTGAAAATGCTATTGTGGTCATGGAATGACTCTGCCTCGCTCGTAGCAGTATAAATGTGCACAATGGCATCAGCCAATAAACAAATGTTTTTTTTTTTTTGCAACAAAAAATGTGATTTTATATTAACTGTTTAAAGTTTATACCTTCGTAGTTCAAAATAGCTTGAAACTGGAGATTTTTCTCTGCAACAACTACTGTACCAGATAAGCTAGACCTAGGATCGTAGATACGTAGAATATTGTCAAGGCAATGACATTATCTCATGTTTGTAATTTAGAAAAACTGACGAGTAAAATATTTTGCTGCAAAAGTTGCAACCCTCTTATATTTATTAGTTTTGAAAATAAAAATGAATAAACTACTTAACTACGATTCTTCCACTTGACACTGAAACGTTAACCACAACATTAGTAAAACGTTGAAAACACGTTATATATTACCTTTGTAAAAAATGTTATATCTTGTTAATTCTATCAGGATCAGTGCATTTAAATACCATTTGTAATTGACTTTATTTTTAGATCAGACTACTTTAGATCATGATCATGTGTCACGTTGTATTAACGTTGCCAAAAAGTTAATTTCCCACGTAACCAAATTACAACCAACAGCAACGTTGTGAAAACGTTGTGTGTTAGTTGGGAAGTAACAGGTACACATGCTTCCCTTGACGTAAAGGCAAAATATGTTACTTTTCCATCCATGTATTGATACATACACTCAATCTTCAAATAAACCACAATGATATTTATTATACATGCAAATAAGAATAATGAAATGTTCGGGCACATTGTTGATTCCTTGACAAATCAAAGAGAACGATATGAGGTAAATATCTTAGAAGAAAATATATTTAGCCGCTGCCATGTATCTCAATTGCAACACATGGATAAGATTGCGCTAGGTTTTTTGGTTTCTAGCAATAGGTCAGTTAGATTGCCAAAGCCAGGTTATTTAAACAAGTGTATGTTCGTAGTGGGAAGACATATTGCTTCACTTCGGCCTGTCCTTGGAGAGTAAATGGTCCAATTATCAGGCCGTACACCTGTACCGTGCCAACACTGCGACCGAATGTTGCAGCTTTAAGGTCATTGGCAGCTTTTGTGGCGTTAAGTCCGCAATTAGAAGGTTTGTCCGTCACAATAATTACTTTCTTGTCCACGTAAGGGCTGTTTTTGAGGCCTGTAATAAGATAGAAATATGAAACATAAATTTGGCATCAATGAAGATTCTGTTTTGCAAAGAGTTTCATTGCAATGAATGCTAGTTAACATAAGGCTTGCAGATAAGACACGTTATTAGCAAAATGATTTGTTTTGATAATGCCAAGACCTAATATTCATTGATGCATCGTGGGGAAAAATTGTATTCAATGCTCCTGAAAACAAAGCCTAGGATAGGCGGTAAACCGCAAATACGTGTGGTGCAAAGCATTTCTACTTCTAGCAGTTGTCTTTGTCTTTTACAATTTATCCCTAGGTCACCCATGGAAGTAAAGGTAACACGGATATCTGGCTTATAATTGCCTAATAATACCAAGAACGTTTGCTACTGAAAACCTTTCCCGGCTATTTAGACCATTGATAAATGGAGCTAAGAAAGTTTCAACTTTATAAATATCAGAGGCAACAACGGATGCAAATGTAAAACGAAGAAAGAGATACAAAGGGAAACTAAAGACAGGGAAGGGAATGCAACTAAAATTAAAAGAATTAGAATTGGCAAATATCTTTTTCAATCCTAATTCTTAATATAGGTCAACTGATTGGAATCAGACTTCTCACAAATCTAAAATACTTATTATTATACATTAAAGCCCTTTATGTCTTATTGCTACATATAAAACATAAGCAACTGAATGAATGCAGAGCTATTACAAATGATCTTATTTATATAAGGTCAAGGTCATGCCATGTACTGGAAACAATACATTTGTTTGGTCAAACAAACAGAAGTTTGATTTCGTTATGGAGAAGTATGAATCATTCATGTCAAAATCTTCTACATCACTTATTGGCAATTCCGCCAATCCTATCCGTATTCAAATGCATAGATGAACTTCTCAGTTATTTACTATCAAGTAATTCGCCATTGTCTGTGAAGTCTTTTTTGATGAAAGTTTTTAGGCAGGCAATGTCATCAGACTTAGTTCAGGACCTGTGACTGTCGGATCGGTAAATTTTACCCATTGAGGGTGTTCATTTAGTTTCAGGCAATGACTTAACAGATACACGGAAATATAAGGTAGTGGTTAATCCATTTGTAACTGATATTCTTAAGTTGGACCAAACATTTGATTATATTAAACCTGAAACTCCCGATTCATACAACGCTTATGCAGTTATTAAAGCTATAACACAAATAGCTATTGAAAATGAAGTTCATCAACTTCAGGAAACTATTTCCTTAACTGACACCTTTGCTCCAGGTTTTATCATTAAAAAGTTATTGAACATAATCGTCCTGTTTTTGCTAATCATTCTCTTCTAATCAAGGTGACAAGACAATCTCTAGTTGTCCAAAAGGAACAAGATCAGGCTATCTCTCATTTGTTTCAGATTGCTATTAGCGAAATTTAAATATACTAGCTAAGTTGACAAGCAAGCATTTACCAAAAGTCAAGGTCTTCAACAGCTTTAAAATATTCTTGTTCAAATTTGCAGCAGAACAAACTCTTTTTTATTCATTATATTGGTTGAGGAAATAAGTCTTTCTAATCTAAAAAATTCATATCGCTGGTTCAACCGAAATTTCCAGGATCAACTGCACCACAAAACCAAATTGTAGGACTAGTGTTACGTACCGGCTCGTTCAAAGTAACACCAATATAGAGTATATAAGCTTTGTAAATTTTAACAAAAATAATTTATTTCTCTAGAAAACATCTAGAAAATGTAAATATGTGAAATAAGAGATACGATTTACGAACGAGATCCAATTTGTTTGTTTAAAGATATAAAACACTAGTCTTGTGAACAGTTCTAAATTGACACAGTCTGAAGTTCAATTCCGGACAAAATGGCGAATGATAACGTCAGATGAAGGCTAACGTAAAAATCCCAGAATTTTCACAGTGAAGCCAGTTTGTATTGTTCCGTTCCAATTTAGAAGAATTTCAGAAAATATCTTTGTCCAAACCAGTGGTGTTGATCTCCAGAGAAAATAATTATTTAGAAAATAGACGACGTATAATTATCTCCAGTAACACAAACTTATATCGTTCTACGTAGACACAAGAACAGACAACTTTTTTTTCAGCAAAAAAAAATACCTTTTAAAATTAAAAGGGCTATGTGTCTCTATGATGTTGAAATCTGCTATGACAGACTGAAATTTATTATGTTAAGTAAGTATATAAACCAAGCTAATACGTCGTGTCATGTACACGCGTACGGAGGACATGTGCAATTTCGCAATGCATGTGAATATTAGGATAGCCTGACAAAGTAGTAACCAATCATTTCCATAGCTACTTCTGTATGTGTACTTACGACAAATTTACTGGCACACAAAGCTCGTGAGTACATGAGTCACATGTATGATTTAAGTAAACACGATGATTCTAACAACATATTAGACACATGTTAACATACTACTTCTACTACTACTACTACTACTACTACTACTACTACTACTACTACTAATACTAATACTAATAATAATAATGATAATAATAATAATAATAATAATAATAATAATAATAATAATAATAATAATAATAATAATAATAATAATAATAATAATAATAATAATAATAATAATAATAAACTGCAATTAATGATATAAAAATGAAATGAGAATGAAATGAAAATATTTATACAGAATTCATTCCTTAACACACATAATTCACCTACATGGTGGTAACACCAGATATAAGAAACGATATCTAAATATTAAAGGTTTTGGAGGCAAAACAGTCGAACATATAATAACCTTTAAAGTATATATCAATATGTACTCCGTACACGCATTTGACCTTTTGCAAATACAAGACAACCAGACAGGCAGTCAGGCAGACAGACAATGACCATGGACCATTGCCTTTTAACATCACATATATTTCACTATCGTATTTACATTACCGCAGATTAAAGATCAGATACAAAGTTCAGTCTCATTGTTAAATATATGCAAGATTTGTGGCGACCCAGTTGGCTATACCTACATTAGGTATTCTTATTAATAAGACAGACGTGGACACTTTTATAGTAAATTCCGGGTCATACCATATCCTATGCATCCAAGGAGGTCAATGCACACACTTATAATGCTTTTTGATAATGTCATCAAGATTCGTTTTTAGTATCATGGAGAGATTATATACCGTGATAAATACACCGCCCACGAAAATATTATCAATTTTGCCCTCTAATTTGATTGACAAATGTCAAGAATCCATACCTACATTCATACATGCATGCATGCATGCATGCATGCATACATACATACATACATACATACATACATACATACATACATACATACATACATACATACATACATACATACATACATACATACATACATACATACATACATACATACATACATACATCATACATACATACATACATACATACATACATACATACATACATACATACATACATACATACATACATACATACATACATACATACATACATACATACATACATACATACATACATACATACATACATACATACATACATACATACATACATACACTATGGCTTTCTTAGAACAAACGTATACAGACCTGAAGAAAAATGAAGTCTTGGCTAGGGCCCCTGAAAATCCAAAAGCGAGACTAGACAGGATGTAGACACCCTCATCAGGGCATGTAATTTCTTCACTCCAGATGTCCTGACCAATAAGATCTTCCAAAATGATGAAATGTGTGGACACTGCAGCAACGAATTCAATGAATTGTCCGCTGTCAGGAACGGATTTCTTGTCTCAAGAGCTCCAACACGATCAATGAAGAAAAAAACAACATGAAAATGTGCTGGATCGGATAAACTGGATGGAACCTATGCAAAAGGTTCTGGTCAAAGTGATGGAAATAACATTACTTCATTCCAAACATTACCTTAATTTGTACTCTGTGTTTGTTTTCGGGTGCTGGTGGTTGAAAGTGCGCTTAATTTATGCTCAGAATAAAAAGTGTAAAATTCCATGCATTAAAATGCTCTATGAAAGTATGTGAGATGACATTTTGATTTGTTAGGCAACAAAACGTTTTCTAGTCTAAGAACTACAGAACAAAGATTTCCAGAAGAAAGAGACTATTTTTACTTTATAAATGTTTAATAGCAACTACTCACGTGGTTATACCATAACTTATAAAACACATTACAAGATTATAATCATTATAATATTTAAGGCAATCTGATGTCAATAACCTGAATACATGTTTACACAACACATATAGTTGTTAGTAATCTGTGTTTTTGTACACTATGCATATTTATTAATAACATGAATGCTTGGTTACACATCAGGCATAGTTATTAATAACATGAATGCTTGGTTACACATCATACATACTTATTAATAACATGAATGCTTGGTTACACATCATGCATATTTGTTTATAACATGAATGCTTGGTTACACATCATACATACTTATTAATAACATGAATGCTTGGTTACACATCATGCATATTTATTAATAACATGAATGCTTGGTTACACATCAGACATATTTATTAATAATATGAATGCTTGGTTACACATAATGCATTATTGTTAAGAGTCTGGATGCTTGTTTGCACAACATACACATCAAACACAGTTGTTACGAATCTGAATGCTTGTTTACACAACATACATAGTTTTTAATAATCTGAATGCTTGCTTGCACAACATTTACATCAGGCACATATGTTAAGGGTCTGAATGCTTGTTACACCTCACAAATAGTTTTTAATATGAAATGTGTCGTACATCAAAATCACAATTTTTTACTCGTGAAATGTATCGTACATCAGAATTACAACTTTATTACTCGTGAAATGTTTCGTACTTCAAAATTCCAAACTGATTACTCACGAAATTTGCCATACATCAATATTACAATGTTATTAAACCTGAAATGTGTCGGACATCAAAATTACAAGTGTGGTACTCGTGAAATATATCTTACATCAGAATTACACTATTATTACAAACTTATTACTAGGAACGTGTCGCACATGAAACTTACAACTCCATTACTCAAAATGTGGCGTATGTTATAATCACAAGGTTATTAGAATTGCATCTTTATTACTCGTGCAATTTGTCGTGCATCAGAATTAAACCTTTTTTACTCATGCAACGTGTCGTGCAACATAACTAAACGTTTTTTTTTACTCATGCAACGTGTCGTGCATCTGAATTAAACGTTTTATACTCCTGCAACGTGTCGTGCAACAGAATTGTATTTTTGTTACTCATGTAATTTGTCGTGCATCAGAATTACACGTTTTTTACTCATGCAACGTGTCGTGCAACAGAATGACAACTTTATTACTCAGGAAATTTTTCATGCATCAAAATTGCAACTTTGTCGTGTCATTGAAAATGAGTTTCTACTACGTAATAAGTTTGACATGGGTATCTAGTGGTCTCTATAGAGTCGGCCTGTACCAATCACTGCCATCTCACATTTGGCGGGTGCGGGTTCGAGTCTATTTATGGTCATTCCCTACTCAAGTCTATTCGTACCAAGTAAAAATTGGTCGTTTCATACTCAAGGCTATGGTTGTTTCGTACTCAATGGTCAAGTCATACCCATTACTGTACACTGTCAAATCAAGTCATACCCATTACTGTACACTGTCAAATATACCGTATTGTTACATTTACCGTTCCCTCTCTAATTACTATCTAAAAAAACTAAAACATGCAGTAAAATAAATAATAAATGTTGTCTAATTTTTTAAATGACTGAATAAATGCTTTCTTTTTGTAATCATTCAAATCGACGACAAACATTGTCATTTTTCTTGGTTTTATGCAGTAATGAATAAAATGGCTGAACAAATTAATAACGTAACAATATGGCTGGATAAATTGGTAACGTATGAATATGGCTTAACAAATTAGTAACATAAATAAACTATTATATGATTTTAGCTTAGCCGTTCCATATATAGTGCACAGAAATACTCTCAGAGAGAGAGAGAGAGAGAGAGAGAGAGAGAGAGAGAGAGAGAGAGAGAGAGAGAGAGAGATTAATTTGGAACTGCATTTTACATATATTTAATTCAGTATTTTTAATCTGATATGTTTACTTTTTTAATTACTGAAGAAATTTATTGTAGCTTGGATCCCACCAGTAATAAAATGTTTATAAAACAGCAAATATCATTTCCCCACAAGAAAATATTAAGATTACAGTTCAGTGAGTAACTGGAACAGGAAGTAATACAAAAGTCTAGCACAATGACGATGTCTTGGTGTAAGATACTAACAACATTATTTCAGATCGTACATTTTATAGTTTTCTTATATATATGATACAATACATACCGGGTTACATAGGCGTAGCTAGGGTGGGACAAGAGGGGGTACTTATGTTCCAGGGCGCCAAGGTACAGGGCGCCGAATTGAGGCTTACAACGTCACATTATAAAAAGTAAAATAGAAAAATGTGATTAAACGTGGAGGGGACTGGGGCCCCAATTTTATGGTTCGTCCAAAGGCGCAAAATATCATAGCCACGCCTCCGCGGGTTAGCAAAAGTGGTCAGGCTATTTAGGAAAAGATTAATCAAAAAAGCCTAATTATGCTTTGATCTTACCATTAATAAAATAATAATAACGATGCTTTGATCTTACCATTAGTAAAATAGTAATAAATATGCTTTGGTCTTACCTTTGGAAAAATAATATTAACAATGCATTGATCTTACCATTACTAAAATAATAATAATCAAGCGTTGATCTTACCATTACTAAAATAATAATAATTTTGCTTTGGTCTTACCATTACTAAAATAATAATAATATGCTTTGATCTTACCATTCGAAAAATAATAATAACAATGCATTGATCTTACCATTACTAAAATAATAATAATCAAGCGTTGATCTTACCATTACTAAAATAATAATAATTTTGCTTTGGTCTTACCATTACTAAAATAATAATAATCAAGCGTTGATCTTAAAATTACTAAAATAATAATAATTATGCTTTGATCTTACCTGCACTAAAATAATATTAAGTATGCTTTGAACTTACCATTAAAAAATAATCATAATTATGTTTTGATATTACCCTTATTAAAAATTATAATTATGCTTTGATCTTATCATTACTAAAATAATAATTATGCTTTGATCCTACCATTACTAAAATAATAATTACTATGCTTTGATCTTACCATTATTAAAATAATATTAAGTATGCTTTGGTCTTACCATTACTAAAATAATACTAAGTATGCTTTGGTCTTACCATTACTAAAATAATTATAACTATGCTTTGATCTTACCAATTCTAAAGTAATAATAACTATGCATTGATCTTACCAATTCTAAAATAATAACAATTATGCTTTGATCTTACCTGTACTAAAACGATTATTATGCTGCAAACACTGTTTCCCCAGAAGAGAATTGAAAACTGATATAAAATGGATGACAGAAGCTTACAGAAAGACGAAAGGCTAGCACAGTGATGCGTGACTGAAGCTCACAGTAAGACGAAAGGTTAGCACAGTGATGGGTGACTGAAGCTCACAGTAAGACGAAAGGCTAGCACAGTGATGGGTAACTGAAGCTCACAGTAAGACGAAAGACTAACACAGTGATGAATGACTGAAGCAGACAGTAAGAAGAAAGACTAACACAATGATGGGTGACTGAAGCTGACAGTAAGACGAAAGACTAGCACAGTGATGGGAGACTGAAGCAGACAGTAGGACGAAAGAATAACACAATGATGGGTATCTGTAGCAGACAGTAAGACGAAAGACTAAGATAATGATGGGTGACAGAAGCAGACAGTAAGGCGAAAGACTAGCACAGTGATAGGTGACTGAAGCAGACAGTAAGACGAAAGACTAGCACAATGATGGGTGACTGAAGCAGACAGTAGGAAGAAAGACTATCACAATGATGGGTGACTGAACAGACAGTAAGACGTAAGACTAGCACAGGGATGGGTGACTGAAGCAGACAATAAGACGAAAGACTAGCACAATGAAGCAGACAGTAGGACGAAAGACTAACACAATGATGGGTGACTGAAGCAGACAGTAAGACGAAAGACTAACAGAGTGATGGGTGACTGAAGCAGACAGTAAGACCAAAGACTATCACAGTGATGGGTGACTAAAGCAGACAGTAACACGAAAGACTAGCACAATGATGGGTGACTGAAGCAGACAGTATGACGAAAGACTAACACAATCATGGGTAACTGAAGGAGAAAGTAAGACGAAAGACTAACACAATGATGGGTGACTGAAGATGACAGTAAAACGAAAGACTAACACAGTGATGAGTAACTGAAGGTGACAGTAAGACGAAAGACTAGCACAGTGATGGGTGACTGAAGGTGACAGAAAGACGAAAGAATAGCACAATGATCGGTGACTGAAGCAGACTGTAGGACGAAAGACTAACACAATGATGGATGACTAAAGCTGACAGTAAGAAGAATGACTAGCACAGTGATGGGTGACTTAAGCAAACAGTAAGACGAAAGACTAGCACAATTATGGGTAGCTGAAGCAGAGAGTAAGACGAAACACTAGAAAAGTGATTGGTGACTGAAGCAGACAGTAAGACGAAAGACTAACACAATGATTGGTAACTGAAGCAGACAGTAGGACGAAAGACTAGCACCGTGATGGGTGACTGAAGCAGACAGTAAGACGAAAGACTAGCACAGTGATGGGTGACTGAAGCAGACAGTGAGAAGAAAGACCTGCACAGTGATTGGTGACTGAAGCAGACAGTAAGACGAAAGACTAACACAATGATGGGTGACTGAAGTAGACAGTAAGGCGATAGTCTAACACAATAATGGGTGACGGAAGCAGTCAGGAGACGAAAGACTAACACAATGATGGGTGACTGAAGCAGACAGTAAGACGAAAGACTAACAGAATTATGGGTGTGTGAAGCAGACAATAAGACGAAAGACTAACAAAGTGATGGGAGACTCAAGCAGACAGTGAGATGAAAGTCTAACACAATGATGAGTGACTGAAGCAGAAAGTAAGACGAAAGACTAGCACAGTGATAGGTAACTGAAGCAGACAGTAAGACGAAATACTATCACAGTGATGGGTGACTGAAGCACAGAGTAAGACGAAAGACTAGCACAGTGATGGGTGACTGAAGCAGACAGTAAGACGAAAGACTAGCACAATGATGGGTGACTGAAACAGACAGTAACACGAAAGACTAGCACAATGATGGGTGACTGAAGAAGACAGTAGTACGAAAGACTAACACAATGATGGGTAACTGAAACAGCCAATAAGACGAAAGACTAACACAATAATGGGTAACTGAAACAGACAGTAAGAAGAAACACTAGCACAGTGATGGATGAGTGAAACAGACAGTAAGACGATTGACTATCACAATGATGGGTAACTGAAGCAAACATTAAGACGAATCACTAGCACAGTAATGGGTGACTGAAGCAGACAGTAAGACGAAATAATAGCACAGTTATGGGTAACTGAAGCAGACAGTAAGACAAAAGACTAACACAATGATGGGTGACTGAAGCAGACAGTAAGATGAAAGGCTAACACAAGGATGGGTAACTGAAGCAGACAGTAGGACGAAACACTAGCACAGTGATGGGTGACTGAAGCAGACAGTAAGACCAAAGACTAACACAATGATGGGTTACTGAAGCAGGCAGAAAGACAAAAGACTAACACGATGATAGATAAATGAAGCAGACAGTAAGACCAAACACTAGCACAGTGATGGGTGACTGAAGCAGACAGTAAGACAAAAGTCTAACACAATGATGGGTAACTGAAGAAGACAGTAAGGCGAAACACTACCACAGTGATGGGTGACTGAAGCATACAGTAAGACGAAAGAATAGCACAGTGATGGGTAACTGAAGCAGACAGTAAGACGAAAGACTAACACAATGATGGGTGACTGAAGCAGACAGTAAGACGAAAGACTAACACAGTGTTGGGTTACTGAAGCAGACAGTGAGATAAAAAGACTTACACAGTGATGGGTAACTGAAGCAGGCAATAAAACGAAAGACTAGCATAGTGGTGGGTGACTGAGGCAGACAGTAAGACGAAAGACTAGCAATGTGATGGGTGACTGAAGCAGAAAGTAAGACGAAAGACTAGCACAATGATGGATGACTGAAGCAGACAGTAAAACGAAAGACTAGCACAATAATGGGTGACTGAAGCAGACAGTAAGACAAAAGACTAGCACAGTGATGAGTGACTGAAGCAGACAGTAAGACGAAAGACTAACACTGTGATGAGTGACTGAAGCAGACAGGAAGACGAAAGACTAACACTCAGATGGTTTATTGTTCACTAACGACATTATTCCAAATCATACATACTAAAATTTTATTGAATGAACGAGGAAACCATATAATGCCGTAGCAAAAGATTAAACGCTATTTAGGAAGAATAATCAGAATGATATCGTGCATTTTTTTTAGGATTAATAAATATAAAACCAGCAATCAGTATAGTGCTAATAAATTAATAATGATTGTGCAATAATGTAATTTGCCTTGCCGGTCAATTCTCAGGCAATATATATGTGCTGCTGCAACATGTCAGTAATTTTAAGGAAATGACGCCGTTCTGGTACTCTTCCCACACCAAGAATATTCTCACATGCATTTTGTTAATTTGTTTGTCTCTGGTGTCTTTACATGTTTTAGATCTTTATACTAGTTGAATCCGTATAACAAATGTAGTGGCTTAATATTTTAAGAGGCTAACAAGCACATATAAAGGAAGATTGGCTTTGCCTGTATTAGTAATGCTGCTTCATCATTTAATTAATACAATACTTTTCTCGGTATATATAAATTATTGTTCTTCTATCAAACGCCATTATGTATAGTATACGCGCAAATTAATAGACTAATATATGCCAGCAAGTGTTCTCGGCTAATTATTCAAAGATTACTAATGTTACCAAGCCAATGCCTGCAATCAAATACTTTGATATACAACAGTTTGAATTATGTAAGAAACATCATTTTATATGATCTTGATGGCTATATTTGTACTTCGATATCTGCAAAAAACAATTATAGCATTGGATACGAAACGACCATTGCACCATAGCACTTGGTACAAAACCGCTAATTTGTGTATGAAAAGACTTGGGTAGAGAGCAATTAGGGTACTGAATGATTTGCTTTGTTCGAATATCGGGCTCAACCAATGTTTATATGTTAGAAACTTTGCCAGTAGGCTTCCTCAAGTCAGTGGTTCTTATAAGAGTTTTCCCAGATTCTTTCTCTAACAGTTTTAGTGGTCGCCATGATAACCTATCTAGTCTGAGAAATAGCGTCAAACCCAAAATGCCATTTTTCTCTTCATTTTGTGTCTGGGGAAGGGGTCCATCACTATTGTGTAAATGACCAATTTGAGGCATCTCTAATAAATACATGTGGAGAATGAAGATGCCGATGACTGAACTTAAAATGTCTCAGATTTGGTTTCTCTACTGAATTAATATAACTAAATAAATGCATCCATTCAGCTAAACTGTTGCATTGGATTGCAAAAGAACTTGTAGTTCTGATGTACGACATATAATGGGTATTAATTCTACACGATTTTAATGTCTATCGTATACGATTGTTAGTGATTTGAAACCTGAAAGTGTACAATACCTGGCTTTCATTATTCAAAAGAAAACTGTGCCTAATTAAACTTGCAATTTCCTTTGATCAATCAGTTTTATTTTTTCACATAAATTGATCATATTTGTAAAAAATTGTTTGATCTATTGTCCATTTAGTTCCCCACTATGATATATGCCATTAGCTTGGAGAGTGATTACTGCCATAAGTTCTGTGATTACATTTTAATTATATGCATAAATTTTATATTAGTATATGTTGTATATTTTCTATTTTCCACTATACGTTTATGGTTTTTATCTATTTGTAGGATTCTTGTTTTTAGATTGTGTCCTTACATCTGCCAATATTTTTTGCTGTCTGTATTAGGTCTCTTATTACAATACTGTAATTTCCTGTCCTCCATTTATTTTTGAGTAGTCCCATGCGTAGTGTTTATATTACACACATTGTCATTCCTACGTCATATTCCGCACGAGTAGTCCTATGTATTGTGCTTATGTTCCATAGCTATTCAGTCCTAATTGTGTCTGTCCAACTCTAAATTTTCTCCTAACAAATGACATATATGATGATATACAATCTGGTAAAAACGTACACATACCAATAGATATATCATGGCGCAATGACCCTTTCAAGTTGGCTGTTAGCATGATGCGAGATGCAATACATTATTGTCCCATTATGGCTGCAGAAGGCAGCGTGGTATGCACGGATCAGGTATTGCAAGTATTATTTTAATCAAGGGAATAAACTGTGGATCCGTTCTGTCGTGTCTCGAGGGTAATTTAGTATTTGATCAATAATAAGACAAAATATTAAAGGTTCCTTATTGTAGAATATCTTTCTAAATCAACAATTGTGTTGGCTATTGTTAAATCGTCACCATCACGTTGGAAATTAATTAGTTGAATTGATTTAGCACAAGTCTTAAAACTAAATGTACTTATCTTGTATATGTATGTGTAATCCGGGACACATATTATCAAGACAGAATCTTCATGAACTAGAGGCTCCACATAACAGTAGAGATCATAAACATCAGAGGCATTGCTTGGTCTGCATAACAACAGTACTGATAAAGTACAACGAAGCATTGCTTGGTCAGCATGACAACAGCACTGATAAAGTACCACGATGCATTGCTTGGTCAGCATAACAACAGTTCTAATAAAGTACAACGAGGCATTGCTTGGTCCGCATGACATCAGTAATGATAAAGTACAAACGATACATTGCTTGGTCAGCATGACAACAGTACTGATAAAGTACCACGATGCATTGATTGGTCAGCATGACAACAGTACATATAAAGTACAACGAGGCATTGCTTGGTCAGCATGACAACAGTACTGATAAAGTACAACGAGGCATTGCTTGGTCAGCATGACAACAGCACTGATAAAGTACTACGAGGCATTGATTGGTCCGCATGACAAAAGTACTGATAAAGTACAACGAAGCATTGCTTGGTCAGCATGACAGCAGTACTGACAAAGTACAACGAGGCATTTCTTGGTCAGCATGACAACAGCACTGATAAAGTACAACGAGGCATTGATTAGTCAGCATGACAACAGTACTGATAAAGTACAACGAGGCATAGCTTGGTCAGAATGACAACAGCACTGATAAAGTACCATGAGGCATTGATTGGTCAGCATGACAATAGTACTGATAAAGTACAACGAGGCATTGCTTGGTCAGCATGACAGCAGTACTGATAAAGTACAACGAGGCCTTGATTGGTCATCATGACAACAGCACTGATAAACTACAACAAGGCATTGCTTGATCAGCATGAAAACAGTACAGATAAAGTACAACGAGGTATTGCTTGGTCAGCATAACAACAGTACTGATATAGTAAAAAGAGCATTGCTTGGTCAACATGACAACAGTAGCGATAAAGTACAACGAGGCATTGCTTAGTCAGCATTACTACATAACTGATAAAGTACAACGAGGCATTGCTCGGTCAGCATGATAACATTACTGATAAAGTACAACGAGGCATTGCTTGGTCCGCATGGCAACAGTACTGATAAAGTGCAACGAGGCTTTGATTGGTAAGCATGACAACAGTACTGATAAAGTACAACGAGGCATTGATTGGTCAGCATGACAACAGTACTGATAAAGTACCACGATGCATTGCTTGGTCAGCATGACAACAGTACTGACAAAGTATAACGAAGCATTGCTTGGTCCGCATGACAATATTACTGATAAATTACAACCGATGCATTGCTTGGTCAGCATGACATAAGTACTGATTAAAGTACAACGAGGCGTTACTTGTTCAACAGTACTGGCATTGCTTGGTCAGTACGACAACATAACTGATTAAAGAACAACGAAGCATTGCTTGGTCCGCATAAGCACAGAACTGATAAGGTACAACGCAGCATTGCTTTTCCTCATTATAATATATACTCATCAAAGACATCCGAGACAATGCTTGATCCGATTGACAACAGCACTGATTAAAGACATCCGAGTCATTGTTTGGTCCGAATCGTACGATTTTACTTTAATAAGCCTTTACAAGCCATGCACAACGTTCACATAACTTGATGTACTCATACATTCTCCACACTATATGCAGTCATGCAAGACAGCCACATAACTTGATGTACTCAAACATGCTCTAAATTATACAGCCATTCAATAAGCTATTTAATTGTATGTACTCATAATACTCCATGCTATATACAACCATGGAAGACAGCCACATAACTTGATGTACTCATACATACTCTTAATTATACAGCCATGCAATACGCCATTTAATTGTATTGTGATAAATGGGCGGCGTTCAAAACACACCAAACTCTTTCACTACGGTTCGCTGCTAGGGAATGACTTCCGCGGGGTAATTTATCCAGCGTGGATAGATAGAAAGAAGAATGCAGATCTCTGAACATGTATATTGAAGAAATAAACACAACGAGCCCCCTTTCAACGAACGAATATAACATTTAATCAGTTTAACAAGAGAATTTAAAACGAAGAGAAATCAATTACTTGGTTACAAATGAAGGAAAAATTGTACTAACATGTACTTCAATAATAAAAAACAATATAAATTCTCTTTATATAACTTGTTAATGACAGAACTAATTTACTTCTTCATAGCCTACGAGATGTGACCTTTGCGTGCAACGATGAGAGACTTCATCACTTATTTCATGCAGACATCAAGACTTCTGTTCGTCCCTGCTCTGCCAATCTTTGTCTAGTTGTCTGGTCTTGGACTCTTGTCAGTCAAACTCTGATTTAAGAATCGTCTCTGGACTTATATTTCGGCTTAGAATTTGCTCTGGTCCTGTGATTGGTTCAGGGATTTCTCAGGAAAGCTGTTTTCCTTCAATAAATAAAATGTCTCGCAATATACAATAGGTCACATTTCTAAGTATATCTATATTTTTACATTAATTAGGCTCCGAAACAAAAGGCTTAAAGTCTGCCGCATCAAAGTTAACTAACCTTATGTTTACACAAGGTCAATGCTTGTCCTGACCGTAGTTCGGGTCACGCTAGGGATGATGATTAAATTCAACTCTCGGCTCAGCCGTATGAACCCGTATTTAACACTCCTTGACTTCTTACTCTACTATAGAGCAGTGTTAAGTTACATATGGCTTAGACCCTCAGATCGAACTATTCTAAAATAATTTACTCGACCAATTAAATATTACAAACTAGTATGTAGATATACGCTTAAGTAATCAATTAAAAATTACAAACTAGTATACGGATATACACTTAATATTATGTCATACTGGACAGAGTTAATCAATAAAACTACGAATCATTACCCATCATTTATTAAGCTTAATTCATGAAAATTTCTAATCACACCTATGTATTAAAGATTCAATTACATCCTATCTTCTCAATTCTTCTAACGATCATTTACATGCAACCTTGTCAACTCTTCTAATGAAATTTTAATTACATTCAATCTTGTCAATTCTCCAAATGAAATGATAATTAGAAAATCAAGGAATAACATGTCATGACTAACATTTCACTAAAACCCTGCAAAATGAAATCATACATACATATATATTAACATAATACATTTGCAAGTAAATCAACAAATGAAATAACATATTAACATCGGGAAACAAAGAGTGCATATTTTTTTGCCGTTTCTTTATTTGTTTCCACGAAAAAGGTATAGTCCGTCTCCTAACTGAGACAACTATCCGGCCCCTTACTCAATAACGAAAACGTACTTTCTACGAATTCGAAGGTAGAGATTGTCTACTTGCCGAGACAACTGTCACGCTTTACTGCAAAATAACGAGATAACGTCTTCCACGTTTCCCCGAGTCGATTTCCTAACTCAACACAAGAACGATTGACGACTGAAGAATATTTTCTAAAGTAAAACCTTTAATTTCTTACATAGTTACGCCCATATAGTCATATTAACCAATCGTAATAGACAGTTTCCTAAATCTGTTCCGTAGAATGTTTGGATTGACAAGACAACTAAACAAATAATCATGCCGTAATTAACGATTCTTTGAATATTCACTTATGGCAAGCTTCACCCTTTAACTGGTCGATTTTGGGGAAGGGTTTTATGTCATTCTTTTGTACCAGAGCATATGACTCGGTCAAGTTACGTCAATTGGAACAAATTCCCCTTTGACGTTCAGAGATAAAATTAAAAAAAAAATCATCTAATTATCTCTAGCCCATTCTACTTTAATTAAGTTGAATTTGATACAATTCCTTTAACCAATGCTTCTAAAAATTTTCAAAATTCGACACACCACATGTATGTACTTAAACATACTCTATACTATAAGCAGCCATGCAAGACAGCCATATAACTTGATGTACTCATACATACTCTAAATTATACAGCCATGCAATACGCCATTTAATTGTATGTACTCATACATACTCCATACTATGTACAGCCTGCAAGACAGCCATATAACTTGATGTACTATACATATTTTATACTATATGCAGCCATGCAAGACAGCCGTACAGCTTGATGTATTCACACATACTCTGTACTATATACAGCTATGTAAGACAGCCATATAACTTGATGTAATCATAAGTACTTTATTTGTCATACAGCCATGCAAGACAGTCATATAACTTGATATCCTAATGGTCAGTCACAGCTAGTATGATAATCCATCCTAATGGCCAGTCACAGCTAGTATGATGATCCATCCTATTGGTCAGTCACAGCTAGTAGGATGATCCATCCTAATGCTTAGTCACAGCTAGTATGATTATCCATCCTAATGGTCAGACACAGCTAGTATGATGATTCATCTTAATGGTCAGTCACAGCTAGTATGGTCCATCCTAATGGTTTGTCACAGCTAGTATGATGATCCATCTTAATGGTTGGTCACAGCTAGTATGGTCCATCCTAATGGTTTGTCACAGCTAGTATGATGATTTATCCTAATGGTTAGTCACAGCTAGTATGATGATCCATCCTAATGGTTAGTCACAGCTAGTATGATGATCCATCCTAATGGTCAGACACAGCTAGTATGGTGATCCATCCTGATGGTCAGACACAGCTAGTATGATGATCCATCTTAATGGTTGGTCACAGCGAGTATGATGATCCATCCTAATGGTCAGTCACAGCTAGTATGATGATCCATCCTAATGGTCAGTCACAGCTAGTATGATGATCCATCCTAATGGTCAGTCACAGCTAGTATGGTCCATCATAATGGTTTGTCACAGCTAGTATGATGATCCATTTTAATGGTTAGTCACAGCTAGTATGGTGATCCATCCTAATGGTTAGTCACAGCTAGTATGATGATCCATCTTAATGGTTAGTCACAGCTAGTATGATGATCCATCCTAATGGTCAGCCACAGCTAGTATGGTGATCCATCCTAATGGTCAGACACAGCTAGTATGATGATACATCCTAATGGTCAGTCACAGCAGGTATGATGATCCATCCTAATGGTCAGACACAGCTAGTATGATGATCCATCGTAATGGTCAGACACAGCTAGTATGATGATCCATCCTAATGGTCAGTCACAGCTAGTATGATGATCCATCCTAATGGTCAGACACAGCTAGTATGATGATACATCCTAATGGTCAGACACAGCTAGTATGGTGATCCATCCTAATGGTCAGACACAGCTAGTATGATGATACATCCTAATGGTCAGTCACAGCTAGTATGATGATCCATCTTAATGGTTAGTCACAGCTAGTATGATGATCCATCCTAATGGTCAGCCACAGCTAGTATGATGATCCATCCTAATGGTTAGTCACAGCTAGTATGATGATCCATCCTAATGGTCAGTCACAGCTAGTATGATGATCCATCCTAATGGTCAGACACAGCTAGTATGATGATCCATCATGATGGTCAGTCACAGCTAGTATGGTCCATCCTAATGGTCAGTCACAGCTAGTATGATGATCCATACTAATGGTGAGTCACAGCTAGTATGATGATCCATCATGATGGTCAGACTTTGATAAAATGATCTACTGTAACAGTTAGACTCAGTAAAGTAGCAATTAGAAGTAATTTTTTTTATTCAACATCAGGTTTTTGATAACATCACCCATTGAAATTAAACAGTGTGAGTGTGCATAATAATAAAAAAGAAATACACTCACGTGTGTCTTCACAATCCACTAGAGACAATACACATTAACTAGGTAGACAATAAAAAGTCAGGCACATATTGTTACACTGTCAAAAGCATGACATGTTAAAAATATAAACATATTGTGCAAACTGTAATAAAGTAATTAGAGAGAAGAACACATGTATACTTTTGTTCATGAAGTATAGAATACAACACTTGTGGCAGCTTGATTTTCATGTATGCTAAGTATTTAAAAAAACAGCTATCTTTTTATTGATTGGACAATAACCGTTATTAAGTCTTTAATGTATAATAATGAGCAATTTATTTTGATTAAAAATCCACCTCTGCATACCTGCGAATTTATTGAATTAGGGCACGTGGATCCAGACATATTACACACACACAAACACACAGACAGAGCTAATACATTATTTTAACTCTATGATTAGAAGAAAGATTTCTGACAGATATTCATGGTTTCGTGAATTATTCAGATGCGATCAAGTTTAAGAATTACATAGAGGTCATGCTAGAATAAGCAATTAGAAAAAGTAAAGAACACAGGAAATAATAAAATAATTATCGTCTTTTATGGTTGCTCAAGTGCAAAGATAAGTCCATACAAATTAAGCAGAGTAGTAAATCACCATGCGTGTTGTAAGATAGAAAAATATGTGATGATAATTATGTTGTTGATGTTTAAAGTTACACTTATTATAATTATTATTATTATTATTATTATTATTATTATTATTATTATTATTATTATTATTATTATTATTATTATTATTATAGTAGTATTAGTAGTAGCAGTAGATTGTTAAAATTCTAATTGGTTGATTGGTTGAATTTTTACTGCGCACCAGCACAAAGTGGCTGTTTAGCGCCATAAAAAAGGTTAAATCCTTCATTATTTACAAGTGGTAAAAGGTTTTGGAATACGAAACCAAATAGTTTAAGGTAAAATGTTGAAAATGATAATGGCGATCAATAAATAAAGTTTCCAGATCAACGGGAAATGTAAATAATGCATGACAACGTAGACAGGTAAATGGTAATTAAAATTTAGCGAATTTACATACATAGCACATACAAATATTCAAGGTGATAACATAAAAGCTATAACTTATGATAAATGTTTGCTTTTTTTAAGGAAGTCTATAACATAAGAAATGGTAACTGTATCAAAGAGCTCCCTCGTGTCTTGCACATTGCAATATTGATTACACGTAGGTTGGAGGACGAAAAGTGCTTAACAGTAAATGGTTCGTTGCAATATATGCACTCTGGTACGTCTTCGCCTTTTAGTATGTAGGAGTGGGTTAAAAAAGTATGACCGATTCGAATTCTTGCAATGACTACCTGCTCCCTACGGTCGGCTCTTAGGAAAGAGTCTATTCTTCTAGGGTTGGTTTGATGGCATGAAGTTTATTATTCACGGCATTATTCCATGATGCCTGCCATTTCTGAAGTAAACAGTCTTTGATAAAACTTTTATAATCAGTACATGGTGTCTTAAAATCAGATGGTTCTAATGGTATGGCCTTTTCAGCAGCGCGGTCTGCTTTATCGTTACCTTTAATTCCAACATGGCTGGGTAACCAATAGTATACTGTATTTTGCGAGGAACTCAACTCATGTTGTTTAAGGAGAATATTAGCTAATAATAGAGTCTCCAATTTTCTACTATGTAATGACTGAAGTACTGGTAGTGAGTCACATAAGATGACACTGTTTAAAATAAGCTTGCTTGCAATGTATTGCAAAGCAAGGTCTATTGTTTTGATTTCGGCTGCAAAAATTGACGTACCATTTGGTAAGCAAGCTTTGGTTGTGTGTTTTTCCCTTATGAAGGCTGCAGCAGCCTTTTCCTCATCTTTTGATCCATCGGTATATATTCTTGTATAATTTTTAAATTGAAGGAGAAGTTCACGGTAAGAGTTGTGGAAAATGAAAACAAATCTAGTTACCATATTTTTTACATACTAAAATGTTATACACATCAGTAACAACGATCTCAAGAAAAAAAAGGCTTTACTGTCTCGTTTGCTACACAATCGAACTATTGTGCTAAAATGCATTGTTCACATTTTTTAAAACAGCGTGACACGGAAATGTATGCAGACTTGTAATTGAATATCAAACCGTCGATTAGGGTGCAGATAACTCCAATAAGAGTTTGTAAAAAGACATCTATGTTGGATGCAAAATCATGAAATTAAAAATCTTTCACAGAAACCCTTAGTAACATTTTTACACGGCCAATCATTCTTACTACAATGAAACCCATTTATCGAAGTCATAAATGATCTGAATAATGTATTATTTTTCTGTTCCTTTTCATTATATCACAAATGTCGTTAAATTTATCATTTTGTACATTACATTTTTTTCTAATTCTAAATTTAATCTCCTCTTTCATTGGTGGGCCAGCGAACTTGGTGAGAATTTCTTTCTTTCTTTTATTGAATATTCTTAATGCACTGACTGGATAATGATTATGCATGGGAAACTCCACTTGTAAAACCATATATATAAATGTGTAAACAATGAAGACTTACCAAAAGGGCATGAAAGAATAATTAGGTTATTTAAATATAATAATTTCTTTAAGATTCCATTTGTCAATCTGAAATGAATTTCTTCATGTTGCTTGCAAGGTTTTTGAAAACAAAATGAGACTGAAAAGCAAAATCTATGTACAATTAATTATAAAATAAGATGAGTTACATGTACCAAATCCAATCTTTAAAATTAAGTTTCAGGGCAGAAATAAAAAACTAGTACAGTATTGTTAAAAAGGTATATGAATGTATCAAAATAGGAACAAAAGTTGCCAAATATAATTACTTTTAACACTCATGTTACATATTTCATGGAATGGGAAGGTGATGATTGTAATTATAGTATATTAGCAAATTTATTTCTTTTGGACAATGAGAAGTTGGAAAACACATTTTATTGACTAGTCCAAGAATACAATTTTTTTATGACAGTCGCATGTTCCTATATTTAGATTAAAGCTGGCAATGTAATTGTATTTAGCATATGTTATCTGTAACTGTAGGATACTTTGAGAACAGTACAGACTTGGGGTTGGGATTTTAAAATGTGATTTTCTTGCTACAATATGCGGAAATTTATAACAATACAGTAGTCAATACAGAGGATATATCGGTTAATTTCCTTCAATGAGACGTTGTTGTGGATTTAACATCAACAAAATGAAAATACTTGAAGTGCTTTCATTCTAGTAAGACTTTATAGCTCCTCTGGAACAGGATCTACCAAATTTTCTGTACAAGATTGGCAAGGGTTTTCAAAAGACACCATTTAACACAGGGACCCAACCAATTATCAGAAAATTGCACATGGTCTAAAGATAATGAACTGATTTTGGTCCATCTAGTCAATAAATTACTAAAGGCATTTAATACATGCAAAATTGTGCAAGTTATACAAATCTAAACCCATGAGTACAGCGTATGGTTTTCTTCTACTAGAACTATATCTGTCATAAATAGAGTGCAACTTCTACATGTATTATTTTGTCATTGTTAACTCTTTCCATATGAAGAAACACATGAGCCAAAAATAATCTTTACATCAGATAGTGGAGTTTCAAAATTCAAGAGTGATATTTGAATTCAAAGAACCCATTGGATAGATTTAACATATAAATCCCTTGACAAACAATCACTAGCTTTTTTATGACCAAATTATCTTTGTAGCCACTCATGGCCTTGCACCAAATTGTTAGCTCAACACTACTTCCCTGTTCTTAAAATATGAAAATTCCACCAGTATTGCTTTTGGTCCTTGATTCTAGTAGGATAGTCCATCAGCCAAGTATGAAGTACACATTTCATGATATTGATACGCTAAATAGATTGATTCTACCAAGAAAGATCGAACAACATTGTACATAAATATTCTCTGAGCACTGGGAATCCTTTATAAATAAAATATTCACCATTTGGTTGTGCTTTTTAATTTCAGTAGCCCTTCTTAAAGATTGCCTTAGAGGCAAAAGGAAATTATTGTACATGTGCATTTATCTTTTCTATTTGCAGGTAGAAAGTATGACACAAGTATGTAGTTATAGGGAGCTGGCATCGATGGTTTCAATGCATGACTCACAATCTTAGTCCGTTTGGTCTAAAATTAAACCTCATGGCCTATTTTGGTTGCATATATTAATTTGTCTTTCCATGTATAGTAGGCGTATGAATGCGTATATGGCTGGCACATTAATTGTTTCCGAGTTGTTATGTAGGGTAAATAAAAAATCATTGGAGAAGGCTTGATTAGTGTAGTGAAAATGGTACATGCATTAATCTGTCATTTCATCCCCAGCAATTGTTTTTATGGTGATAACCTGATAATCTAAAATGTTTCAAACTTGTGATACATGGGTAGGGATTGAATTCCTTGTATGTGCCAGTTATATATATATGTAAATTTGTCTATGCATGTCGAGAAGGTCTGTGTTATGATTGTTAGTAGGTCATCTCGTTAATTTCCATGATGTGACCCTGGAGTTTTTTGAGGGTGGGGATAGACCTCTATCAACCTAACGTGGTTTTATATTAACATTTGGCCAACAGATCACGTATTGCAGTTGTCGTGAAATTATGTAAATTCACCGCTATCCATGTAGCCTTACTTACTCTGAACGATTTAGTATTATTAATAATATTGCCTACACGTATTAGCTATCAGCAGCAGATGTAAAGCAGTACAAAATAGCAACTATAATATACATGAAAATGATTTTATTTTAATACTATTAGATATTAGTGTATTTAATAATAATAGTTCCAAAATAGTACAAAACAGCAACTATACTACACAAGAAAATGATATTTTAATATATTATATATTATTCTTATTAATAATAGTTGCAATACATCTTGAATAGCCATTATACTAATAATAATATTATTACAAATAATATGACTATAACGATAATTGTGGTGGTGGCTACAGTAGATCATTGTTGTCTTTCATAAAGTGATATATTGAATTGTTGACTTAAGTAATATGTCTGTATTTTGTGTATTCCTCATTCTGATATATGTGGTATTTTTTCTACACAGGAGACCGTAAACCCGACTACAATGGCATCCTGGTGATAGAAGACATTTTGGTGGTCACAGACGACAATAAGAGTAATCTCCGTCTGTACAGTCTTAATGACGGTACATTGTTGTCATCATTCAGACGGGAGTCCATTCCCTATGGTGTCTGTTTGATTAGCAAGACGGAAATCGCTGTGTGTCTGTCACACAGTATTGTAATCCTGTCCTTTAAATCTACTGATGACGTAAAACGGGTCAAAACACTAGATGTAAGCATAGGATATCAATGGTGTTATTCAGTGGCAAAATTGAATTCATACAAACTCCTTGTCAGCGGTGTGAATCACGACGCAATATTTTGTTGGGGCGTTGTATCGATTACAGATGGATGTCTGGACTCAACTCACAACATCTGTAAAGGGGACCTTGGTAGTATTACTCATGTGACCATTAAAGACAACACAGTCTACACCTCGTGTCGAACTTTAGAATACATCACTACAGGTGTGTATGCATATGGTATTTTGAATTCACCCACACACGTTTCTGTATCAACACAAGGAATTAAAAATACATTGGTCAGTAATGGCTGTCTGGAATTCAGTTTTCGTGTGTGACTACAACTCTAACAGAATTCATCAGCTGATGGACAGCAGTCAACTAGTTACCATACATATACTGTCATCACGTCTCTATGGAATATTCTATGATGACCAGCATAGAGTTCTATACACTACAATTGAGGACAGTAATATGATAACATTCTACAAGATGGAGTATTTACATCAACCAGGTAATTCCATTTTATTTTACATCCACTATTACATCTCACAACGAAAACTACACGTTTCATTTATTTACATTTCATAATTAACTTTGATTCCCCAAAATATGAATATTGAGTATTAAATTCATAACTTTATTGTAAGAAAAACGTATGAAATAAATGCAAAATAAAATAAAAGCGGAATTAATATATTTTTAGTATACCGATTGTTGGTACATATTGCCATTTTCGTCGTGCATGGATATACTTAGTTATTTAAAGTTAATATTTTTCTTGCTTTAAAGTTCAATACAAATATTGCAATAAACAATTTAATTCATTACTGATTTATAAATCATCTTCACATTGATTGTCACATGACAATTTTCATATATAAATATTAAATCTGTATTGTTTATTACAACGGCGGCTAGTTACACAAATCTTCTCACCAGTTCAGGGCAATACATATGAATTTCCACAAGATAGCGCTTTCATTCATTGATAAATCTTTGAACACGACACGTCATTGCACGCAACAGGGTTTCATTCTTGGTGAGGTGGCGCTCTACATTTTCGTATTAAGAATATGGCTAGAATTTTAAAGAAAAAAGTTCCCCCTGGTTTCCTCACTGATTATACTGGTTATGTAAAAGAGACTTTGTATATCTTAGGTATTGTTCAAAGAACCTTTAATTCCCTTTATTTTGATGTATGATTGATGGGAGTAATATGTTTTAGAGAGTATACACCTTGGCCTTACTCCAGATGTGCATATTTCAAATAAGTGCTAGTTCTACTTGCTAATTTTCACTTCTCGAACTTCAGAAGTAAATTGTAAAAAATAGAGACGATAACTTTTATTACATTTTATGTATTTGGTAATTCATTCATTGCACTTTCAGAAGCTGGTACTGTCTAGTTTGTCAAAATACATTCTCCATATTATAATATCTGCCAAGAATAGTGTACTTTAGACAAATTCAGGTTGATTTTTGGAGCACAAGGCAATTGTCATTTTGGTTAGCAATGTCTAAGATCATTACAAATTCCAAAAGTACAATATCCAAAGAAATTTCAGCCACATTACATGAAAATATTTTATTACATTTTATGTATTTGGTAACTCATTCATTGCACTTTCAAAAGCTGGTATTGTCTAGTTTGTCAAAATTCATTTTCCATATTATAATATCAGCCAAGAATAGTGTACTTTAGACAAATTCAGGTTGATTCTTGGAGCACAAGGCAACTGTCATTTTAGTTAGCAGTGTCTAAGATCATTAAAAATTCCAAAAGTACAATATCCAAAGAAATTACAGCCACATTACATGAAAATAACATATCGGTATGCCAACATTCTCTTCACTATGCATGCTTAAAATGCCAACAACTTCACCTTACATACATCACTCTCTCAAAAGTACATAATAACTGGTGAGCGCTACCTGAGCAGCGTCTAAAATTCCCACGGATTTTGTATTGATAACATTCATGTTTATAGAGCGGTTCTTTGTTGATATTGCAGGGTGGAGTTATGAACGGACAAAACACTAATCAGATAACACGATATTGGCGGTAATTAGCTTGACAAAATAATATTTTTAAATACATTATCGGATATTCTACGACATGTTGTTCAATGCGCGCCATATTTATTACGGTCAGTTTACGTTTCCATTGACGCACAGGAGCTTTACGTTTTATCAATAAAGTCCGAAGGGCTCGTATCGTTCCTTACAATTTACCGACGTATAATATTCATGACATAGTACATGTATGACTTTAGATTAAAAGCATCGATACGAGAACCTGTGAATAAAGTAAGATTAAATCATTGACAACACAAAATAATCAAATCGGTGCACTAAAGATAATTTCGTTTGTCAGAGTTTTCATCGTACTTTTTTGAAGAGAAATGTATTTTTCTGGTAAATGATATATCCAGACCTAATTTGACAGTCTTGATATCTCCTTACTAAACTGGAATATTGCTCTTGCATTCAATAGTCTTCATGACTGTCCATCCACAATTCTAATATCTATTTAATTCACAATACTGGAAGAATTTAAATGAATCCTTTTATATGTGAATGGTCGATATGTGGGTTCTTGCTGATTTGAGGCACGGTTTAACTGTAACTTGACTACTGGATAATATTTTATGAGGAGCAAATACAACATAATTACCTCCACCTCTCCAATCTAAAAGAGAAACGCTCCAGCGGCCAATTCATACCAAAGACATCAAAAAATGGTACTAACAGCTACCTTTCTTGACGATCAGCATTAGGAGGTTAGTGCTAGGACTGGTTGGCCTAGTGTCAAGATATATGACGGGGTGGATATCATGCTACATGCGGTATGGTTACTCAGTGCTAGACATCACAATAAACTGTTACACTGCATACATCACTATAAACTGTCACACTGCAGACATAATAGCAATATGACTGAATGTTTAAAAAATCTGTCAAAAATCTAAATCAGAAACACACAAATACACCAACCCTAAATGATTAGTTTTTATTCCTTTTGTGAGGAAAGTTTGAAAAATATCATTAACAAAAAGGTTGCTTCATTTTTTTATTGATCTAAAGAGGATATTCTTAGATTTCAATGTTCCAAAATGTGAGATGGAATGAGTATGTAAATTTGTATGCCATAGCAAAAATAACCTAATAAGGACAGCATGTTACAGGGTGTGGGATATGCATGCCTGTGGCTGTATTTGCAACAAATATTTTATGTATTATATATTATAATGTATTAATGACTTTTCTAACACATTTAAGAAAGAAATGTGAAGTTAATAATCTCTGCAAACTGATAGTAATACTTGGTTTCTTTAGCAGTATTGTATCTACAGTTTTATGTATCTGACATTTCATTTAACAAAGCAGCCTTTCAAATCTATGAGACTGAAAAAGTTCATCTGGAATATTACCATACATCACATTTTTATAATATAAAACGCATTGCTTATTCTGATAGTTTACTAATGGAAGAGATTTGTATATCCTAAAGTTTGGCAGGCCAGGAATCTTTATTGGCACCTGCCAGGTCTATAGGTTACTAAAACCACAATGTATGCAGAACTCCACACTTGGGGAGAAACATAAATTTTTAGGTTTGGCTCTTCAGTTTTGTAGTTAGTCTAGGGTTTGATTTTTAAAGAAAATGTAATCCTAGCTGTTATGAAAAACACAGTATTGTATATTATAGGAGTTGTTTGATCAAAACTTTAAATGTAAAAAACTTTCAATGATTAAATGACATTTAGTTTTTATTTTGATGTACAAGTCATGATTATAATTTGTGAGAGACAATAATATAGATATGCCTTCTTTGCTGTTTTTTTATTTTCACTTCTGAGACAAAGGTAAATTATAAATTTTTAAATTTAAAAATATGTTGACACTGTATAGCTTAAAATTTGCTTTCTCTATTTTAAAACTACTAAAATTAAGTGCACTTTGAGCAAATTGTAATTTTTTTTGCAGGTGATGAGATTTAGTGGCAAAGGACTTTTAAATGTTGCAGACATGAATAGCAATGATATCTCTTTGAAACTTGGGTTTAACCCTCTAAATTTTCAGTAAGTCCATAGTGTTTTTAAAATCTACCTCATTGTTGATAATATACATGTAAATATACATAACAAATTCATGATATGAACAGTTGTTCCAGTAGAAAGTTTGACAATGGATGACAGATCCATCCAACTTTTTGAAGACGCTCTAAAAGATGGAAAGGAAACTGTACACAGCATACGTATCATGGTTGTTGGACATATGGGTGTAGGAAAAACAACGCTGGTCAAGCGTCTTCTTGGAGAGGAGGTAAGCATTTCCGAGGGACGTAGATATCTATGTCAATTGCTGTGATGTGTCCTTATCAACCCATGAATGGACAAGGCGGACAAAATGTAGGTATGCATACATAATCATTAATTGTCTACCTCTCTGGATTTTTAAATTGCCTTGAGGTGAAATGTATCAGGTTAATCTGTAATTTGTTCATCCATTTTTCTATAACTTCTTCACAATGACAAATTTTACCGCTACCTGATGATACCAAATTTTTTAATTAGTTTGCATTTGGTGCAAGGAACGGACCTGAGTGTATCAATTTCTGATTTAAATGGATGAGAATCAGGGTGAAGGTCACAGGGCAAACATAATGAAACTAATCACAATTAGCAATGACAGATTTTCAAGATGTGCTTGAAGAGGTAATTGTGCTTCCTCATTCACTACTTTTAGAGATGTACACACACAGGGTGTTTTAAGTCTTGATATTTACCTTTTACTACTAGTATCTAGTATGCAAGCACATTGTTTATGTTGTGTGTATAATAATTTCACTTTTAATATTTTCTTTTCTACTACATCAATTTGCTCAAATGTATATGCTTGCATCCTGTATGCACCTTTTGGCTTTTAGTCACCCTCTGCTGTATGCTATCCTGCTCCTAACATAGCTTCATGGTAATTGGTATCTGTACAAACACCATAGAAGCCATTGACCAGGAAGTCTTGAAAGAAGTGCCTGGAGGTTCTGGTTAGAAGGATTGTACATGCTCATTTGTGAGCCCACCTGTGGTTATGTGTTTGGGTTAACTTTCTTAACCACGCCTCAGATTAAATGGTTGCTAGCAAACTAGCTCAATGATGGTGACTTTTCTGCCTATTAGTCTTCCTAATTTCACTAGTGTATTGGCTGGTTAATCTCATTAAGTGTTAAATTTCCTTTGGGAAGGTTTTATGAAGCAGTCCAAGTAAATTTCTATTTCTACTAGCATTTCTGGCTATACAAAATTTGTTAAATTCAAAGCCCTTGAGTGGCTAACTTAAAAGACCAAATAATATTATTTGAATACTATGTTGTTATTATTATTATTATTATTATTATTATTATTATTATTATTATTATTATTATTATTATTATTATTATTATTATTATTATTATTATTATTATTAAAAGAGGACTGATATTTTATCTGCCTTAAATCTAAACTCCCCCTAATCCATCCAGATTGGTTATCCACAACTTATATCGTATCATTATACTCTTTTTAAAAATGGACCTCTTATGTGAGGAAAACAAAGGATGAGTTTTCATTTGAATCCAAAATACATCTAATGCGTTATATTCCATGTACATTAATATGCTTAGTAGGTGTGTCTTTTTTGTTATACTAGCAAATCTATTAGGTATAAGGCTGGGGTACTTTAAAGCTTACATGATTCCCTTTGAAAATCCCTCATCTAGAAAACAAAATCATGAAAAGTGGGTCAAGTTCCATATTTGTTAAGACTATCAATGCTACAACCGAATTTGCATAGGTAAAGATAATAAAGTTGAAGGTCATTAAAACAGATGCTAGATGGATAATAGTGAACAAAAGTAATTACATATCATAGGAACCGCTCCGATGTCCTAGTGCAGCAAAAATGACAATTATGATCATCAAATGCTGATGTAAAGAAATGCCCTTCATTTTGTTGGGATAGGGGAACAGCTGTTTAATTATTAATGACATATTATTAGTATATTTAGTCATTGATGGCACATTACCATTATGATTAGTAAATGATGGCATGAGTCTTGTAATAATATTTATATGTTGATGACATAGATATTGTATTAATATTGACCTTCATCTTTCTTCATGATGCACCCATAACACCTGAGCACTTGAATCAAAAACGCCTCTATTTTTGCTCTCATAACTTTATGTGGAAACGCCATGAGCGGTATTCGTCTTACCTACTTTCAATTGTTAGACCAGAACATCTACCAAATAATCCTAACCAATATAACCAATCTTACCAGGAGACAGGGAAGACCGCTTCTATTTTTAACCACGTGATAGTGCTGAACCAATCAGAAATTGGCAGACCGAATCCGACAACAAATGAAATGTGGCAAACAGGCAAACCTCAGTCTAGACAATGTCTTGAGATATCAACTGTGTATGAATAAGGTTCGATATATTTCCAAATATAAAATATTCTCACATCTTGCTTCTTACTTTGTAAAACAATCTGTGACAAAAACTATATATTCTAATTTGTCTATATAGTTTTCAGTAGAAGAAAAACAGTTATTGACAGGATAAACTGTGCCAAACCAGTGACAGGGTATAATGGTACTATAAAAGAATTGCGACTGCTAGGAAGGTTGCAACTATGCACCAAACAACTTGCATTACTAAATAAATTGAACAGTTTTTATATAAAGTCAGCATATAACAGATATCACTTTCGGCAATACGTTCACTGTGACTTAATATGAGTGAAAATATATGTGAATCACATGTCTGTAATATCGAACCATCAATAAATGCAAAGTAGAGAAAAATGCAAAATGAAAATTAATTAAATAAGAATCATATAATACTCAAAAATGTGTAACATGCTCCTAATGTGTTTAGATTAATTTTAACGTATAGCTTCTCCCTTTTTCTGATAATGCACCACTTCATAGGCATGTTCTCAGACTTCCTGCGGTCCATGGAGTCAAATTATATTGAATTGATTAGTTGGTTAGTCTGATATGTATTATGTCTGTAGGAAATCTCTGTTAGCTGTTCATCATAATTATATACCAATATGCAAAAGAAATATAAAATATAACGCAATAGTTCTTTATTATGATAAAACAATGACATACCCCAGTATATTAAATATAAATTATTCTAATAAGTGCATACTAATATGCATATGAACATTGGTGCCTTGCCGTAATTTATTACACAGTATTATTTTCCTTTCATTATAATTAGAAAGATACACAGGTTGTTATGAGCTATAGTGCTAATACACATGTTATCCTCATTCCCTGTTCATGTTTTCTATGTCTCACAGGTGTTCGGAAGTGATGTGTTGTATTATTTTACCTTTTGCCTGCATTTCTATTGTGCACGTAACAGATAGACGTCGACGAAGCGTGTGAGCGTATCGTCTGTGACAACGTACAAAAGGACTTCTAAATATAATAATTCTGTGACAACGTAAAAAAGGACTTCTAAATAGAATAACTCTTTGACAACGTAAAAAAGGACTTCTAAATAGAATAACTCTGTGACAACGTATAAAATGACTTCTAAATAGAATCACTCTGTGACAACGTAAAAAAGGACTTCTATACAGAATAACTCTGTGACAACGTGAAAAAGGACTTCTAAATAGAATAACTCTGTGACAACGTAAAAAAGGACTTCTGAATAGAATAACTTTTAAATGTTAGTGATATTTGTTCAACTGTCATGACAATGGAGCTTCATTTAATTAGGTACAGGGCTCAACTTTGGGTTTCTTTTGCAATGGATGAATGATTAAGAGCAGCAACATATTATCAACTCAATGAGATTTCAGTCAAATTTAGAAGTTATTAATAGTGTTCTCTTCAAAAGAAATAGGATATTTCCATTTCCTTGTGCAAGAAAAACCTTCTCTCGACACGCCTGATGGTGGCAGAGGAGATTGATTAACTGGCAAATCCCTCGAATTGTGGTTGAAAAACAGCTTCCATGGCCAGTAACTTGTTTCTGTCGGTTACAATGGAGATTAAGAACAGCACCGCCCGGCTTCTATAAAGAAATATACTGACTATAACTCGTGCAGTTTAAAATCTATGTGAAATTGTCTTGATATTGAATGCACCTTCAGTCACTGTTTACATATATCTGCATACAATATAATAATTACGAATTTATTCGCCAATCTGCAAATTATTTATTTTACCTGAGATCATTTAATAGTCACAAAGTTTCTGAATTACTTTGTGTTTATTTGAATCGAGTTTGTTTGCTGATATTTCTGGTGTATTATACGGTTAGTACTCACTGGTGGTGGTTGACTTATTCTAGACTTAAACTAAAAAAAAACATACCAGAATTTGCTGTAACGCACGCATTACTCAATACCATGTAGCCTTGAAATTCGATCAAACTATTTCGTAGTAGTAGTTGTAGTAGTAGTAGTAGTAGTAGTAGTAGTAGTAGTAGTAGTAGTAATAATAATAGTTTAGCTTTTACGTTGATAAAGTTATCACTTGGACTTTGTTGGAATTTGTTCAGATTTCAATTCAACTTTTTTTATTAGTTTTTTGCCTGTCAATTTGCAGAAGGCGTGCAGATGCTCCCAACTGATAGAAATAAGTCCGAGTATCCTCTATAGCAGTCTCATTTATCATCCCAATTTAAAGAAGTAAACTTAATTACTTATAATTATTCATGACTGCTGAAGATTAATTAACTTTTTAATCGCTTTGATCCGACATTCAAATATAATAGGTTAAAGAGATTAATTTGTTCCAATGACATAACTTCAACCATGGTCTTCTTTTTCAATAAAGCATTGATCATTATGGTTAAATTGTCATTTACTCTAGATTTCATTTAACATCGATCAGACCGGTTACATCAATATTCACTGTTAAATCAATATTCACTTAAGGTTAGTAATATACCAAAGATGGTAAGGTATACGTGTAGTGTGAGGTGTGAGGAAACATAGTCTACCATCCTTTTGCTTTACAATAGGCTTTGGGAGACAACATTCAGTGCGAGTTTGAAGACACTAGTCTCTAAGAGAGAGAGAGAGAGAGAGAGAGAGAGAGAGAGAGAGAGAGAGAGAGAGAGAGAGAGAGAGAGAGAGAGAGAGAGAGAGAGAGAGAGAAATGCTGACGGTAAAAAACAAAATAGATCAAATTAAGCACAACAAATTACACTCATAGCCAGATGGAAGCTGCTTTTCCATTAATAACTGAAATCGGAGAGAAAGAGAGAGAGAGAGAGAGAGAGAGAGAGAGAGAGAGAGAGAGAGAGAGAGAGAGAGAGAGAGAGAGAGAGGAAGGGAAGGGACTGTTGGTACAGTCAAAGTCGGCAAACTGGAGTCTTATTAGGAAGAAGTTGTGAATAGTTTTGAGATTTTCTACTCAGTGTCGTCATTTTTTTAATTCTATGATTCTGGCATTGTTTATGTTATTTTTTATATTTGCCTGTGTGGTATATTTCACTTATTTACAGCAATTGTGAAGCAAATATCAAGCAAAATATTTTACCTGACCAAAGTTAGTCCTTCACAACAGGAGAGTATTGGTATAGGAACTTGTAACATATCGTTAGTTTAGTGAGTTGAAACAAGGTATCACTTGTTGTTAGTATAATCATAAAATGGCTACGGAAAGACAGATGGTTAAAGAGTATAGCGCCATTGCCATGAAAGATCTAAGCATGAGGAAGATCTTCTGGCAACATTCATCGAGGATAGACTAAGAAAATGGAAGGCCTAAAAGCAGCCGAAAGAGAGCGAGAGCTGGCCAAACAAGCAGTTGAAATGGAATTGGCCAGGATAACAGCGGACAGAGAGGTCCAGAAGGAGTTGGCCAATATAGCCGCGACCGCATACGAAAGAAAACTCGTCCGCGCTCCCGAAATGGAAATATTAAAGGTAGAAACTAGGACCGCCAATAGGGACTACTTCAGTCTGAGTTCTGGAGGGAGCGTACAACCGAATGTCGACTATCGAATGGTACAGATAAGTATGCCGCGCTTCAACGACAAGGAAGAGTCAATTGTTGTCTTCCTCGCGTGCGTTCATGAAATTCCCGAGAAACATTGAGCGGTTCATGGCACTACTTTTGCAGGGTGCAACTCGCAAAGTTTACCATAACTTAACCGCAGACAATGCTGACGACTACAATGCACTCAAGAAGGCTCATTTTTACCATTATCGGTTGATCGCCGAAACGTACTGTAAACCTTTTCGGGAAGGTAACGTAAAAGTTAATGGAAACCCACTCTCAGTAACGAACTCGTGTTCGAGGGTTATTTGAGAAGTGCATGAAGATGGCAGAAGTACGACGGGTTACGTGAGATTATACTGAAGGAGCATGTCATCAGTACTTACCGTCGCGAGTTGACAGGATTCCTACCGGAAAGAGAGCATAAAACTGTCGAGATCACTAGTATGGCGGAGAGATACAAGCAGGCACACTCGAAGAGTGGAGGTTCCAGGGGAACTGAACGACCCCGACCCATGGAGTCGCGCTGGGTGGTTGAAGGAGAACCATCTGCATATAACCGTCAGGGCTACGGGAAGGTCGGTGGTGAATTTACAGGTAAGGATGCCACGCATAGACCTAGACAGGCCTCCACTACAGGCCTTTCTGAACAGCGAGGTCCGCCGTCGTGCTACAACTACAAGCGTCCGGGTTATTTAGCAAGGTAATGTCCCAAGGGCAGGCAAACCGAAGTGAATGCCGTTGCTCGAAAGAAGTGCGAAGAGGAGGCTATCTGTAACCGAGTAAACATCGCGTCTGAAACTGTCAATGGAGATGGTTCCACTATCTTGTACGACACGGGTTGAAGCGTTCCCGTCCATGTCGACAAGAAATACGTGAAGCCCGAGGACAACACAGGGAAGGTAATTGAGATCCAGAAAGCGAAAAGCGCGTGACTCGTTGATTGTGACTGTAATTTACATTTATTCACCGTACGTGAAGGGGAAAATTGAAGCTGCTTAATTTAATGACGAAGTATGGACATAATTCCTGTAATGACTGGTTATCGTATTCTTTCTAAAGTAATTCTTATATGGTCACAGTAAATGATGGTTAATCATAATGAAGCAATAGCAGCAGTAAGTTATAGTTGTAGTAGTAATACTAGTAGTAGTATTAGCAAGATCAGTATCATCATCAGAAGACATTAAAAGTGTTGACAAAAGTAGAAAATCGTTAAGATTTTAGATCTGTGTATATATTGTCCTTGACATGAGCAGTAGAACTGATCATAAAGTGTCCGGACATAGATGTATAGATGTATGTATGTAGTACCGCCTCGGATGCGGGAGGTCGCAGGTTCGAACACCGGCCAATACATACCGAAGACATTTTTTTAAAAAAAAAGATACTAACAGCTGCATTGGTTGATGCTCGGCATTAAGAGTTTAAGGTTAGGACTGGTTAGATGTTGTTAGGATAATGTGACTGTATGGGCCATCATGCTATAGCATGATGCTACAGTGCTAGACATCACTGTAAAATGTCAAATTGCATACATCGTAGTAATATGATTGACACATTGTTAAATCTACGTTAAAAATCTAAATCACACATATTTGCATTATTTGAATTTCACACTAATTATCATTTGTCATATTGGTTTCTCAAAGATGATTAACCTTTTGATGCCTTAGCATGACTAATTTATTGTGATTAGAAATCTCCCATCCCCTCTGTAATGATGGTATTGTTGTACGTGGATCCAGCCTTTATAACACACAAACACACACACACACACAATTATATACGATATATCGACTTTTACATATTTTATCATAATAAGAAATCGTCCCGACAGATACTTTAAGTTTTATGAACTCATTAGAAGAAGACACAGTTTTAGAATTACAAAAAGATCAAGTCAAAATTGAGTATGTATGCTGATGTGTGTGTGTGTGTGTGTGTAAAAATACATTCACTAACGTAGCATCCGTCATGAAGAAAAAACTATTTTCACTGTTTAAATCATTCATGCATGCGAGAATGTATGTATGTATGTATGTATGTATGTATGTATGTATGTATGTATGTATGTATGTATGTATGTATGTATGTATGTATGTATGTATGTATGTATGTATGTATGTATGTATGTATGTATGTATGTATGTATGTATGTATGTATGTATGTATGTATGTATGTATGTATGTATGTATGTATGTATGTATGTATGTATGTATGTATGTATGTATGTATGTATGTATGTATGTATGTATGTTTGTATGTATGTATTTATGTATGTATGTATATATGTATGTATGTATACATGTATACATGTATGTATATATGTATGTATGTATGTATGTATGTATGTATGTATGTATGTATGTATGTATGTATGTATGTATGTATGTATGTATGTATGTATGTATGTATGTATGTATGTATGTATGTATGTATGTATGTTTGTAGGTAGGTAGGTAGGTAGTTAGGTAGGTAGGTATTTTGGTGGGTAGGTAGGAATGTATGTATGTATGTATGTATGTATGTATGTATGTATGTATGTATGTATGTATGTATGTATGTATGTATGTATGTATGTATGTATGTATGTATGTATGTATGTATGTATGTATGTATGTATGTATGTTATTGATATATGAGGAGATTCAGTGTTAGAATTTATTCTGAGCACTTTATAGTTTTGGACTAGTTATCTCAGAACTTTTAGGATTATTTTAATTGACAATGCTTTGAGCAACACTTGAATATTAAGAGTGGCTGACTTAGGAAATTGCTTTTTGAATTGACTAAATTTGTTGGTTTTGCTTCTTTCTGATATGGTACATTGTTGTCATCATTCAGACTGGAGTCCATTCCCTATGGTGTCTGTCTGATTAGCAAGACGGAAGTCGCTGTGTGTCTGTCACACAGCATTGTAATCCTGTCCTTTAAATCTACTGATGACGTAAAACGGGTCAAAACACTAGATGTAAGCATAGGATATCAATGGTGTTATTCAGTGGCAAAATTGAATTCATACAAACTCCTTGTCAGCGGTGTGAATCACGACGCAATATTTTGTTGGGGCGTTGTATCGATTACAGATGGATGTCTGGACTCAACTCACAACATCTGTAAAGGGGACCTTGGTAGTATTACTCATGTGACCATTAAAGACAACACAGTCTACACCTCGTGTCGAACTTTAGAATACATCACTACAGGTGTGTATGCATATGATATTTTGAAATCACCCACACACGTTTCTGTATCAACACAAGGAATTAAAAATACATTGGTCAGTAATGGCTGTCTGGAATTCAGTTTTCGTATGTGACTACAACTCTAACAGAATTCATCAGCTGATGGACAGCAGTCAACTAGTTACCATACATACACTGTCATCACGTCTCTATGGAATATTCTATGATGACCAGCATAGAGTTCTATACACTACAATTGAGGACAGTAATATGATAACATTCTACAAGATGGAGTATTTACATCAACCATGTAATTCCATTTTATTTTACATCCACTATTACATCACACAACGAAAACTACACGTTTCATTTATTTACGTTTCATAATTAACTTTGATTCCCCAAAATATGAATATTAAATTCATAACTTTATTGTAAGAAAAACGTGTGTAATAAATGTAAAATAAAATAAAAGCGGAATTAATATATTTTTAGTATCTAGATTGTTGGTACATATTGCCATTTTGGTCGTGCATGGATATACTTAGTTATTTAAAGTTAATATTTTTCTTGCTTTAAAGTTCAATACAAATATTGAAATAAACAATTTAATTCATTACTGATTTATAAATCGTCTTCACATTGATTGTCACCTGACAATTTTCATATATAAATATTAAATCTGTATTGTTTATTACAACGGCGGCTAGTTACACAAATCTTCTCACCAGTTCAGGGCAACACATATTTATTTCCACAAGATAGCGCTTTCATCGATAAATCTTTGCACACGACACGTCATTGCACGCAACAGGATTTCATTCTTGGGGAGGTGGCGCTCTACATTTTCGTATTAAGCATATGGCTAGAATTTTAAAGAAAAAAGTTCCCCCTGGTTTCCTCACTGATTATACTGGTTATGTAAAAGAGATTTTGTATATCTTAGGTATTGTCCAAAGAACCTTTAATTCCCTTTATTTTGATGTATGATTGATGGGAGAAATATGTTTTAGAGAGTATACACCTTGGCCTTACTCCAGATATGCATATTTCAAATAAGTGCTAGTTCTACTTGCTAATTTTCACTTCTCGAACTTCAGAAGTAAATTGTAAAAAATAGAGATGATAACTTTTATTACATTTTATGTATTTGGTAAATCATTCATTGCACTTGCAGAAGCTGGTACTGTCTAGTTTGTCAAAATTCATTCTCCATAATATAATATCTGCCAAGAATAGTGTATTTTAGACAAATTCAGGTTGATTTTTGGAGCACAAGGCAACTGTCATTTTGGTTAGCAATGTCTAAGATCATTGAAAATTCCAAAAGTACAATATCCAAAGAAATTTCAGCCACATTACATGAAAATATTTTATTACATTTTATGTATTTGGTAACTCATTCATTGCACTTTCAAAAGCTGTTATTGTCTAGTTTGTCAAAATTCATTTTCCATATTATAATATCAGCCAAGAATAGTGTACTTTAGACAAATTCAGGTTGATTCTTGGAGCACAAGGCAACTGTCATTTTAGTTAGCAGTGTCTAAGATCATTAAAAATTCCAAAAGTACAATATCCAAAGAAATTACAGCCACATTACATGAAAATAACATATCGGTATGCCAACATTCTCTTCACTATGCATGTTTAAAATGCAAACAACTTCACCTTACATACATCACTCTCTCAAAAGTACATAATAACTGGTGAGCGCTACCTGAGCAGCGTCTAAAATTCCCACGGATTTTGTATTGATAACATTCATGTTTATAGAGCGGTTCTTTGTTGATATTGCAGGGTGGAGTTATGAAAGGACAAAACACTAATCAGATAACAAGATATTATCGGTAATTAGCTTGACAAAATAATATTTTTAAATACATTATCGGATATTCTACGACATGTTGTTCAATGCGCGCCATATTTATTACGGTCAGTTTACGTTTCCATTGACGCACAGGAGTTTTACGTTTTATCAATAAAGTCCGAGGGGCTCGTATCGTTCCTTACAATTTACCGACGTATACTATTCATGACATAGTACATGTATGACTTTAAATTAAAAGCATCGATACGAGCCCCTGTGAATAAAGTAAGATGAAATCATTTACAACACAAAATAATCAAATCGGTGCACTAAAGATAATTTCGTTTGTCAGAGTTTTCATCGTACTTTTTTGAAGAGAAATGTATTTTTCTGGTAAATGATATATCCAGACCTAATTTGACAGTCTTGAATTCTCCTTACTAAACTGGAATATTGCTCTTGCATTCAATAGTCTGCATTACTGTCCATCCACAATTATAATATCTATTTAATTCACAATACTGGAAGAATTTAAATGAATCCTTTTATATGTGAATGGTCGATATGTGGGTTCTTGCTGATTTGAGGCACGGTTTAACTGTGACTTGACTACTGGATAATATTTTATGAGGAGCAAATACAACATAATTACCTCCACCTCTCCAAACTAAATGAGAAACGCTCCAGCGGCCAATTCATACCAAAGACATCAAAAAATGGTACTAACAGCTACCTTTCTTGACGATCAGCATTAGAAGGTTAGTGTTAGGACTGGTTGGCCTAGTGTCAGGATATATGACGGGGTGGATATCATGCTTCATGCGGTATGATTACTCAGTGCTAGACATTACAATAAACTGTTACACTGCATACATCACTATAAACTGTCACACTGCAGACATAATAGCAATATGACTGAATGTTTAAAAAATCTGTCAAAAATCTAAATCACAAACACACAAATACACCAACCCTAAATGATTAGTTTTTATTCCTTTTGTGAGGAAAGTTTGAAAAATATTATTAACAAAAAGGTTGCTTCATTTTTTTTTATTGATCTAAAGAGGATATTCTTAGATTTCAATGTTCCAAAATGTGAGATGGAATGAGTTTGTAAATTTGTATGCCATAACAAAAATAACCTATTAAGGACAGCATGTTACAGGGTGTGGGATATGCATGCCTATGGCTGTATTTGCAACAAATGTTTTATGTATTATATATTATAATGTATTAATGACTTTTCTAACACATTTAAGAAAGAAATGTGAAGTTAATAATCTCTGCAAACTGAGAGTAATACTTGGTTTCTTTAGCAGTATTGTATCCACAGTTTTATGTATCTGACAGATACTGATATGAAGCTATGTTTTGTTGACATTTCTTTTAACAAAACAGCCTTTCAAATCTATGAGACTGAAAAAGTTCATTTGGAATGTTACCATACATCACATTTTTATAATATAAAAAGCATTGCTTATTCTGATAGTTTACTAATGGAAGAGATTTGTATATCCTAAAGTTTGGCAGGCCAGGAATCTTTATTGGCACCTACCAGGTCTATAGGTTACTAAAGCCACAATGAATGCAGAACTCCACACTTGGGGAGAAACATAAATATTTAGGTTTGGCTCTTCAGTTTTGTAGTTTCTTTAGGGTTTGATTTTTAAAGAAAATGTAATCCTAGCTGTTATGAAAAACACAGTATTGTATATTATAGGAGTTATTTGATTAAAACTTTAAATGTAAAAAACTTTCAATGATTAAATGACATTTAGTTCTTATTTTGATGTACAAGTCATGATTATAATTTGTGAGAGACACTAGTATAGATATGCCTTGTTTGCTGTTTTTTTTTTCACTTCTGAGACAAAGGTAAATTATAAATTTTTAAATTTAAAAATATGTTCACACTGTATAGCTTATTCTGATAAAATTTGCTTTCTCTGTTTTAAAACTACTAAAGTTAAGTGCACTTTGGGCAAATTGTAATTGATTTTTGCGGATGATGAGTTTTAGTGGCAAAGGACTTTTAAATGTTGCAGACATGAATAGCAATGATATCTCTTTGAAACTTGGGTTTAGCCCTCTAAATTTTCAGTAAGCCCATAGTGTTTTTAAATCTACCTTATTGTTGATAATATACATGTAAATATACATAACTAATTCATGATATGAACAGGTGTTCCAATAGAAATTTTGACAATGGATGACAGATCCATCCAACTTTTTGAAGACGCTCTAAAAGATGGAAAGGAAACTGTGAATGTACTTGGCGGACCAATGGTATGTATGCATACATAATCATTAATTGTCTACCTCTCTGGATTTTTAAATTGCCATGAGGTGAAATGTATCAGGTTAAACTAATTTGTTCATCCATCTTTATATCACTTCTTCACAATGACAAAATTTACCGCTACCTGATGATACCAAAGTTTTTAAGTAGTTTGCATTTGGTGCAAGGAACGGACCTTGATGTATCAATTTCTGATTTAAATGGATGATAATCAGGGTGAAGGTCACAGGGCAAACATAATGAAACTAATCACAATTAGCAATGACATATTTTCAAGATCTGCGTGAAGAGGTAATTGTGATTCCTCATTCACTACTTTTAGAGATGTACACACACAGGGAGTTTTAAGTCTTGATATTTACCTTTTACTACTAGTGTCTAGTATGCAAGCACATTATTTATGTTGTGTGTATAATAATTTCACTTTTAATATTTTCTTTTCTACTACATCAATTTTCTCAAATGTATATGCTTGCATCCTGTATGCACCTTTTGGCTTTTAGTCACCCTCTGCTGTATGCTAACCTGCTCCTAACATAGCTTCATGGTAAGTGGTATCTGTACAAACACCATAAAAGCCACTAACCAGGAAGTCTTGGTAGAAGTGCCTGGAGGTTCTGGTTAGAAGGATTGTACATGTTCATTTGCGTGCCCACCTGTGTTTATGTGTTTGGGTTAACTTTCTTAACCATGCCTCAGATTAAATGGTTGCAAGTCAACTAGCTCAATGATGGTGACTTTTCTGCCTATTAGTCTTCATAATTTCACTAATGTATTGGCTGGTTAATCTCTTTAAGTGTTAAATTTCTTTTGGGAAGGTTTTATGAAGTAGTTCAAGTAAATTTCTATTTCTACTTCCATTTCTGGCTATAAAACAATTTGTTAAATTCAAAGCCCTTGTGTGGCTAACTTAAAAAAAACAAATAATATTATTTGAATACTAAGTTATTATTATTATTATTATTATTATTATTATTATTATTATTATTATTATTATTATTATTATTATTATTATTATTATTATTATTATTATTATTATTATTATTATTATTAAAAGAGGACTCTGATATTTTATCTGCCTTAAAATCTAGACTCCCCCTAACCCAACCAGATCTGTTATCCACATCTTATATAATGTCATTATACTCTATTAAAAATGGACCTCTTATTTGAGGAAAACCGTGGATGAGTTTTCCTTTGAATCCAAAATACATCTATTCCGTTATATTCCAAGTACATTAATATGCTTAGTAGCGGTGTCTTCTTTGTTATACTAGCAAATCTATTAGGTATAAAGCTGGGGTACTTTAAAGCTTGCATGATTCCCTTTGAAAATCCCTCATCTAGAAAACAAAAACATGAAAAGTGGGTCAAGTTCCATATTTGTTAAGACTATTAATGCTACAACCGAATTTGCATAGGTAAAGATAATAAAGTTGAAGGTCATTAAAACAGATGCTAGATGGATAATAGTGAACAAAAGTAATTACATATCATATGAACCGCTCCTAGTGCAGCAAAGATGACAATTATGATCATCAAATGCTGATGTAAAGAAATGCCCTTCATTTTGTTGGGATACGGGAACAGCTGTTTAATTATTAATGACATATTATTAGTATATTTAGTCATTGATGGCACATTACCATTATGATTAGTAAATGATGGCATGAGTCTTGTAATAATATTTATATGTTGATGACATAGATATTGTATTAATATTGACCTTCATCTTTCTTCATGATGCACCCATAACACCTGAGCACTTGAATCAAAAACGCCTCTATTTTTGCTCTCGTAACTTTTTGTGGAAACGCCATGAGCGGTATTCGTCTTACCTACTTTCAATTGTTAGACCAGAACATCTACCAAATAATCCTAACCAATATAACCAATCTTACCAGGAGACAGGGAAGACCGCTTCTATTTTTAACCACGTGATAGTGCTGAACCAATCAGAAATTGGCAGACCGAATCCGACAACAAATGAAATGTGGCAAACAGGCAAACCTCAGTCTAGACAATGTCTTGAGATATCAACTGTGTATGAATAAGGTTCGATATATTTCCAAATATAAAATATTCTCACATCTTGCTTCTTACTTTGTAAAACAATCTGTGACAAAAACTATATATTCTAATTTGTCTATATAGTTTTCAGTAGAAGAAAAACAGTTATTGACAGGATAAACTGTGCCAAACCAGTGACAGGGTATAATGGTACTATAAAAGAATTGCGACAGCTAGGAAGGTTGCAACTATGCACCAAACAACTTGCATTACTAAATAAATTGAACAGTTTTTATATAAAGTCAGCATATAACAGATATCACTTTCGGCAATACGTTCACTGTGACTTAATATGAGTGAAAATATATGTGAATCACATGTCTGTAATATCGAACCATCAATAAATGCAAAGTAGAGAAAAATGCAAAATGAAAATTAATTAAATAAGAATCATATAATACTCAAAAATGTGTAACATGTTCCTAATGTGTTTAGATTAATTTTAACGTATAGCTTCTCCCTTTTTGTGATAATGCACCACTTCATAGGCATGTTCTCAGACTTCCTGCGGTCTATGGAGTCAAATTATATTGAATTAATTAGTTAGTTAGTCTGATATGTATTATGTCTGTAGGAAATCTCTGTTAGCTGTTCATCATAATTATATACCAATATGCAAAAGAAATATAAAATATAACGCAATAGTTCTTTATTATGATAAAACAATGACATACCCCAGTATATTAAATATAAATTATTCTAATAAGTGCATACTAATATGCATATGAAGATTGGTGTCTTGCCGTAATTTATTACACAGTATTATTTCCCTTTCATTATAATTAGAAAGATACAAAGGTTGTTATGAGCTATAGTGCTAATACACATAGTATCCTCATTCCCTGTTCATGTTTTCTATGTCTCACAGGTGTTCGGAAGTGATGTGCGGTATTATTTTACCTTTTGCCTGCATTTCTATTGTGCACGTAACAGATAGACGTCGACGTAGCGTGTGAGCGTATCGTCTGTGACAACGTACAAAAGGACTTCTAATAGAATAATTCTGTGACAACGTAAAAAGGACTTCTAAATAGAATAACTCTTTGACAACGTAAAAAAGGACCTCTAAATAGAATAACTCTGTGACAACGTATAAAATGACTTCTAAATAGAATAACTCTGTGACAACGTGAAAAAGGACTTCTAAATAGAATAACTCTGTGACAACGTAAAAAAGGACTTCTGAATAGAATAACTTTTAAATGTTAGTGATATTTGTTCAACTGTCATGACAATGGAGCTTCATTTAATTAGGTACAGGGCTCAACTTTGGGTTTCTTTTGCAATGGATGAATGATTAAGAGCAGCAACATATTATCAACTCAATGAGATTTCAGTCAAATATAAAAGTAATTAATAGTGTTCTCTTCAAAAGAAATAGGATATTTCCATTTTCTTGTGCAAGAAAAACCTTCTCTCGACACGCCTGATGGTGGCAGAGGAGATTGATTAACTGGCAAATCCCTCGAATTGTGGTTGAAAAACAGCTTCCATGGCCAGTAACTTGTTTCTGTCGGTTACAATGGAGATTAAGGACAGCACCGCCCGGCTTCTATAAAGAAATAAACTGACTTTATCTCGTGCAGTTTAAAATCTATGTGAAATTGTCTTGATCCGGAATGCACCTTCAGTCACTGTTTACATATATCTGCATACAATATAATAATTACGAATTTATTCGCCAATCTGCAAATTATTTATTTTACCTGAGATCATTTAATAGTCACAAAGTTTCTGAATTACTTTGTGTCTATTTGAATCGAGTTTGTTTGCTGATATTTCTGGTGCATTATACGGTTAGTACTCACTGGTGGTGGTTGACTTATTCTAGACTTAAACTAAAAAAAAAACATACCAGAATTTGCTGTAACGCACGCATTACTCAATAACATGTAGCCTTGAAATTCGATCAAACTATTTCGTAGTAGTAGTAGTTGTAGTAGTAGTAGTAATAGTAGTAGTAGTAGTAATAGTTTAGCTTTTAAGGTGATAAAGTTATCACTTGGACTTTGTTAGAATTGGTTAAGATTTCAATTCAACTTTTTTATTAGTTTTTTGCCTGTCAATTTGCAGAAGGCGTGCAGATGCTCCCAACTGATAGAAATAAGTCCGAGTATCCTCTATAGCAGTCTCATTTATCATCCCAATTTAAAGAAGTAAACTTAATTACTTATAATTATTCATGACTGCTGAAGATTAATTAACTTTTTAATCGCTTTGATCCGACATTCAAATATAATAGGTTAAAGAGATTAATTTGTTCCAATGACATAACTTCAACCATGGTCTTCTTTTTCAATAAAGCATTGATCATTATGGTTAAATTGTCATTTACTCTAGATTTCATTTAACATCGATCAGACCGGTTACATCAATATTCACTGTTAAATCAATATTCACTTAAGGTTAGTAATATACCAAAGAGATAAGTATTAATGCTGACGAAAGACAAACCTATTACCATCCAGACAAATAATTCAAGAATACATATTACGTTCATTAAAGACAAAGATATTAACATCTTCATAATCAATTTAAGAATTTCATGACTATTGTATAAAAGCACTGTGGATATATTAAGTTCTGTATATTATTTTCACGTTCATTAAGCTAGGTACACACATGACATGTTGAAACGTGGGGCCATTTTCAACGCGTTTGAAGTGTAAGCATCGCCGCCGGCCGCTGATAAAAGATTATATAATTCGCCAGAAACTCAGCTCTTGGTCCAGTCTTGTAACTTGCACCCATGTGTTCTACATTTGTCGGAGACCAAAGGGAAGCCCGCTTTGTTCTACCCGCCAAGAAGAAAGACAAACAAGGATCACTCACAGCTCAATAGATTGGAACAGTCAACAACATCCAACCAGAAATCAGCCAAGGGTGGGCATAAATCTTACATTCGAAAGATATCAGGGCAACGAAGTATACCTAAGAAAATATGAGGAGTGTATCAAGCGGTTAGCAATTATACTCTGTGAGACGCCACTCGTAAATTGGCTGGGTGACGTAGGGCAAAGAATTGTGAACAAAAAAAATTCGCAAGGTAATTATTTGCTGATTTTTGCAGAACTTTATAGCTTCGTAATTGTAAGTCATGATATTATTTTTACGCAATTGCTTTGGATTGTCTAAGTATGTAGAATTATATTTTAGTGTTTCATTTAAAAGCTCAGTTGAGACATGGATTTAAGATAGGTAGAGATTTATGTAAGTTACAAGTTCATCAGAATTAATATTATAGTCCTTTATAGGTTACTGAGTAGTAACCCTTATCTTTTGTGATGGATATATTTTCGTTCACTACTTCAAATAAATGCTTGAATATACCAGAGCATCGGCATTTAAATATTTATATATCTTGGTATGAGTTGTGATGTAAAGATATGCGCCTGGTCATTGTGATATTATCAGTTTAGTTGAATTATGAATATGTACTGGTGTGAAACAAATATCGTTGTATGTATACGGGTAATTGATATCGTGCTTTTTATTATGTTGTTTTATGTTGTGTTTTTATATAGTGTTTTACCATAAAAGTGTGTATGCATAATCTGGCTAATTTGGTGTAAATACGCAACCGAGGAAATTTAATATACTTATTTGATGGTAAGTTATACGTGTAGTGTGAGGTATGAGGAAACATAGTCTACCATCCTTTTGCTTTACAATAGGCTTTGGGAGACAACATTCAGTGCTTGTTTGAAGACACTAGTCTCTAAGAGAGAGAGAGAGAGAGAGAGAGAGAGAGAGAGAGAGAGAGAGAGAGAGAGAGAGAGAGAGAGAGAGAGAGAGAGAGAGAGAGAGAGAGAGAGAGAGAGAAATGCTGACGGTAAAAAACAAAATAGATCAAATTAAGCACAACAAATTACACTCAGAGCCAGATGGAAGCTGCTTTTCCATTAATAACTGAAATCGGAGAGAAAGAGAGAGAGAGAGAGAAGAGAGGAGAGAGAGAGAGAGGAAGGGAAGAGACTGTTGGTACAGTCAAAGTCGGCAAACTGGATTCTTATTAGGAAGAAGTTGTGAATAGTTTTGAGATTTTCTAGCCAGTGTCGTCATTTTTTTAATTCTATGATTCTGGCATTGTTTATGTTATTTTTTATATTTGCCTGTGTGGTATATTTCACTTATTTACAGCAATTGTGAAGCAAATATCAAGCAAAATATTTTACCTGACCAAAGTTAGTCCTTCACAACAGGAGAGTATTGGTATAGGAACTTGTAACATATCGTTAGTTTAGTGAGTTGAAACAAGGTATCACTTGCTAATAGTATAATCATAAAATGGCTACGGAAAGACAGATGGTTAAAGAGTATAGCGCCATTGCCATGAAAGATCTAAGCATGAGGAAGATCTTCTGGCAACATTCATCGAGGAGAGACTAAGAAAATGGAAGGCCTAAAAGCAGCCGAAAGGGAGCGAGAGCTGGCCAAGCAAGCAGTTGAAAGGGAATTGGCCAGGATAACAGCGGACAGAGAGGTCCAGAAGGAGTTGGCCAATATAGCCGCGACCGCATAAGAAAGAAAACTCGTCCGCGCTCCCGAAATGGAAATATTAAAGGTAAAAAATAGGACCGCCAATAGGGACTACTTCAGTCTGAGTTCTGGAGGGAGCGTACAACCGAATGTCGACTATCGAATGGTACAGATAAGTATGCCGCGCTTCAACGACAAGGAAGAGTCAATTGTTGACTTCCTCGCGTGCGTTCATGAAATTCCCGAGAAACATTGAGCGGTTCATGGCACTACTTTTGCAGGGTGCAGCTCGCAAAGTTTACCATAAATTAACCGCAGACAATGCTGACGACTACAATGCACTCAAGAAGGCTCATTTTTACCATTATCGGTTGATCGCCGAAACGTACTGTAAACCTTTTCGGGAAGGTAACGTAAAAGTTAATGGAAACCCACTCTCAAAAACGAACTCGTGTTCGAGGGTTATTTGAGAAGTGCATGAAGCTGGCAGAAGTACGACGGGTTACGTGAGATTATACTCAAGGAGCATGTCCTCAGTACTTACCGTCGCGAGTTGACAGGATTCCTACCGGAAAGAGAGCATAAAACTGTCGAGGAGATCACTAGTATGGCGGAGAGATACGAGCAGGCACACTCGAAGAGTGGAGGTTCCAGGGGAACTGAACGACCCCGACCCATGGAGTCGCGCTGGGTGGTTGAGGGAGAACCATCTGCATATAACAGTCAGGGATACGGGAAGGTCGGTGGTGAATTTACAGGTAAGGATGCCACGCATAGACCTAGACAGGCCTCCACTACAGGTCTTTCTGAACGGCGAGGTCCGCCGTCGTGCTACAACTACAAGCGTCCGGGTTATTTAGCAAGGTAATGTCCCAAGGGCAGGCAGACCGAAGTGAATGCCGTTGCTCGAAAGAAGTGCGAGGAGGAGGCTATCTGTAACCGAGTAAACATCGCGTCTGAAACTGTCAATGGAGATGGTTCCACTATCTTGTACGACACGGGTTGAAGCGTTCCCGTCCATGTCGACAAGAAATAGGTAAAGCCCGAGGACAACACAGCGAAGGTAATTGAGGTCCAGAAAGCGAACAGCGCGCGTGACTCGTTGATTGTGACTGTAATTTACATTTATTCACCGTACGTGAAGGGGAAAATTGAAGCTGCTTACTTGGATGAGATACAAACATGACGTTATACTGGGATGTCGTTACGTGCTGCCTCAACCGAACTACGAAACATGCACACCAAAAGCTGATGAGTTTGGCGGAAACCATGTTCCAGTGTCGACAAACGAGAGAGAAGCCGATTCAAGTTAAGTCAACACCGGTCGGTAACCCGGAAGAGCCACCGACCCAAGAGAAGCTACTGGCAGGCTTTCTAACTTACCCACTTTTGCCGATTCTATACTCGAACTCACGCAGTCAGAGGTGAGATGGCAATGATCTGTAACGGTCAGCGCTTTAGACCACTCGGCCACTAGGGGACCCGAGTCGTAGAATACGTTGCACACTATCCTGAGGATATCGCTTTGCATACGGCAGCGGGAAACTCTGCTGCCTAGAAGAACTAATCCGTATCGGAGGGGGAATGCCTCAGAATCTTATTCGGGATATCGCGGTTTGAGCGGTACTTATCCAGGCAGAAGTTCATTTTGGAGATCAACTACCAACCCATCGCCTACCTCACGCAGACGAAAGTGTTGAATGAACCCTTGATACGTTGGTCGCTGTTTTTATAGCATTAACAGATGCAGATCAGATTCGTGAGAGGAAATATTAATGTAGGTGCCGATTTCATGAGAAGAAGCGATGAAATGACGTAGATCGTGCCATAAATAATCGTATGTTGTGCTAGTGTTCGTATCCGTAGTCAGCATGCAGAGTTGTTAGTATTTGCTTTTGTTGTTGCGTGTAGTAATGCACATTTGCAATTGGAGCAAGCATGGTGGAACAAAATCCCGATTTTATTCTCAAACGTGGAGGAGTGTCACGTTCGTTAAGCTAGGTAGCCGGATGTATAAACTTGGGGATATTTTCAACGCGTTTGAATTGTAAGCATCGCCGCCAGCCTTTGTCAAGCGATTATGTACATTGCCAGAAACTCAGCTCTTGGGGTTAATCTTAAAACGTACACCCATACAACGGTTAGAGATCGAAAGGGGTCCGCTGGGTAAACGGGGCGTGTTCTACCCGCCAATTAAAAAGACAAACGAGGAGCACTGGCTGATTAGTTGATTGTGTCAGTCAACAATATCCAATCTGAATTCAGCCTGAGGGTTAGCCTAAATCTTAGATACGAAATATATTAAAACCACGGGCCAAGAATTTGTCCGTATACCTGGGCAGATTTGAAGAGTGCATCTCGCTGTCACGAATTATACTCCGAGAGACGCCTCGCGTAATTTAGTTGGAGACGTAGGACAAAGAATTATGAACGAAAAAAGAAACCTTTGCATGGTACTTATTAGCTCGATATTTGCAGACCTTTAAGGCGTCGTAATTGTAAGTATTTATATTATGTTTACTGAGTTACTGAGATTGTTTCAGTATACAGAATTACCTGGTAGTGTTTCATTTATAAGCTTATTTGAGACATGAATTTGAGTTACGTAGAGAATTTATTCAGATTGCTAGTTCATCACAATTGATATTATATTCGTTTATAGGTTACTCCGTAGTAATCAGTACTTTTAGTAATGTGTATGTTTACGTTCACTAGTTAAAATAGATGCTTGAGAGCATAAACATTTGAAATTTTTTATATCTTTTTGTATGAGTTGTGACGAAAATATATAAGTCTGCTTATTGTGATTTTATCGGTATAATCGAATTATGAGTATGTACTGACGTGAATAAATCATCGTTGTATGTATACGAGTAATTGACATCGTTCATTTATGATGTTGTTTATTTATCTTGTGTTATTATATTGTGTTTTACAATACAATAATGCATGCGTATTTCGGTGTGAATTGATACGAAATTTGATAGCCTTATCTGGTGAAAAGTGTATGTGTAGAGTGAGGTGGGAGAGCCGAGAATAAAATAGTGTACCATCCTTTTGTTTTACAGGAAACTTTGTGAGACAACATCCAGTGCTAGGTAGAAGTCCTGACCGAGTTTCTACGAGAGAGAGAGAGAGAGAGAGAGAGAGAGAGAGAGAGAGAGAGAGAGAGAGAGAGAGAGAGAGAGAGAGAGAGAGAGAGAGAGAGAGAGAGAGAGAGAGAGAGAGAGACTGTCGGTACAGTCAGAGTCGGCAAATTGGAGTTACATAGAGGAGAAAAGTAGTCTGGTATGAGAGAAAAGAGAAGGAGTAGGATAAGGAACCTAGAGGGAATTAGGGGAGACGAAGATAAATCAGGAGACGGGTAAACATCATTGTGCGAAAATTATCACGCTAGAAAGTACATGATGAGATAGGATCAAAGGTTCGACCGAAATATACGTATTTGAGAAATTCGTGTGATTGACTATTTTTTGTTAATTAAACTGTTGTTACTGAATTTCATCCTTTGTAACTTTTATGATTTTAAGCGTCGGCATTCCTGACTGGGGACTCAGAACTATACACCAAACATTCACTAACCCACTATACCATAATCGAGCCTGATGGGTCTTCTGCCATAATCTAAAAAAAATATTGTCTCACCCGACCACAACTCCTTACAACCAAACCACGCAGAGGGGGATAACAAACCCATTACAGTTATATTGAGTTTTATTCTATTGAAACAAAGAAAAGAAAAATCATGCAGAAATTCATGGCATGTCCCAGCGAGGAATGTAAATAATTAATATAATTAAATAGTAGGCTGAATGAATACATGGCTATATTTGAATTTACAAGGCAAAAAAATACGCATATGAGGAAATACATTTTTGACTGCTTATAAATGGGAGAACCATTTCCCACTACCACCACAAATAAAATGAATATAAAAAAATATTATTGGACATTTCAATTAATCTGAATATTGTACGATATTTACACACACATATAAATCAATATTCCATGGGCATTATTTACACGCGTTTATCTTTATAATAAATAATATAATTATTGCTTTTGTTAAGTTCCTCTGAATACATTAATATACAGTGTTTCATTTTAAAATACTTTCCTGATGTAAAATATTCAGCATTACAGATCAGCTGACGTATCGAACTCGTGTTATAATTTTCCTATCGAACTCGTGCTATAAACGAACTAATAGCCTTGTGAAAATAACTGAGATAAAAGAGGATATCAATGTATGAAAACGCAAATTGTTGAGATGGTTTTCCTTAAAGTAATGCAGCTTAAAATGTGCAATAAATGTTTAAAAGTGCAGAGCAAAATGAAATGTTCCTACAATGATATATGAAAATATTATATATATATATATATATATATATATATATATATATATATATATATATATATATATATATATATATATATATATATATATACATATAAACTGTTTAATACAGACAATAGTATCATACAGGTTAGAGAAATAAAATTCGTAATCTACTGAGCTTCGAAACCAGGTCCGCGAGTAAATGGCACCCATAGCCTTGCCTGCACGCACCAGCCCTTATACCGTCACGACTAAGTACGCATCACCCCAAAAATGATGGCACTGAATCGGTGTTAAATAAGCTCGTGCGTAGGAGACACACTCGCATGACGACCTAGTAAATATTTATCATATATTTATATATATATATATATATATATATATATATATATATATATATATATATATATATATATATATATATATATATATATATATATATATATATATATATATATATATATGTGTATATATATATATATATATATATATATATATATATATATATATATATATATATATATATATATATATATATAAACACACACACACACAGTCTTTCCAGATTCCTATTAAAGAAATCAAGGTATATAGGATTTTTATATTATAAATAGTTATCAATATATAACGTTTGAAACTCGGTAGAGTACGAATTTAATTTCTCTAACGTGTATGAAATTATTGTTTGTATTAAACTATTATTTCTCCCCAATATTATCAAGATTCTACTACAGAATCCAGGGACAGCACAGTCTGTTCTGTCTGGTATTTATTTATAATTATTTGTAATACAAAAATCCTATAGACCTTGATTTATTTAATAGGAATATGGAACGACTGTATATATATATATATATATATATATATATATATATATATATATATATATATATATATATATATATATATATATATATATATATATATATATATATATATATATATGAGAATTATTTACTAGGTCGTCATGCGAGTGTGTCTGCAACGCACGAGTTTATATAACACCGATTCAGTACCATCATTTTTGGTGATGCGTGCTTAGTCGTGACGGTATATAAGCTGGTGCGTGCAGGCAAGGCGATGGGTGCCATTTACTCGCGGACCTGGGTTCGAAATTCCGTAGAGTACGAATTTAATTTCTCTAACCTGTATGATAGTATTGTTTGTATTAAACTATTATTTCTCCCTAATATTATCAAGATTATACTATAGAATCCAGGGATAGCACAGTCTGTTCTCTCTGGTTGGTATATATATATATATATATATATATATATATTTATATATATATATATATATATATATATATATATATATATATATATATATATATATATATATATATATATATTTATATATTGTCTTGCATAATATAAATATAGACATTTAATTTAGTTATTTCATACCATTTAAGTGTGGACAGTAAGTAGTATTTAATTCTCTGAAGTAATGTATTTAATTATTCTTTTAGTATGAACAAAAGAAATTCTGAACTATCATTAACTGGAAATGTTTGTGGGCATGCGCATTGGAACTAACAGAGGTAATTTTAAGTGATACAATTAGTTACTCCGTGTCAACCGTGAAAACCTCGATAAACCGATGATTAGTCTCTCCGTGGATTGCGCATATCATGTTATGTTTAAATAAATGACCTCGTATAACATCCGTCTCAATCCGCCATTTATTTTTAAATCAATACTTTCCTTTGACACTTAAGTACAATGACTCAAACGTGCACTCGAAGTAAATAAGACATTTTCCAATTTTTAAATGACTGAAAGATATATTTGGTTATTTAAAAGGAGACAACTTCAACAAATTTTAGCCTTCTATTTGGAAATTTAGACTATGGTGAGAGGGATTTATGCAATGATATAAGAGACTGATTCTCTTTCACTTTTTTTTTTAGTTTATGTGTGCGATACCATCCAGAATGATTAAGAGCATGCCTCAACAATCAATATCTGGGGCATTGAGGATCTGATCTTAATCAGATAGATATACTATCGTTGAATATATCGCATAAAAGTCAAATATTGGGAGATAAAATGGATTGCGATACACAACGCATATCATACAAAAATTAGGTGATGCTTCCTTTGTTATTGAAACAGTATCTACATGCAATGATGTGTGCAATTCTAAGTGTATGTAATTAATAGTAAACTGCCATGATGGGAATTCGTAGCCTTAATGAAGTTGTACTGACATTGTTATGCAACAGGTTGGTAATTGTAATATTAGTAAAGTCGTAGTAGAAGTAGTAGTAGTAGTAGTAGTAGTAGTAGTAGTAGTAGTAGTAGTAGTAGTAGTAGTAGTAGTAGTAGTTGTTGTTGTTGTTGTTGTTGTTGTAGGGATTATCAACTTTTTTCAGTCCAAGATAGGCTATACATGGCAGCCATTATTAATGGTGGAGGAAGAACCCTGGAAAACCCCGGTAAGAACCACCCACCCAAGATAAGTTACTGGCAGGCTTTTCTCACTTACCCACGTTAGCCGAGCCTGGACTCAAACTCACGCAGACAGAGGTGAGATAGCAGTGATCCGTAACGGTCAGCGCTTTAGACCACTAAGCCAGTAGTTGTAGTAGTAGAAGTAGTAGTAGTAGTAGTAGTAGTAGTAGTTGTTGTTGTTGTTGTTGTTGTTGTTGTTGTAGGGATTATCAACTTTTTTCAGTCCAAGATAGGCTATACATGGCAGCCATTATTAATGGTGGAGGAAGAACCCTGGAAAACCCCGGTAAGAACCACCCACCCAAGATAAGTTACTGGCAGGCTTTTCTCACTTACCCACGTTAGCCGAGCCTGGACTCAAACTCACGCAGACAGAGGTGAGATAGCAGTGATCCGTAACGGTCAGCGCTTTAGACCACTAAGCCAGTAGTTGTAGTAGTAGAAGTAGTAGTAGTAGTAGTAGTAGTAGTAGTAGTAGTAGTAGTAGTAGTAGTAGTAGTATGTAACAACAGTACCAAATAAAGAAGACGGATAATTGAAAGGTGGTAGGTGATGTAATATAAGTGTTAGCAATAGTAGCGGGACTAATTGTAGCAGCTGGGATAATAGTACTAATGATACAATAGTGGTATAGTATTAGTAGGAGTAGTACTAGTGGTAGCACAAAATTAGTAATATTACTATTATTAGTAATTATATTATCAGCAGTAATAATTATATTATCAGTGTTAGACTTATCAGTAAAATAATCATCATCATTATCTTCGTCATCATCATCAGTATTAGTAATATTACTAATCATACTACAGAGGTTTAGCGCTTCATTTCTTCTTGAGGCTCTACAAAATCTTTGGAGTAACAATAAAGATAACAGTTTTGAAACCTAATCATTCTGCAAGATAAAACATTCGTAACCATTGAACTCAATCTTACCTGCGCAGAATAGTTTGGCCTCAGTGGGGCTCCTGAAGGGGCAATGACGTGATGAATGTGCAGATTTGTCTCATAAATATAATAACTTGTATTGCATTATAATGAAAGTGAATTATCTCGTCGGGATACAAACTGTCAAGCAAACGAATGAATATTCTGCCTAAATGTTTTACACGATAGCGTAGAACAAAGATGATCAAATTTATCTACAAAAAAATACGACTTGTGCTTACATACATGTATTTTATTCTTTAATTGACTATTATTTGTCCGTTTGTATGCATGCTTTCTGTATATCTCTATATCTGTATTAAATTCGGATTTGCTACATATTTTGCTTTCGAAGGTCAGAAGTTAGAAAGTTTAGATTTATTTATTTCATTCAGAAGCAGGTTTTATTTCCAAAGCATCGCCTGTGAAATGCAGAGATTACCAATGGTCACCCGTTAAAATGGTAAGCGGTGTTTTAGTTTGGAACGAAATGAAATAATATTTTGTCGAGTTCATTCATAAACTTCGCCAACATTTTCTCTTACACAGCAGCAAAAGAAATATTATATTGACCTCTGTGGCTAGCAAACAAACATACATACATGGTATGCCAGGCCCAAAGGGCATATAGTACAATGTAATCGGTTGTTTTTCGCAACACCTAAAACAATCCACGTCGACTGGGTCTTGCCCTAAACGGAGACATTGCTAGTACAATATTCGGAGGACAGATAAACATACAACCTGATAGAAAATCACAGTGTTATAAGATAAAAGTATTGACCCAGTGTAGTTATTCTTTTAGAAATGAAAAAAAAGCAAATACATTTATTATTCAAGCGGACAAATAATGTTTCGTTAATCTTCACACAAACCTATAAATAGCTACCTACCATTAATTCATATTTGCACGTATCCATAAACGATACTTTACATCTGTTGAAGATATTGTATATATGTGAATCGATAGCCCATTTGTGTGTCTCTCTTACCGACTTTGAATATATATATATATATATATATATATATATATATATATATATATATATATATATATATATATATATATATATATATATATATATATATATATTTATATATATATATATATATATATATATATATATATATATATATATATATATATATATATATATATATATATATATATATATATATATATATATATATAATGGTCTGTTTCGCAGTAATACAAATTATTCTCTTATATATGTAAACATTTTTTATAGGCATAACTTTTTACTTAAGCAAACTTCAAACCTCTAAATTACATTACTCACATCATATACATAATTTAGTTCGAATAGGTAAAAAGGAATTTCACTATTGTAAAATATCTTTTTTCTTGTATGGAGGACATCATATTCTTGTTCACATATGTAAAATTCTAAGATTGCCTGTTTCCTAAATATTAATATATAAATTTTATATTGTGCATGTTATTCATTTGTTATTGTGTCGGTAACCCAAGTAAAATATATTAAATGTCCACTTTTGCCAGGGTTATGAACTTTATCTCTGCAAATTGAACATATTAAATATATCTCTATGTCGGAGTTCTTGTTTTAATGCACACATCAAATGTTGACGTGATAATGTCATACTTATATACGAAAATTAAAATCTTAATACACAAGCTAATAGAACGGTATATTATATTTTTATAAACTTTCATAAAACGTTTACACTATTTACAATTCGTTGATGATGTGTTCTATTCTGAAAACAATATGACGCATGAATGTAAAGTGTTTTGGTCACATGACTACATTTATAGCAACAGGGTAATTTCCTAAACTGAGCATCGTCGCGTTAAACATTAATTAATGCACTCGGATACATATTTTTTGTTATAATTCAGAGCATTTTTTTTATTTACAAAACAATGATTGACCTATAGTTAGTTATTCAGCTACTGTTTAACTTGCAACTTTTCAGTCAATCATCGGCTCAGTTTACTGTTACAAATAACTGATGTGATTGAAATATATTCCTGTTTTCTTGAATGGTTCTGCGGTTGGGTTGCGAAGAAATTTCAAAGAAAAGTTATTATATGGAAATCATAGTCATATGACTTATACTTAGTTTCTCAGAAATCGTCAAGGTGGTCAGAATGCCTGGATGTTTAGCGTGCTTATATGGGTGAAGAGATATCTTCAAGATTTCTAATCCATTAATTTGTCATGAAGAAAAGAAGAAAATCACTCCTAAAATGGAAACTCTCCCTTGGTGCCAGGCACATTTAGACATTCGTTTATATATATATATATATATATATATATATATATATATATATATATATATATATATATATATATATATATATATATATATATATATATATATATATATATATATATATATATATATATATTTATATATATATATATATCTATATAACTATATATATATATATATATATATATATATATATATATATATATATATATATATATATATATATATATATATATATATATATATATAGTTATTTATTTATAGATATATATATATATATAGATATAGATATAGATATATATATATATATATATATATATATATATATATATATATATATATATATATATATATATATATATATTTATTTATAAATATATATATATATATATATATATATATATATATATATATATATATATATATATATATATATATATATATATATATATATATATATATATATATATATATATAGAGAGAGAGAGAGAGAGAGAGAGAGAGAGAGAGAGAGAGAGAGAGATAGATAGATAGATAGATAGATAGATAGATAGATAGATAGATAGATAGATAGATAGATAGATAGATAGATAGATAGATAGATAGATAGATAGATAGATAGATAGATCGATAGATAGATCGATAGATAGAATGTTCAACTCTGTTTTTAAGACTCGAATAAGATGAGCAGATTACTAAATTGTTTTGTGATCATTCCAGTTTGATATGCCTTTCTTGGCGATAAGGTCTGCTAGTAGACAATATAATTAAGCTAGCTAGTTGTGCCTACAACCAAAACATTCACTTGGTAATTCTAGCAGAGCCTGAATGTACTTCATTGGACATAGTTTGGTAATATTATTTTATAAATATAAATGGAAAGAACGATTTGCAACACTTCCAGTGCTCGCAAGACCGCTGATAACTAATGTCCGCAGCTTTTAATGAAAATAAGGAATTGATATAATGTTGCCATTATGCATCATCACCCTAATGTGAAGCTACCAACATACTATCGAAGTACCGGGACACGTGTTTTGGACCCTGGGTCTCTTCTATACGTATTACGAGAATGTCATACTAATCAGGATAAATACATTTACTTGTTACCGGCATGTGATACTTGCCAGCTAATTTAAACCAGGTACTAGCTGTAATTAAAGCATCTGGGTGACTGTTCTTGGATGTTTCTCTAGCCTGCACGTCGCAATAAATGTGAAAGTGTTTCGTCACTCAATTTGTAGAATCTCCTGATGGTCGATATGTCTTATAGTACTCTAATCGACGAATTATGAAGTTCAGTGCCCTTTCCCATAACAATGGACTTATAATAACTTAGGTTACTACACAATGTTTTAATGAAAGCTTACTCCATATCTACACTCAAACCGAGACATGGAGCTTATGTGTGCTATTGTAATATTCATTTTCCACGCATTTATGGTAAAATATACGTACAGGTGTATATCATTGACATTATTTATAATTTCATTTCAAGAAACGTATTCATGAAAAGAGTAAAAGCTTTAGCCAGAAGTAACATACGATTTTTTATGGGTTTACCTTTATAGTCACTCTCACCCAAACCACCAAAAGAAAAGAAGTACTAATTTCCAGACAGCTAATCCTTTTGAAAGAAACGTTTTTCTTTGACAAAACATATATGCGGACAAATCTATTTTTAAAGAGTTAAATGGTGAATGTATCAGGTTGATTTTTTCACTTGATTTATTCTCCCTTTGCAATGAAAAGGGTTACGGAGATGCAAGTGTATTATAAAACCAAAATAAATCCAGCTCTGTGATGGATATGCGTTTTTATATATTTCTTTTTAAGCTATTAACCAATTACACTATTAATGACATACATTCTGAAGGGACAAGTTGATTAAACTCAGATCTCAACAGTCCTAGTTGGATATAATACAGACACCAAAATGGTTCAAGTTTTGGTGACCTTTATAATTCGCAGTGCACTTAACGTTTAATAATATGTCAGAAAGAACATTGCGGAGGCCAATTAGAAAGAGTTATTGTTAATAAGGATATATTCCAAATCATGAGGGCTATTTTTATATATTTGAATGTTGTGGATTGATGTCAGCAGAACATAACCTCTTAATGGCGTCCATCAAATTTCCACTTTGGGCCTTTGAAATCTGAATTTAATCAGGTTGCCTTAAATTTAAGCTTTAGGTAAACATACTTCTGTTCTCCAGCTTTGTAGCCAGTTCATTTACCTTTTTATTTATGTATTTATTTTTTTATTTATATATTTATTTATTTAGTGTTTCCTTCCAACAAAGTAATTGGCATGATTTATATGTAGCTTTAAATTGTTTATGATCAATAATTCATACCCGAATATGTCGCTGATTTGTTTGTTTCAAGATCAATAACCTCAACTTGAATCAGCCATCGTTTTGAATCAGTTGCCAAATTATCTACTGAATGAAGATCTCAGCTATTGCAGCTCCAACAGTACACCACGTTGAGAACGAATTTCAGTGAAATAGATTTCATTTCCAATGCCTGCAATAGTTGAATAAAAGAAGCACATTCAAATCAAAATTAAGTTGTTAAGTGTTATTTCCAATACATTTCTTCATCGTGTTGTTGACACAAATGGTTTTGAGTATTTTCATCATGATATTACATGTCACATTTCCCACATAACTATTTATAACGAATCTTCATAGCTGAATTTATACGAATTATTTTATCAAAAAGACCCCATCAATTAACTGACGCAGACTATCTTATTGAAGAGACACTACTGTTTAACAGATGTGAGGTGTCTGCGTGATATGTAAAGGCGAGCACTTTGCACAACTCAGCCTACATTTAAAGATGGAGCGACAGATACAGATTTTGGAAAATATTTACTTTTATTTCCAGTCAAAGTCAATTATAACGTATGTTTGTCACTACCATCAACCTATCTGACTTAAAATGTACGAGAAAAATCCCTTGGAACTAGATATAATTTTCCCATGTTGGCCCTTTAAGCGTACACTAACTTTCCTTCAGTGGTAAGACTACTAGTTCGCTGGTTAGGTCCACTTGATATAACATAGCTCGATAAAATGCACCTGCATAATTCTCTGCAGTGATTGGTCGATTTGTTAAGAGCAACAAGGTTTATTTGTGTCTGTAGGAACAGTATCTAACAATAAAGGACTACACAAGTTTTAACGAGGTGTGTATTAAAGTATTTACAGCAAATATTAATTCAAGATTTCTTTAATGGATTTGTAGGCATATTGTTAGTATCTGTTGTATGTACACATTCTTGCAAGATTATATATATATATATATATATATATATATATATATATATATATATATATATATATATATATATATATATATATATATATATATATATATATATGTATGTGTGTGTGTGTGTGTGTTTGTGTATGTATGTATGTATGTATGTATGTATGTATGTATGTATGTATGTATGTATGTATGTATGTATGTATGTATGTATGTATGTATGTATGTATGTATGTATGTATGTATGTATGTATGTATGTATGCATGTATGTATGTATGTATGTGCCAATTCCATAAAACTTACCTGTGCTCACATTTGTGGATATTTCTGCGATTTCAGCGATAAACTGTTGACACTCTTTTATCAATCTGAGTAGTTTTATTGAACATTGTAAAGTTTGAGAGAAACATGTATACATGAATAACAACAACACTAATGTGGATGTTAAGTAAAGCATATTGTGTCTCAAAGAACGTGGCATAACTTTCGCAACAATTGAAACTACGAAAAGCCATTCAATAATAGTTTGCATTGACTCTTTGAATCATATCAGGTGAATTATTTGTAACCTAGTTCAAATCAGACAGGTAAGATAACCTTTCTTCAACCTAGCTCGTTGCTATATGCTTATGAAATCTTCTACGTTGATTGGTTTGTTAGTTTATAGCAATGAGATTTGCCGGGGATGGAAAGGACATACTGGATAGCAACAGTATTAACCCAAAGAAGGTAAATCTTATTAATACGTGGTGTATAGTTCAAGATGGCTATATTTTGAGGATTTATTAAAAATATGTAAGTATCAGTTTTTTTATAATTATCCACCGACACAAATTACATATACATGTTACCTGTGTTCATATGGGGCGTATCACAACCTGGTTAAAACATATTGCCTGTATCTGTCTAGCAATAGTGATTCGCATTTATGTTACATGTGTTTACAATCTGGAAGCATTGCCATATTTATTTTCCAGGTATCAGTTAAACAATCGAAATACGCATTCGTATTATATTGTTTTGGGAAATGGGACTTATTTCTAGTCAGAGTTTTCTACAATTATAGGTTCAATTACTCAAATTTATGTTCTCTATCGATATTAAAAAATTAAAACAAAACTGGAATTCATACCTAATTAATATATAAACCGCTATTGAAATGATCATTTTGAATGCAATTTTTATCCGATATTGACCAACATGCATAACATGGGTCAGTTCAATCTTGATATAAACACGTGGTTTGCTTAATTATGACTTGATAACAGGTTTAAACTTTTGATGTGTTCAGACATAACAAAGAACGATCAATTTCCAGTTGTTTAGGTAATGACATGTGTACAGTGAAGTTGCTAAGCACTCCGGTGCACACACCTGTTGAAAAACCAATGCTTTTTAAGGCTTAAATAATTTGGGACAAGAAGAAAGTAGCAGAGTAAATGAAGAAATATTGCAAGTTTCAGCTAGATTCAAATAGCTTTAGTCAGATAGGAAATAAATAGCTGCTGATAATCTCAAATAGAGCAAATATATTACAGAAAAATAATGCGATCGGCCAATAAAATCAAATCTCTATAAGGCACCTTTTTACTGCAGAAATAACGAATGTTAACAGATGCACATTTTCGGTTGCTTCAAGTCGTTGGAGATCGTAGACTAACTTAATTAAAACTTTCATAACACTAAACGCCATGACATATGTCGCACGTACTTCAGAAACACCACTTTATTACTCAGAAACGCAGTGTAAATCAGAATTACAACTTTAGTAAAATGTGTCGTACATCAAATTTTCAAGTGTAATACTCACGAAATGTGTCGTATATCATAATTATTGTGGTAATATTCGCTATTAACATTCTGCTGATAGAAATGAATTGGCAGTTATAGGTCACTTAAAGTCAGTTCCAGGCCCTCACTCACTTGTAACACTATATTCCCAATGCTAACTAGCGTGCTGTGTCTTCTCTGTTAAAATCAGTTGTAGTCTAGGCATTAAAGTATTTAGACCAAAATAATTATTTTGTGCTATTTATCAAAACATAACTTTGTGTCAGAAGTTAAACTTTTAGAATAAGCTGGATTTATATCATTACGAAGTATATCTCTAAATGATACTGAACTTTGGATACGCAAGGTAATGTGACATTATCAAAACACGCAATCAGCCTATTGAAATGTACTTGATATTCTACCATCAAGCAGAAACTTGGAGGAGGTGAGAGCAGACAATGCAGTTGTACTTAGATTTTGCGCTTGCAGATAAAGAAGACAAAGTAAAATTCAATGCTTTCCTTTATATCATTTGTCAGGATGGTAGAGACATTTACAACATATTTATATTTGAGGCCAACGAAGATGAAAACATTGATCCATTATACAAAAAGTTGATGAATTATTGCACTCAGAAGCAAAACATCTCAGTAGAAAGGCACAGATTCAATATCAAAATCCGACTGAAGAATGAAACCATTGACCTTTATGTGACTGAACTTAAATTAATTGCAAAGAACTGCAAATATGAAAATCAACAGGATGAAATGATTGGAGATATATCTTTTGTTGGACTAATTCTGAAAAAACAAAATAATTACATTTTTACGAGGCGATTTTTTTTTGCGAAGAGAGAAGCTGGATTTTAAAAATCCGACAAAGCTAAAATCAAGCTGACACGGACAAACATTTTGTTTCGTCAGAAAATTTTGATACGAAGGAGGAGTCAGAAAATGCAGAATTTAAATGCCTATTTAACGTTACCAATATCTTTATAATTAACCCAATAGTTTTGACATAAATATAAAAACTGCTTAGATATGTGGGCTATAAAGGGCATTTTGGTGCGAATTTTAGGAATACCTCTTTTATTTGTAAAGATATATAGCCGCGAATGAGGTGCCAAAATACGGGAACTCAAATGAGCTATCGGTACATCACATTACTTTACTCATAACATGAAGTTGAACTTGTTCCAGGTAAAATTAGAAAGAAAAGTTATATCGGGCAATTTAATAGTGGAAAATGTTTTATTTTAATACGCTATACAATGATAAATGTTATTTAGTATAGGGCATACACTATATAAAAGTAATTGCAATTAAGGGAAAGAAGGACTAATCTTTTTATGAAACTATGAATTCACAAACAACCAAAATTTAACAAGCTGATGTCAGATCATCGATACCAAAATTACCCAGGGAGAAGCTGTCCCACAGCGATATATCCTTATTATAGAATATTTTTTAGATATTATTATTGAAGTGATTGTTTAATTTGTAACTTGGAATTACTTCACATGGATTCTTTATATAAAACAAATAGGAAACTGTCATTGCTGACGAAGAAAAATTAAATCCTTTGGTTGTTGTTGTTGTTGTTGTTGGACTTAACGCCATTTTCAGCACATGATAGGCTATTCATGGCGGCCAGTATTTAATGGTGGAGGAAGAAATCGGGAAATCACCGGAAAGAACCACCGACCCGCGAGAAGCTATTGGCAAGCTTTCTCACGTATCCACATTCGCCGAATGCTAGACTCGAACCCACGCAGACAGAGGTGAGATGGCAGTGATCCGTAACGGACAGTGCTTTAGACCACTCGGCAACTCGGGGCCCCTAAATCCTTTGGAAATATGTAGCTTATGAGGATTGTGGGTTTCTCTGGGTCTAATTATTGGCCAAATAGGCTAAAATCACCCCGGGAAAAGCAGGCTTTCACTACTAATTGCTCTTCACAAAATAAACTATCTGCAAAATAGATAAAATATTGTTATAATTATTTATCGGAACTGATAAATATCATAGTGGTTATAAAATTCAAATAATGCATGATTATATTAGTGACTGGATAAAATACAAAAAAAAAATATTGTAGAAAATGTAAATTATGATGGTTACTAGATAGCTTCTCGAGGTCTTATTTAGGGATAAATAGACGAAAATAACCCTTGCGGAAGCTGGCTATCGCTAACATTAGGTAATTAAAAATGTATTTTCTACATGAAATTTAATTAAATGTATATATATATATATATATATATATATATATATATATATATATATATATATATATATATATATATATATATATATGGGATTTATTTAATATCATAGTCTTATTAAATACAAATTAAAATATCTTACTAGAGATGATGGAATGAAAGGAAAATCAATTTGAAAAGGGGTCTTATTATGTATGCAGGCTTCTGAAAGGTGATTTAGATATAATAATATACCCAAATCAATCCCGGATTAGCTGGTAATACTAATATTGGCTTATTATAAAAACATAATAAAGAAAAGTACGAAATTTAGTATCTTTATTATAATCAGCTATAAAAATTATGTATTTCACATAAATATCTGAATCAGCACAAAAATAAAATATAATAGAGACAGACAGTCATACATGCAATTATAGTGTTATAAAAGATATACAATTTCACAATTGAAAAGAAAATTATACAATTTATATAATACATTGGTATTAAGGCCATTAATTTACTAATTCAGGTTTCATTAGAGACTCGTGTATCTTTTAGATCCTGTCATATATATAGTTGTTGTGATTATGAATTGTTTGTATGACGTTATTTAATGACGTAATTTCTTATGAAGTTACGTAATGACGTAATTGTTATTTTAGCCTGTAAAGACGCCATCCGTTTATTTCAAAACATTTTGTGCCTGAAGAAGCATATTTTACATGCGAAACTAGTTGCACGGAATTATCTGCGTTTGTGTTGTTTTTTTAATCCCAATTCCATAAATATCTGATGAAGTATCCTTATATCGTTCATCTGTTATATTTAACTACTCGTATAAGTCAAAAGTATTTCCTACTTTACATTGATATAAATATGTTTCATTCACTAGATTATTGTAATCGTCGTCTGATTTGTCATTATACCCTAAACTCGAGCGTATTTGATCTAACGTCAAATTTTGAAAACATGATGGTGTCTAATAATTGCATATGCGACAAAGAAATTTGCTAGCATTAATTTGTTAAGTGACTTTAATTGAATTGTCTTCAGACTAATTGCAGAAGCTATTTTTAGCATTAATTTCTCATATGTTGTTTTAAATATTGTTCGACTTAATTGTATTAATTTTGTAATAAAATTATTGGGAGCGCTAGATTGATGGAAATGGAATATCATCTTATTCACTTATGTATAATAAGAATTTATTTTAAATTCCAAATTTGTTTCATCGATTTTATCACAAAACATTTCTTGCTCAATATTATTAAGATCACTAATTTCATCGATAAAATCGTCGTCTATTTTTAGAGACTTATCAACAATAATCGACTTAAATGTTTGGTTATTGTTTACGTACCATACGTAACTATGTCTGGTGTCATAGTATTGATTTTAGTTAAGGTTTATATATTGTTGTAATACATGCCGATAGGTCTAAAAATGTTTCGTTTAGTAAACAAATATTGTATGACATTTTGTTTATTTTTATTCCTAGTATTTGATATTCTAGTTTATCTAGAATGTCGTAGGTATCATTCCTTTGTTTTTCCACTTGTGTTACTCTTGTTTTTAATAAACCTGATGTAATAAGCAAGTTTACATTTCCAGAATCAAGCTCGAGCAATATTTTTAAACAGGATTTCAACTTGTTATTGTTCTTCCAAACAATAATCAGGATGGCAGTATCCGCTTATAAAAACAAAGCTTCCTAATGCTTTTCCCAATTGTGGTCTTCTCACATGCATAATATGAGCAGATTATTTGAAATGCTGTCAGTCCTGGAAATGGATATTGAGCAATAAAATCATAAACACGAAAATATCAGAACATGTTAACAATGTTCACAGTTGGAATTATAAAATAGTGTGCTGCTCTATTATACGCATTTACTGCACTATATTATGTTGTCCAGTAGATAACATTCTTGATCCTTTCAACTGCCAACTAAAACTTTGACCAACAACAGAATTTAATCGGCCGCGTAATTGAAATTGCCAAATAGAAACTGCAGTAGGACATTTAATTTCGATCCAAACATTTTCATCTTCTCCGTTTGTCGTCCACTTATGTCTATCAGAGAATGCGTAATAAGGGTAATTTTCAGGATAATATGATAATGCGCTTACTTCAAACCCGGATCAGTTGCCAGTTGCTTTATAGTGTTGTAATATAGCCAATTGTAGTTTTAGTTCGTTTCATGCCAATAGACAGACTATGAACAAACGCTTTATTTGTCAGATCATTAAGGTTAACAGGAGCATATGTAGTAGTTATATTTTTTGTCTCTAATGTTTATGTCACCTGACATTGTTTTACCAGATTTCTAAAACTATCAGTTAAATATCTTCTTCTAACTGAACGTAAGTATTAGCACCAGCACCAGCTTTTGGAGAGGTTGTTGGTAGTCCAGTTAGTTTTGAATTTGAAATAGACGGGTTTCCTGTTGTTTTGCCACCGGCTTTATTAAGTTTATTATTGTGCTCATATTTTAGTTATGCATAACTTACCGCTTGTGCTTTATACAAGTGTTCTAGCTAATATACGTTTTTTAACACAATATTTTGTTATCCTTCATGTCAATATTACATGTAACCACTGCAACGGCTTTATCAAGTTTGTTATCATCTACGTATTTCAACTGTAAATAACGAACCACTTGAGTTTGATTTAAGTTTGATGGTGGATACCCAGTCTTCAAATTTATATCTTTTCCTGCGATATCTAAGTTTTCGCATCAATTTCCGCCTGAAAACTTGTTATTATCCTTATGCGTCAAATGTAAATACATTACCGCTTGAATTTGATTTAATTTTGCTGGTGAATAGCGACTCCAAATTTATTACTTTTCGCGATAAATCTAAGTTTCCACTTAAATTTCCGCCAGATCTATCTAGTTTATTACCGTCGACGAAATTTATTTGTGCATGACTAACAGCTTATGTATTAACAACTTTATTGACGAATACGCTGGTTATACCTGTAGTAATCGTTCATTTGATTTAGACAGGTTTCCCGATATTGTGTCGCCAGATTTGTTTAGATAACATGGTGATTCAATATTGCCATCTTTTTATTGTAATTGCAGTGATGCATTTTATAATGTTCTTCCAAATTTTGTATAATGGCTTATTTATTTATTCTCGTACACAATTTGTTAACATTATTATAATATAACATACAATGTATAACAATCAACGGCAAATTCACCAATATTAAAATCTGATATAGAGCGTTTGGTGAAATGTAAATATATCAATGAACTTCAATATTGTCATTATCATAGTATTGGACTATCTATGTCGGGAAAAGAAAATTTGCTAATTTACTTCTCGAACATAATTTTAACTATTATCGAGTTTAGATGTATAAGATCAATCCACAACATGAGATGTACAAACTTCTAAGCGAATATAATAACAAATGTGTTGTGATCTTAAAGCATGTGAAGATGTTTTTATTATCAAACAACCAGAAGAGCTTGTTCCAGTTAAGCAACTTGAAGCGTCCTAACATAAGAGAGTGTTTTTTTTAGCGATATACAACTAAATAATGTAGACATCAAACAAAAAACACAAAATAATATGTAGTTTGACAACGTAGACATATTTATCAGAAGAAATACTGGATGTTTTATATTTATCTGGGATTAAACAATGTCGATGTTAGCAATATTGCAAACGAGCATTGTCGTGATGTGACAAATGATAAATTTATTTAATTGTATCATAGATCCACATCGTATAAAAATCTTTTTTCTTATTTAATATACTTTATACAAATAAAATGTTTCGATGTCGTATTCAAATTATATGCAGTAAGCTTTTGTTTTATATAAACTTTATATATAATGCAATGACAAGTCATGCAAAGTACAGAATAAAATCTGAACAAAAACTTTCAATTCTAAAGATGAACTTATTAAGACGATTTACATAAACAGCAGCAACAATCATCAAACCTGTTACTGAAGCACTACTTGAAAAACAACCTGAAACTAGGCCGCTGTCAGAAGAACTTAAAGCGAAAACAGGAAAACAATTTAATTGGATTAGTCAATGAACAACAAGAAGCAGCTGCCGAAAAAAATATCTCCAGATCTAAAGAAGAATGAAGATTAGCTGAGGCATCTGTAAGAAATATTGCTAGACCGACTTTACTAAATCGACTGATTAATAATCCACTTTTGCTTCAAAGACGATTATCGGATTAAAAGTTTATTTGGAAGTTCTCAGAATAAAAACAGAAGATATTGGAAAAGGACAAGAACATATTGGAGATATAACAGCAAGGGCTTTAAGTGTTGACAAAAACGACGATTTTATATATCAAACGCATGTAATAAAATAACTGAAGCTTGTCTAGGTATCGTTAATTTTGAAACGAAGATAAGATACATGATCTTGAAAATATGGAAACTTAATCAAAAGAAAGGTGTGATAAACTTATTAATGATTTAAATACAATGAAGACAGTTGGTTTAACGTTTAATGTTGAATTAAAAACAACTAAATAAGTTAATATGGCTGAACTTTCTGATAAAATAACATTCGGAGCTGTTTCATAGAACATCAGGTGCAAACAGACTAAAGGTTTGGTAAAAGTTGGATGTTTCAACGGAAACTTAAAACAAATGATGAAAGTCAAACAAAAGATGCTAAAATGTGGAAATTTATATCAGAACTAAAGTACCACTTTTGTACGGCCAAGGAAACCTGAAAGTAAAGAGAACATTAACAAAATGACCAAATATAAAATAAAATACAAATATGTTACTTTTATGGAAGAAAATAATTATTAAAGATTTTGATTATATTAATAAATGGTCTCGAAATCAATATGATGATTCTTTAAAAATTATTAGATGATATTTATAACAATGACACGAAAACTTCTAAAATTGAAGAAAGTAAAGGAGATCTTAAAATATTTTATGAACAATCTTTAAATTGTTTCTTTGCTAATAATTTAATATCTATGGCGAAGAAAATTAGATCTGGAAAATAATATAAAATTGTGTCTTGAATTGGAAATGAATGAGACTATTATCGCGAGTAAAAATGCTGGAACAGGTGTAAAATATTTATGTAAACTCCCGAAGTGATAGGCAGATAAATGTAGTATGAATGGTCAGTTAGCCATAACAACCAACGGATAATCCGAAAAAAAAGAGGCTATGGTGAATGCATTGTTTTATCAACAGTATCCAATGATCAAAATTTATTATGTTCAAGAGCGTACAGATTCCATGTTGCAATGAATTTTACTAGAAGATTTTATGAAGTAAAATTGTAAATCTAATATACTTTTTCATATTTGGGCAATGTGCGTCACATACACTCCAATATTTATTACTTCTAGCAGCTAGATGAAAAGAATGATGTTATTTTTAACTTTGTTACATGTTATATCCTAAGCATTTAATATAAAATACAACCGGAAAATATTCCAGTAATAATAATGGGCACAAAACAAGGAACTTGTGTGTTTGTTGCATCTTAGATATATAGTTACCCTTATTGATTCTATTTTGCAACTATCATCGTTTATTTCTTTAAGAAAAGAACTTGTGACACCATACTTGATCCAATATATGAGAACTGTGTACACTGAAACTTTTAGGAGTATGTAACAGTAGACAAGAACAAAACGTGGTTTTCTAACGTAAATAAACTTGCAAATCTAAAGTTTTGAAAAACAGTTTAAATTCACAAATTCACTTTCAAATGAATTTCAAGGATTGTACCGTGTAAACTAAAGAAAAAAATACTAATTCGTTTTGGTACTATTTTTCATATTTACTGAACAAACCTTCCATAATATTATGATGTCTACGAATATATAAATGTGGCTTATAATATGCATGATTTTGGATTACTAAATATGGGTAACATATAGACCTTATCACAACACTTTCAGTTACTGACGATAGGAGACAACATTTGCAGACCAACTTGATTTGCTGAGTTTGGGTATTTCTGTCTATTGATTTGTTTTTATATTTGTGATCAACAACTATAACTTCCAAAGAATATAAGACGTGGACAGAATTTACGAAATTGCATAAACTTGATCTGAGTTTGGGACATTGCATTTTTTATGTGAAAATTACATACCAAAAATGGGATGAACAAAAATTTCATTATTTATTTTCGAAGAATCTATGATAATTTTATGCTTTCTCTGTAACTGATTTATATGTTAAGAGGAGATAGTTTGATTATAACTAATGTTGCCAACCTCATTGCAATATTAAGACTTGTGAATGGCCCTAATATTTTATTGACAGCTTTAGTTTTTGAATTCATGTTACTTGTAATCTCTTCGTAATTGTAAGAGACATAAGCATAGTCTAAGGTTTTGTTTCTTAAAACACTAACACTTTAAACAGATGTAACGCTTTCCTCATGACATCAGATTTTGTTGATCTACTTATTCATGTTACTTTCATGAATCGTGCATATTTTATGTCTTTGCAGCATCTGTTAAAATTGAACTACTGTTCTTCTTTTGCACATTCCATATTTAAATATACTAATAGAGAATTTAATTGATTATATAAATGAAAGTGGCATTGATATAAATAATGTTTATATTTACATTAATTGAACTTTTATTTGGATGTATACAAGATGGTGGCATTGGCCGTTTTGCGTGTCTGTTTAGGTGTGTGCTTATGGATAATGGTAGTTTAGTGTTAGTTGGTGTTGGTAGATTGCCTTTGGTTTAATTTTTGTCAGCATGTATAAACAACACGTAATCCATTATATGATATCTGAATCTCATCAGCAGGTTTTACCTTTTTCCCAATACCTCTCAGTCATCGGTGTTTCCTCGTGCCATGTGGTGAACAATTCAGTTAAGATATATTAAGGTTGAACTGTTATATTGAAGTGTTTTCAAGTGCACGTAGCTAGATATTCTCTGAATATGTGCTTTTCGTAGCTTTAATATAATGCAATGTGATGATTTTCATTATCTGTTAGCATCAATTATGCCGCAATATGCTTTCAATACTCACCAGAATCGAAGACACAATCTAGTTTGGATTCTTGGGAATCACTACAGTGTTAGTTACTTTTGAGGTACCATTGCTTCTTTGCAGAATGTTAAAAATTTGAACTGTATTTTAAGTATATACTTATGGTTTATTGATTTATTTGCAGGTCTAAATATAAACATGTTAATTAAATGGCTTGATATTACATCGATAACATGAAATTCAATGGTTAAAATCAGACACATGGGTATTAATCGTTGGTTCCAGAGTATGGGCATCATCTTGTTCTGTTCAAATATAAAACGACAGAGACCAGGAAAAGTTATCTGATGTTGATGTCAAGAAATGAGTTGCTAGTGTTCACTCTCTACGCAGGGAGTTAATGTAACATTTGACCTGCTTGTGTAATCATCTTTTTATCATACAGTCATACATTTGTTCATTGTCACAATATTGTTTTTACTCTTTAATTACTGAGACAAATCAACTCTCAAATCAATGTTATGTATTGTGCATTGTGTCTGTTGTTACCTATTGATAAATCGTTTTAAATATTGTCCTTCTTGAGTGTCGTTTTTTATCAGTTGTTTGCTTACACAGCTTATGCTTTTGAACCCAATTGCACATGCTTTTATAAAACTTTATGTATACGCACATCAAAGCAAATGTAACTTAATCATGTCAAACAAGGTAATATAATATTGCATACAGGAAACATTTTTGCATCTTTGTTTTTTCATTCAATACATTCTCGTTGTCCTTGGTTTACTAATAGTTTTAGAAACTAATTTATATATATACATCTGGACAATAATAATATGACCATATGCAAATTACATGTGCAGGAGCTAATATACACAATTTTAATCAATTGATGTCGAATGAGCATAGTCATTTACAAAACCAGCTAGGGTGACCAAGTGGTATAATGTGCGCACCGCTACCGATCACCGTCATCTCACCTCTGTCCACATGGGTTTGAGTCCACGGTCCGGCAAATGTGGATGTGTCGCAAAACTTGTCATTAGCTTCCCGTTGATTGGATGTTCAGCCTGCGGTTTTCCCAAGTTCGTCATCCATCAGTTGTGCTGGGTGCCTTGTATAGAATATCACCCGCTGATAGAGAGTGCTAATCCCAAAACTACAAAATAAATCAAACCATGACAACATGAGACTTCTGATCTATTATATACATTTAGTTTACATAGTATACAAATATTCGCAAGTAATATTCAGTAATATAGTCTTTGATAGTTTAACAGCTCTTACAGGTATTAGTGATTTGCTAGAGTGACTTTGATAAATTTGAAAGTTAAAAATCAAGACAAAATACTTAAGTAGTATAGTACATAGTTCCGTAATATTATTTTAATTGCAAGATAGAATTCATAATGAAAAGTCATCGAAACAACTAAATATGCAATTATAGTTAACTTAAGACATAATTTATATACATAAGGGAGATGATTATGCGATGCGGACTTAAGAAGGAAGTTGCCCTTATAACTGATATATTGTAAGTAAACAACATATGGGAAAAGAAAATTGATCTGTACATTTGGTTCCAAGATATGATCAATGTTTTGGTAGCTTTGGTGTTATTTGCATATGTTATCAAGATGAGAATAAGTAGGGTTTCTTCATAACATTAAAAGATTTTAATAGTATTGGTTATGCCAGTATTGTCTCCCAAATGTGAGAACAAAAGTGTTATATAGTCCCAATCTGTCTGATAAATCAAACCAGAATCAGTAATATCTCTCTTATTTCCATGGTAAAAGTGATTGTTTTGTTGTAATGGACATATAATTATGAGATTGCTAGATATGTATACATGTTTCTGGAATGCCATCATTAATTTAAACCAAAGGCGATAAAAAGGCAAGACTGTACTTATAGTAGTATCTAGTGTAATGGTACACTAATTGCAAGTAATTATACACAGTCAATAAATATATAATATGAGCAAAGAATTAGACATATATCTGTATTGAAGACAAATGCCATTTCGTTTAAAGATTCACAGGCATGAAAGAGCAATTTTAGTAATAACAAGAATATAAATGTTGAGTTCCTGATAATAAAGCTATCAGCATCAGATAAGGCCTCCTTGTCATTGGTTGTGTAAAACATAGGAGCAAAAGACCTAAAAACATTTCTTTTTGGTATACTAAGGACAAATATATAAACGAAAAAGAGACAATGTTGATTCGTGCTTTGATAAAATGGAGCTGAAACATTTAACACTAATAGCTTCAAATATTAATAGACATATAAACGATAACTTTGAAAGCCGGTATGAAACATATGAGAGAATATCCACTTCGAGCAGGTTAAATAGAGCTATGAAATAGCAACACTTTGAGTACTATTCTGAAGTTCTTCACAAAGAAGCAAAATTATCTTATGATGCACACGAAACAAAAGTGCAGAAGATATTTTGCAACAAGGACTAAAAGAGAAAGTATTTCGCCGAATTATTGCGAAGAATAAAACATAAAGGTGAAAGTGTGGAAGTACGGGACAGGAAAAGAATAGCACAACAAAGTGTTTGCGTGTTTGTATATATATATATATATATATATATATATATATATATATATATATATATATATATATATATATATATATATATATATATATATATATATCTGTGTGTTTGTGATAGGATACATTCTGACATATGCATGTGTTTGCGGCAATTTTTGTTCTGGAAGGACTCGATACGTTAAACGCAGTTTGCTCTACATGACACCAGGCAGGTTTTTCACATTATTTTTGCACCGGATGAAATGTAATTCTTTGCCGACTTCATATATTAAATATTCGCATACAAAATGTCAGATATTTCCACAATTTCTGAATCTTGCAAAGCTTCATAAATTGCTAGGGTTTGGGGTACTGGTACACCTGCAAATAAACAATAATATGTATAATACCTGGACACAAAAGCTCGTTAGCTGTAAGAATTATATATATATATATATATATATATATATATATATATATATATATATATATATATATATATATATATATATATATATATATATTCTTTTAGGTGCAACTTTCGTTTACACCTCGGAAGTTGCAAAATATATAATGCACGACTAATCTATAATAAAATATCCATTGCTCAGAGGAATATATAATATATTTTGTTCATTGTTTCATCATAATACAAAGACCCGGCAGCGGGAAAGCATGCGAATTTACCAAATAAGTATTAATATTAGCAACAAGACACGATCATTAGCCAATCTGTTAATTTTATATCAATAATTTTGTGCATAACGAATTATTACATTATCCTTTTTGTATTTATGTGGAAGTACCATATTATGTATCTTTGCAGACATTCCAAGCCTAACTGAGTGAAGGATGAGAAAAAGTGTAGTGATAGTATTTTTAATTTTATTAGCTTCAACTCTCATGATTGGCCTTTACCGACAGGAATATTTTCCTCAGCAGGATACAGTGAGTCGCCAAATACATTATGTTATAATAGTTTGTGTATATTCAATGATTCGATTTGTATTTTAGGTGTCATATATAATAAGAGGTGAAAATAATATCCAAATTATAATATGGAATCTGAAATCTTTTCCTAATTATTTCATCATGTTACTCTCCATTGTTGTATTGATGTTTGTGTGGATCACATGACAAGGTATAGAAGTGACATTATCATTACTACTTAAAAATTAATACATAATAAGTTAAACATAACAAACTTAAAATGTGCATCATGGTAATATATATATATATATATATATATATATATATATATATATATATATATATATATATATATATATATATATATATATATATATATATATATATATATATATATATATATATGTATATACATGTATGTATGAAAGCAAGATATTTGTCATTTTCATTAAAATATATTAGCATATTCCCAATTAGTGAATGTGACTTTTTAATTTTCTGTATTCTTATAGTTCTAATAGTATAATTTAAAAGAAATGAAATATAGGAGCATTTTTGTTTTAAAAAAAATACTAAATTACTTTCCAAATCATTGACAAAGATTTATTTTTAAGCCATATGCAGAGGAGATGAACCAACAAGAGACTTTGATACAAAGAAATTTAATACAGGATTTAAATAATATCAATATTAACAGAACGTCGAGAGGTACGAAAAGTCTTTCAAACACCATCAACAGCTCCCCTTCCTAATAAAATTGCAGCGTCCTTGTAAACCCCTTTCTCTACACCTCAACGAGAAGAACTTAAAACTATTGAAAAGATGATGTCCTCTCCTCCTTCGACAGAAGCGAAAAAGAAAGAAGGGAAACCAGAAGTGAAAAAGACAAGAAGAGCAAAGCCATTCCCTTACCACCACCACCACCACCATTACCAAAACTTCCTTCAACTTCGACTCCTGTGGTGCATCGAATACGTAAAGCCGTTTCCAAACTACCCTCTCGCTCCGTTCAGAGTAACATCAACGAAGATTGGATCACTTATTAAAAAAAACAAAAAACATGGAGAAGGTCTTAGACAGTATTTACTACGATCCCTCCCATTCAGCCAGTTACGGAGTTTTTCAGAAATTGTATCGTGATGCCAAAACAAAATTGAAAAGTGTCCATTTACCTCAAGTGCGACGATGGCTACAAGAACAAGCCACGTACACCTTACACTACCCCATTTGACGAAAATTTTCAAGAAGTCGCACCCAAGTGGAAAGTATCGATCATCAATGGCAAAGATTTGTTTTGTGTCATTGACGTCTTTTCCAAATTTTTTTGGGTCGTACCCTTGCCTTCCAAATCGAGCAGTGAATTAATGCGAGCCCTGAAACAAAGGTACAGATTTTCTAAACCAAGCTTTCCAAAAAGAATTGAAGAAACGTGACATTCATTTTTCACCACCGAAAATCCCGAAACAGCATCGTGGAAGGTTTTCAACTCACTTTTAAAGAACGCATGTGGAAATATTTTGCGCATCAACACACTCTCAGGTACATTAACGTCTTGCCACACCTCGTTCAATCGTACAACCAATCTTACTATCGGAGCATTGGACGTACCCTTCAAGCGTCGGTTTGGTAAGTCCCCGTCAGTCACTGTCCCCAAGAAAGGTAGAATGTTAGCCACAAGAGATTGGATACGCATTGGCAAAACCAAACGTACTTTCGACAAAGGTTACTTACCCAACTGGAACACATAATTGTTTCTTGTCACTGAACGATTGCGTTGGCGTTATCCTCCCGTCTATAAATTGGAAAACATGAACGGAGAAGTGTTAAAAGTACCGTTTTACTTACCCGAGTTACAACTTGTGACCAAAAAAGAAGACGACGTGTACGAAATCGAAAGTATTCTCGATCAAAGAACACGAAAAGTGGGAAAACGAAGTGTTAAAGAAGTCATAGTACATTGGAAAGGATATCCGTCAAGTTTTGACTCTTTGATTGACGCTTCTCAAATCATCGACTATAAAAAGAAGTGACCATCATGGTCTTCAACACAGCCTCAGCTTCTACTGCGAACGTTCCTTCCCCCCAGTTCTTATCTGCAAGATCTACAAAAGCAACCTTTGTGGGTGTGGTGTGGAGAACCAGTGACTAAAACGCAAATCGTCTTTTTCTGCAAACTCTTTGTGGTATATTGTGTCATCGGTGCTGCCATTGCCAATTTTAGTTTAGAACAAGGATACAAACAATTGTGGACTATTTTACTCATCAGTTGCATTTGTTAACTTCTTCCTAATCCGTCATTAAAATATTCCTCTAACGGAAACAACAACAACAACAACGGAGTCTGGTGTGCAACGTCAGTTCAAACAGTCACCCTAACCATCCTCTATTAGACACTCCTTTAACATCCAGTGACTCCTCGGACACTAGAACTGTGGAATTATGAACAACTAATTTTGATTAACGTTACACAGTGACAGTTCCATGGAGGTGTTTGCCCAGAGCACTTTGTGCTGTTGTACGGCCAGATTGCCTTAGGCCATTCAATTGGATCACGAAGCCCATTGGGAAGTGGCTTTGGTGGAAATGATTCACCCTGCTCATAAAACTCGTCGAATAATCAAAGCAACATGTTTACGGTACAAGTCTCTAACTCAGAAGTGCTCAAATTTATGACTGATCGCTTTGGTGGTGGTAGTATACCTAGCTCTACTGATAATGAAGACGAAGATATTAATGTTCAACCATTATCGACTTATATGATTAAAATTCCTGCGGAGAATTATTTTAGTGGTCAACGTTTGGTGAACACTATTGCATTGATGACATGTTCAAAGCCATGTTTGAAAAAGCCTTGGTGAAAGCCCAAGAAAGTGTCAAGATTGAAGACTACTCCATATCTCGTCGCCTCCTGATGAAATTCGCAGAGCTTCCAATATTGTCCATTACATTTTGTCGTGGATTTTATGACATTTTGGGTGGAGACCCAAATTAAACCATTTACGGAATACCACCAGCCGTAGGCAACAAAAAGCAATTCGGGAAAACTTTTCGATTCCTTGTAGAAATGAACCAGACAATGAATTCACTCTTTGTGTACTCTGATGTGGTGGAGTACAACGTCGTGGGACATACCTCCGTTTCGTTACTGCGTGTCATTCCTTTTAAAGTAGATTCTGCCGCAGTTGCTAACAAAGAAGGTGCAAACACATCACGTTCGCCGTGAATTTGTACATCCTCAATATTTACCAGTCAGTAAGTCGTATTTCCACACTGTAAACATTATTATAAAAGGAGATCTAGGACACAATATTCCATTCACCAAATGGAAAGTCACCGTGAAACTTCATTTCGAAAACGATTATTCTGAAAAGTTCTTGTCAGTCATATAACATGTGTACAAGGAGTTGCTCGACAACGAGGACATGTTTTACGGGATATGCTCAAATCAGCCTATCGCACAGTTGTTCCAGCGTTGAAGCCAATGGTGACACGAGGATTGCTCACCCTCAAAGATGCCACATAGACACGCGTAAAGAATTTCTCCAAAATGTCCTGATTAACAAACAAAATCCCGCAAAAAGCTTTCTTAAGAGCAGGCAAAAATGTTTTGCTTCAAACAGGCAAAGACCTTGTGGGACGGCGAGAAACTCCTATCAATACTACGATTGCTGAAGGTTCAGGCATTCCTGCTTCCCTGACACCACAGCAAAGGACAAGGTAGAAAAAGACGACGACGAAAACGTACCTTTAGAGGACTACACACTCTCAGAGCTAGAAAGGCTAAGAAAAGAAAAACTATCAGAGATTTAGACGTTTTGCATTATTAAATTGCAGACAAAAAAATAATGACACACCGACAACCTTGTGCTTGTTCCAAGTCGGAACTGAATCTGTTTCCATGCCTTCCAGACTAGCTAAACTCAACGAAGCTTACGTTCAATTACATCGTTTCAGACTAAACCTGATACCTAGGCCTGAAGAGATAGAGAATGTCAGGATGCTCTCTACAGCCCAAGACCTCATAGAAGATTTCTTTAGAGAAGAAATTGAGAAAGAACGAGAAGAATGGACAGAGAAATACAGACTACAGAAGAAGCAAAGAGAAGTGCATCAACAGTATCAGCAACAATAACAACATCAGTAGGAAGAACTAGACAGAGGACTTGTGGATTGTCGAATAGACACCAAAGACTTCCTTTTCACTTTTCGCAGAAGCAGGCCTTATCGTATAGGAAAGCCTGCTGTCAAACGGGGTCGCAATCTTAGACAGTAAAATCCAACAAAGTTTGCCATTACACTCCGTAAAAAACCCCGCCCTTTTCAGGTCTACCCAAGACTCTCGAAAATATATACTCTTTCCATTTGCCAAAAATTTTAAAACTTTAGAAGTGTGAATATAAACACTTAGATTCTTTGGTCAGTAAAACAAAACAAAACAAAATAAAAAATCCTCTCTTTGTTTTCTCTCTCTTGTTCAAAACAAAATCGTGTTTGTAAGTCAAAAAGTAAAATGTTAACGTGAGTTCTTCTTTTAAGTCCGCGCGTTTCATATCATGGTGAAAATTTAGGTCTTAGGGGATGTTTTCCATCACGTTGGTCCTCCAAGGATATAAACGCGAGCGCACATCAGTCTAACTATCCAAGGTTAAAACGAGATTCTTTTGAAAGGCGGTCAAAATTAAGAACCAAACATAACCAAAGCGGTGATAAATATCAAAATTAGGTGACATTGATTTATTCTTTAGAAGATTGATTTATTCTTTAGAAGTATATAAGTACGCTAAGTACGTAAAATTCAACCTCATCAAAATATATTCAAAATTCGCAACTCAGGAACATTTGGATAATTGAATAGGTGGCTAACACAACATTACCATAAGGAATCCCGTTGGAAAAACTGGAAAAAATTGACAAAACAAAAAACTCACCTAACTGAAATAAAGTTAGGTGGGTCAAGGGTGGCTTATGGTGTGAAAGTAGGTGACCAGAGTAGGAGACCTGGTTGCGGGTCTGCCGTTGTAGAGCGACAAGTTGAGTTCGATTGAAAATGTGTCAAGTTGAGGTCCAGAAGGTTCAGCCTGGAACCAAGCGCCCTCTTAAAGGGACAAACACCCAGCCCAGGTCCACAAACAGTGGCACGAATGCTGACCAAGCAATAAGCGACTTTTATCCAAAGCAAAGTCAGTCTAGCTAATATTGTGAACAAGTTAACATTCAACATGAGTGAAAGTATTTCCAAGCTTCTTGAACTCCAAAGGCACCTGGCGTGTGTCAGACGTCTCCTGGACGAGCTGACCATGGAAGTTATAGTTATGAAAGAAGGAGCCAGACTCGATGAAGAGAAAGAAAGAAAGAGGATAGAAGAGAAAAAAGAAACGAAAAGATTGATCCTGCCTCACCTCATGGTAACACCTGTGTGTGAAGTGATACCTGAGGTGAGGACACCTCCAGTAGCAGCAGCACCACCAGTAGCAAATGTGAATTGGGAAAATGACTGGAGTCGAATATGTGTGTGCGGTGCGCGCCCTGGAAAGTGCAGCATTAGCCAGGGGCCTATGGAATTCAAGAGAAAAACAGCAATTTTCAGGTCTAACCAAATCTCTAGAAAAGAGAGACTATTTAATTTGCCAATTTGTGTAAATGTAGTGTAGTGTAACTATAAACACTCACTACAATAAAAATGTGTGTGTTTGTTTGCAATGGTGTTCGTTGGTGAGATGGTATATTTTGGATTTTATACTGCTCATTTCGTTGACGAGATAGTATATTTTGTGTTTGATGCTGCTGGTTTTGTTTGTGAGATGGTATATTTTGTGTTTTATGCTGTTCATTTCGTTGTTGAGATAGTATATGAAAAGTGAGTTTAAGGGATGTTATCCATTGCGACCGTGCTTTACATATATAAATATTAGCGTTCACCATTCTCGCCATTCTACACAGAATACAAAATGACTGGAAGTCTAGAGTTATTTAATCAATTAAGAAATACTTGGTATTGGATCGTGGATGGAACCTACGAACTGGATAAACTTAACCAAAAATGGAACAAGTAGTCAGAACTTGATAAAGAAACTAAGAGTAACCAGTTATCATTTATAATTGATAATCATAGAAGAAGCAGAAAAATACGAGGATTCATCAATCCAAAATACTTCAAAGTGGGAACCTTGAAGCAGATTCTGGATGATGTTATCCAAGCGAGATGTTATATGAAATATATCTTCAATTTAACAACAGAGTGTCCTTTGTGAAAAAATGTGTAGATAATATGAAGACAAGCGAAAACAAAATAAAAAAAATACTGGAAGAAGAGGTCAAGAAAATTAAGTAGATGTTAATGAAAACCAAAAAAAAAATGAAATAAAACTTTGAGAAATTATATCAAAATTAGATGAAGACACAAGCCAAGTTTAGAGTTATGAGTCATCCAGACTGGATGCCCGAAGAAGAGAAGAAGAACAAAGGAATTTTAGAGAAAAACAGGAGCTGGTGGAAAAAGTGGAGAAGTTAGAAGAAGAAAACAAAGGCCCTTTCCATGCCTCGAAAATATTATACTTTTCAAAAACAAATTGCCATATCTATATCTCTGTGTTCTATGTCTCTATGTGTCTGTACTGCATATGTATGTATGTATGTATGTATGTATGTATGTATGTATGTATGTATGTATGTATGTATGTATGTATGTATGTATGTATGTATGTATGTATGTATGTATGTATGTATGTATGTATGTATGTATGTATGTATGTATGTATGTATGTATGTGTCCCTCCCTAGAATCGTACTGCTAGCTGCGCGTATTTCGTTCAACTAAGTCAGCTCCTTGCTACATTGTTGCCAAGTGTACTGTACCGTAACGTCATACCACCCATACCATTCCTCTTGACGCTATACAAGCCCAGGGTGTGCTAATACAAAATCTTCACTAACGTTATATTGCCGCAGGGTGTGCTATTTTTCACCAAAAACCTTGACGCCATAGTGTTTTTAATGATAACCCATTGACACTATACTACCCACTATACTACTAATTACGCATAATCTGTTGAGATCTTTGCCACATTGACTAAAGACCAAAAACCCACATCAAATATCCAAGTACATAATGCGTCCTAAACAAGGAGGTAAATTATAATTTCTAGAAAACTAAACAAATTTTATAACATTTTCGAGAAAAAGAAATAATAATAATAATAATAATAATAATAATAATAATAATAATAATAATAATAATAATAATAAATACAAAGAAATGCAGCAAAGCTAAATAAAATGCAATTTACTTTACATTTTTAACTGCGACCATGGTTAATTTAAAAGGGAACATGTAATCTTAGAATTTCTTTGTGTGAAAGGAAATGAGACTAATTTATTGACATAGTATATACCTATGTCATCGTGTCCCCGAGTGGCCGAGTGATCTAAAGCTCTGTCCGTTACGCATCACTGCCATCTCACCTTTGTCTGCGTGAGCTCGAGTTTAGGATTCGGCGAATGTAGATGTATGAGAAAGCTTGCCAGTAGCTTCTCGTGGGTCAGTGGTTCTTTCCGGTGATTTCCCGGTTTCTCCCTCCACCATTGATACTGGCCGCCATGAAATAGCCTATCGTGTGCTGAAAAATGGCGTTAAGCCCAACAACAACAACAACAACAACAACAACAACAACAACATATGTCATCTATAGCTGGAAATGACAGTGGCAATAAATGTATTAACATTTTTGCATCATGCTTTGCTCCAAAGTGTATTTAGTTATTTCTTCAACTGAGAGCGCGTAGTAATCTAGACAACACTTCCAACATAAACCACATTCTAAATGAGAATTTACTGTCACCAGGATAAGATAAATTTGATATACCCATGAAACCAATATTTAATCGTGCATCGTTTTGAGAATTTTAATCAATTGAAGTTAATATTTTTCAGCCGATGATTCCAAAATAGTAATGACGGAAATGAAACACACGTAGAACATGCTTCAAGGATAGTCCCTTAGGCCACATAATCATCGTTGTTATTCATCCTGTCAATGACTCCACTTCATCACAACTAAATTGGCGGCATTTATCTGAATTGAAAGAAAAGTAAAAAAATAATCCCCCATTCTTGACCAACTTGAATAATTCTTTCAATGCGCAGTTGTTCACAACTTGGCTTTACATTTCAATTTTAATTAACCCAAAATAAGATAACTTTTTTAAATTACTGACTGAGCATGCTGTACGCTATCCAGTTAAAAGATCGCTGAGCCGTGTAATATGCACATGAATGCTGTTACTTCGTTCATGTTTACATATCTTTGTGCATTTACTTCAGCATCCAGCAGAATGTCATTAATTACTTTTATTATAAGATGATCTTTTCATTATTCAGTCTAAGGTAAAAAGACTAATAAATGAATATATTAAAGGTTACTGCATTTATATAAAAATATTGACTACAAGAGTGGGCGTATATATTTATATTATTTTATGTATATATTTATAACTTAAAATGAGGTATAAGCTGGATTTAACTGCTGGGAATGCCGGTGTAATGCATATCTTTCCCATTCAGGGTATGGTGAGCATGGTAGAACCTAATCCCCACCTTCATATGCTGGAAACATTTCACCACAGGGAGAATACCTGTAGTAAATAACCAAACATAGATACCAGAATAAAGACTTGCATTCTAATGTAGGCTTAAACCAGATAGGTAAGACTATTGTAAGCAGCCAAAAAAATAAGGTAATGAGCCTTAAAAATGGAAGGGTACGATGTAAGGGTAAGCTATCACATTGCTACACACACACACACACACACACACACACACACACACACACATATATATATATATATATATATATATATATATATATATATATATATATATGGTTCAAACGAAGTTTTTTTTTGGCAAATATAATGTATAAGATACTTGTGTATGATTTTTTTTAAAGATAATTATTGCTTGGAGGTAAACATGATTGCAGTTCCTAAGTTATGGGTCTAGCGTTTGATTAAAATTAAGAATGATCTAGAAGCAAATGAATGAATGTAATGACAAAAATTACCGTAATCCTGGTTCTGTTATTGTATCTTAGTTCTTTGTACAAGTGTTGATTAGTTAAAAAAAAATGTCGTTCCTACCTTAAAATACATGTTAATATAATTTGTATTGGTGTGTTCAATTTTATTTGCGAAGATTGGTGTATTTAAGTTAATCTCAAGATTTTAAAAGTGTTCATTTAGACAACTTGGACTATATCACTATTTTGAGATTACTTAAAATTCATTCAAGGACATTTTGAATGATATCAATGTTATACATCAAATCTGTTATCACATTGCGGTAATGAAGGTCAAAATATCAGCATTAATTTATATCACCACTGGAATTCGTTTGGAAGTGTATACATATGGACTGGAGGTGAAGCTTTTATAACTATCTGAGATTTAACTTACAATAATGAAAGTCCTTTTCAAATTTTCACTTTGTATTCTAGAGTAATACCTGTAGATTTTCGCTCTAATTGTTACTTAGTTTAGACCAAAGGCTCATAACAAATAGATATATTGACAAATGTAAAAGTGATAACGGATTTAATGTTATAACACTAGTCCTATGATAATGGCATACTAAAGAGATAATGGTATTTTTTTATATTAATTATTGCACACTACACACATGAAAAAGACATAATATATCGATGAAGCATCCTTAGTGGGTGAGCAAACCAGCCATAATGTGAAATATCTGATGAGGGTAGTATAAGACTGTTTTATAACACAGTCTTAGCACAGTGAACAAAAGGAGACCTGGTAATGGATGTTTAAACGAGTATATTACATCAATAGAGACAAGAGTAACCCAACTTAAGAATTATATTTTCCTTTAGTGAATCAAAGGTTTGTTGGATTAAAAAGTCCTCAGTTCACAATAGTAGGATAATTAGTATATGTATAAAAGAATTGTAACTTTGGATCAATCATGTTTGGAAATTTGTGCGTTTCGAAATAAATAAATAAATAAGCTACAGGTTAGTCAGTTACGTGTCCAACTTGGATTGCCATGAATGCACTAATACCTCTAACGGTTTTGAAACTCTAGTCTTTTACATTTTTAAGCACAAGACGATATATCGATATTTTCATTCGATCCATTTCTTATTAGCGAAAGTTTGAGAAGAAAACACGCACGGTGTTTTTTTTTTTTTTAATGTGATTACGTGGTAATTTTACTACATCACTATGTATGTGTATAATGAAATACCGCCTTTCTTTCATTGGATAAGTATAATTAAAAATAATATTTTTAAAAGAATTATGGCATGCCAGTGACATATTATTTTATGAATCAAAACTAATTGACGCGGTACAGCACGATAGAAAATGCATAAGGTTGACTTTTCGATAGACTAAAATGCATTATTTTCCGGTAACACTTATTTTATTTAAGTATGTTAAACACTTTCATGCCGGTATTTGTTTCTAATTTTGAGGTCGTTCCCGTTCAAGACGATTTTTCATATTTCAAAGGAACGGACATACACACTCAAGTTTCTGGCACAAATGTTTTCATATATTCTGTGATTGGGAGGAATACGTCTATAACCAGAAACCCATGGAACGAGTTCGGAGTTAGCGTCTGGATTCATTCAGAACTTAAGCCTGAAAGTATAGCATGCTGTTTCTTGTTTGAAGATGGTACAATTATCAAGTGTAATCCTCTAAATTACTGGTATTATGCCCTGGACGTAATGTTTACCGTCCAGTACACATGTCCAAAACCCAAGTCACTGTCATATCTGAGAGGGATTACACTCACTCTGACCAGTAAAATATGTTCCAGTAACTTTTCAACGTACGTCAGACCAATGTATCCATTACGACGAATGGATAACGAAGCCATTGCATTGTGCGCCAAACAGATATTTGGAAATCTCAGCGCAAGCCTTGCCGTCACGTGGATTGAATACAACAAGGCCATGGGCGTGGATAAAATTGTGACTTTTGTAAATGAAAGTTACTTGTCCCGGAATACTTATAAAGTATTGAAGTATTATCAAAAGCAGAGATTTCTGGAAATACTACCAATTGAATTTCCTATGCAAGGTAAGCCAGACATGTATTTAAAGATTAAGCATCTTCGAAGGCAGTAATGTGCGGAAGTGGCGGCAGTGAGGTATATAGATTCATCAATTATTCAGTGTCACCTCACTTCCCAAACTAAGCTACACTCATTATTCGGAATGACTCATGTTGTTGCTTACATATAATTTGTATATACCCATACATTTGACCCAATTTTTATAAAAAATAAAACGACTTTTCTTGTTTTGTCACATATTGGTGACGGTTTGCAGCCATATTATAAGAATGTTCTTTTCAACCATGTTAATTCAGCACAGTGAAGCAATAAATTTGTGTTACGCTCACCATAAGTCAAAGGCAAATAGTTAGCAAAATTTATACAGAGTACAAAAGAGGGAATGAGCTTAATTGTAGATATAACCATTGAGCAAAAAGCTTTGGATTATTTCAATTGTGTTGTTGTTAAATAATTGTCCTGAGAGTGGATTATTAAGTAAACAACCGACAACATATGACAAATATAACTCTGCACACGTCGACCATGGATCATTTGCATAATGAGGAAGCATTCTATGGCGGTGTTGCTATTCGACCAGTGGTACCTAAAACGAATGTATAGTTCTCTAGATTGAAAACAAAAATTATCATCTGAGCGAAGACATTTTTTATAATCCCGAAAAATGGGTCTCATTTTAAAAATTTCGAAATCGTTGCGTGCGATCAGTACTATTTTAGTCCAATTATAAATTATAACAACCTTTACTCGTCTGTATTAATCGTTTATAGCTGCAAGACAATTGTATTTTAACGGTGTAAGCTACAAACGATAATATCAGCATATTAAATGAAATATGGCATTTTGAGCGATTTCAGCTTTAACAATCGTCAGAAATGACAAAATAGGTATACATTATTTATTCCATAAAAATAGGTATTTGCGAAAGATTTATCACTTCAAATTATGTGTACGTGTACCGTCAATTATTTTTGTGGTGAAGTTGAATGGTAAGCACATATATTGAACCTCTTTGAACGTTTTCCTTTCACTACGAACCCAAAAATCCATCAGCAAATCAGAAGTCACATAATTAAACAAACTAACTAACTAACTAACTAATTAACTAACATATATATATATATATATATATATATATATATAAATATATATATATATATATATATATATATATATATATATATTTATATATATATATATATATATATATATATATATATATATATATATATATATATATATATATATATATATATATCATAAACAAATACATATATTTGATCTTAGAACGATGATTAGATTTGCATCACAGTCGTGTATTGACCTAGTGAATGAACTCCTCACATCGCTGAGAGTCTCCGCTACAAAATGTAGTTCTCTGCCATAGTGACCATTTAGAATCGCCTTTGCACATTGATAAGTTGTTTGGTTTTTATTCTTGGTTTCTATTTTTCTCCGCATTGATTAAATGAATATAATACACGCGTATGATTTAAACATGAAAGATGGTTTCAATAATAAACGTAGAGCACTTGCAACATGGAAATGAATGTGGAATAGAAACTAAGCCAAATGACGAAGAAACAAGAGGCAATTAAAATATTTTAATACATTTACTCTTGATCTAAGACATTATTCTGTTTTAGACGTAGGATAACCGACACACACACACATTCTCTCTCTCTCTCTCTCTCTCTCTCTCTCTCTCTCTCTCTCTCTCTCTCTCTCTCTCTCTCTCTCTCTCTCTCTCTCGTCGGTTCACTTTGAAACAGACACACATACAGAAAGAGAGACCTACGGACATTTTCATATAATAATAATGATAATAATAATAATAATAATAATAATAATAATAATAATAATAATAATAATAATAATAATAATAATCGATATTTAGAACATAGATATGTTATGTTTAAGAAAAAAAGAGCAAAAAAAAAAAAAAACCAACATAACATTAAATATATCACAGAATGTGTAACCCGTAACGGAAAAATTTACTGGTTTGCAACATTGTATCATTGATAAATATTCTTGATAAATCACAAGGAATGTGTATACGTATCATTAAGACGAGAGAGAATTTTTGTAGGTTACTTGGTGTAATTTATATTTCAAGGTTTTAATCCAACACAAATTCCTTTTGTCTCTCATCACATTTCTGCGCAGTTTGTCTGTTCTGCTTGAGAGGGGAGAGGAAAACAAAAAGCAAAAGGATTGTGATTAAAATGTGTAACATATTAAATTAATTTAGAAAAAGGGGACTATTAAAACTTTTCATTTTTTTTTCAATCGTCACTAGTGACTAATTTGTGGAAATTGATCATTGAGAATCAAATTAACTGCAGTTTAAAAAAGAATGTCGTATAATTGGAAAATCTATGTTTGCTTTTTTAAAGTAAGGTTTTCTAATTAAAAATTGTAAACATTAGTCTCGTCCCTGATTTAAATAAGGATCTAACTAACCTTGAGAAACATTAAGTCACAGGTTAACAAAATAATTGTGAAAAGGCTAATTCAAATATTCGTGGAATACGAGAGAGAGAGAGAGAGAGAGAGAGAGAGAGAGAGAGAGAGAGAGAGAGAGAGAGAGAGAGAGAGAGAGAGAGAGAGAGAGAGAGAGAGAACGTTTGACTCCATATTCTGATACATCTTTTCTTCTTCTGTCTTTCCATTTTAAACAGATGTTATCCCGCGTGAGCCTCTTCGTATGAGTAAGCTTGTGGCCTCGGATGAGCAGATTCTTGTCTACTATTGTCAGGATAGGCTTGCTGGATACTCCTTTATAGGTGTCATCGACGTCGATAAGTTCATTGTGCCACAGCAAGACAGAAATTTTAAGGAGCTCATGGTATGTTTATGTAATGTTTTAGGGAATAAAATATAACAAAATGAATGTCTCCATATGCTACATTAAACATAGTTAATGTAAATGAAAATCATTTCATTTGGCTCTTTCGCATCATCTTTATATATGATTATATCTTCAGATGAATAAATCCTTCTTATATTAATTACGTCATTGTTTATATGGAGTAAAAGCAACAACTACCCTATATCTATATTATACACATGGATACAAATTAAATTTGCAATGTTGAAATATTATGAACATCCATAATGTAAATTGTGATTCACACAAATTAAAACAATTATAAAGTTATACTGCAATCTTGATTTGAAAATATATCAGTGTGTTGCTACAATTTAAGAAAAATAATGTTAAATTTTACAAACAAGTTGCTCAAACTAACATTTTTTAACATTAGTTTTACAACATTTTTAGTCATATTTCTACAATGTATGCAGTGTGAAAGTTTATATTGATATCTTGCACTGAAGGCATCGCGGCACATACATGAAGCACGATGTGCTACCTAGTCAGATTATATTGAAACCAGACCAACCATTCCTAACACTAACTTCTTAATGCTGAGCATCAAGCGAGGCAGGTGTTAGAACTATATTTTAAAGTCGTTGGTATAACTCCGTGATTCCGAGACGCACGGTGTAACAACTAGGCCACAAGAGCGGTTGACTGTCACAATGCAGAAATACCACTGAAAAGTTGTTAAGCTATGTTGCAAATTCAAATCTCTTACAAACAAAGTCGCATTACAGACTTCGTAGCGATATGACTGATATTTGTTTAAAGCTATGTTAAAAATCCGAAACACACACACAACAGACAGACAAACACATACGTACACTCAAGCAACAAATCGAATAAAATTGATATAGCTGGTATACTTTGAAAAGAATATGCACCTATATCGGGCTGAGAAATTATTTAATTTCAAACAATAAAGACCACGCTTCAGTATTTGAGTGTACATGAGTGATCTTTTCGTCGTCCCATTCAATTGCAAAAATTATAAAGCAAAGGTATCAGAAGGAATGGCAGTTCTGTTCTACATTTTATTTTATTTTTACAATTTTAAAGCAATGAATTAAGTCCTACAAGCATATCTCACTATATATAAAAGAACGTTAAAAATGTTTTAATTGATCCTAATAAAGGTAAACCAATCTTAATGTAAAATGGAGAGTGTAGAAATCATGATAAATTTCTATAATCAGAATCTATCAACTACAGATTATCACAGGAGACTCCAGCTTAATGGCATACTTTTTTAGGCTAGTTGTGTTGTCCAATGCATCATACTGATCAGCTGACCACGTGTTGCATTCATTTGCTTGTTCAAAGGATATTATGCCTTTATTCACTCTATATTGAAGATGTAAATTAGGGAATGCAAAAAAAAAATAGAGACAAAGAACAATGGTAGCACCTTTAAAATGCACAATGATTATATAATGCGCGACAATTATATATAATATCACTGACTATGTAATGTTCTCTGATTAAATAACGTACACTGATAATGTAATGAAGGCTGATACAGTCAAATACAGGCAAAAATGCTTGTTATCAATTGACGCACAGTAAAAAAAAATACTTGACAATTTACGTATGCCAATGCTT
>JAEAOA010001025.1:122500-138938 GCA_016746295.1 Potamilus streckersoni
TAAGCAGCAGAAGATATAAATTGGGATAAAAGTGGCAAAACACGCTCTACAACAATTGAAAATTATGTTGCCTTTGGATTTTGGCACAATTATCGTAAAGTATTTCCGAAGATTAAAACACACAATGTTGAACAGGTAGTCCAAATTAACTGCTTTATCTGAGTTCGTGGAGAAGATGCATAATTTGTGATTGAAACGTTTGTGATTACAACAGTAGTCTTGTGGATGCACCTTTGGATGATTCAGTTTCTTTCATCGCTAGAAATTAATGCATTACTGGAATCACATACATAAAAGATTTTCTATAGCATAAAATGTGAAACTGGCTGTTCATAATACAACCGACTACACATAGCGTATCATAGGAAATCAGATTGGATAATTACCGATACGTTTATCATTTACCAGCAAACAGAAAGACTTGGTAATCAACTACAAAATAACGCTGCCTTTGATAATAACAACGTTACTATAATATTTTTCACAATAAACTCTAAACAATATCCAGAACGAATTAGAGAATTTGAATTTAGAACCGGTAACTGTGTTACCAGGGCCTAGACGTACCTGAGAGAGGCAATGCAGAAATATTGTGATGGTGATAGAGGATCAAAGATTAATATTGAAAAAAAATTCGCACGCTTTTTCCGATATTTTCCTTTGCTATTTTAATACACTCCTAATTATTATTTAATTCAGTCGCAAAAAATAGAAGCAACTTGGATGATTGTAGGAGTTTCAGCGACTCCTTTGATCGCATAAGTTTAATCTAACAAACAATAATGATACCGAATATCCAACAAGATAAACATATTTAACGGCAGGACAAGTTAAAACGGTTTTGGCAGCTGTCCGTAAAGGTTTTTCTGTGTTTTTTTTTTGATGATATCTCCAACGACTACTGAGTTTTTCAGGTCGCCCCAAAAAAAATCAATAAAAATAATGTTGACAAAACAAACAAATAAATAAACGTCATAGTAAAGCACCCGCAGTAAAACCGTTTCTTCATAAGTTATTTGCTGCACAAGTAACAGATAGAACAAGAAGGAGGTTTCTTTGGTGCAGCAAATTTTGTGATATAGTCCAATACCAAACAATTTATCTGTACTAGGGACATTAGGACTACCCGCGATATCGTTGGGAAAAGGGCACGATCTAGCGATTATATCAGTTTTATGTAATAATACAATGTAAAATGCTAGGCTCCGCAGAAAGTACAAACACTAACTGTAAAAGAAAACAACATGGCTTGCAACGCCAACGGCTAAATGATGAAAGACGGATTCATGGATTAAAGGAAAGTCTGATCTAGATCAACTAGGAGGACTCGCAATGAATCAGCCAGGGATCAGGCATAGCTTCATATAGAGTCAAAGTCTGTTGCTCGTATTAACCAATTTAGAAAAGTTTTAATCTGACGATGTTTTCGTTGAGAAACAAATGGATTGCATGGGATATATAACAAAGACGAATTATGTAATGTAGCAGCAGGTGGTTCGTGTATTGTACATATATAAAGCTTAGTAATGGATCCAGGACTCGCATGCTTGCTGTTTATTTTGATTCGTTTAGTCTTCCGAGTGACATTTAAAAATATATATTTTGAAAATAATTAAAAATATAAGTTATTCATCTGGTCAACTTCAGCCGGTTTAAACATACGCTTGTGGTTATTATTATTTTATATTCGTCCGAGAAATGTCAAGAGATCTAAATACTTTAAAGTTCACTTTTCTCACATCGCGGAATAAGACAAGACATAACTTGGCATTGCATTAGATGTATTTTTCAAATTTATTCGTCGTCCTGGCGTACAACCTTACTTGGGTGAATCACTGTTTTTCAGATGAGCAATTCTAAAACTGCATGCGAAGGGAGTTAGGAAAGCATGGTATTCATAAAGATTTGACCATCACTATTGTTCACTCTCCCATGGATCTAACCTTGATTCGTTTAAAACGGAATCACATGTCATTAAGAATTTGTCATGGAGTGAACGTTCTCCATTATGCTCTCCAGCCAAAGGGGTAAATGCTAAATTTATATTTCATTTGATTTACAAAACCTATTCTCGTTTTTATATCTTATCTGGTAATGAAGCTTTTTACGATGCAAACTTGTCTGTTACAGTTAAATGTCTGAGTATGTAATTTGCAATTAAAGTTAGAACCCATTATTATAACCAGTTTGGTTTTATTTTAGCTATTTAGGGCTGATGGTAGTTGTTTAGGGAAGAGTTTAGGTGTCAATAAAGCAGTTTGTGATCCGTACCTATTTGTATATCTGGTTATGGTTGAGTGTAGCTGTCCGTAGTGCAGTGTGCTGTAAGTTCGAACATGTATATGTAATATTATACATGAAGTGCAACCACGAATAAAGATATAACCATTACAATGGTGCTGGATGCTTTCTAAACGTATCAGTACTTGTGTTGGATCCTCGAATAGAGCGAGCGGTCTATGCATGTGGGCCTATTCAATGATCTAGTAAAACTGAGGCGTAACAGTTTGCAAATTATGACTGTTCAAGTTTTGCAATGATGTGTTTATTACAGTTAATTGCGGGTTCAATCAAGTACAATATTGCTGAATTAGATGATAATTTTGTTCATTTTTCATTGTTTAATTGAAACATAATGTATATAATTACTTTAGATTAGGTGAATCTCATTTTCATAGCATTCACTATATTATACTAGAGATATATGGCTCATACGTTTGTATTTTGTTATCTTTTCCATGTCGTGAGTGTATGTAGTGGGATTGGATCGATCGCATGATATGAGTTGGAGAGATTCATTGAAGTTGTATTATATGCATTCAAAGTAATTCATTTTATAAATTTCCATCATTCATCACTTTGTGTTTTAGTTGTTTATTTAATACAATAAAAGACAGCCACTCGGTTTCAATTCTGTTACAATTTTACAGTTTGATAGGTATCCTAGCAAGGTGAATGATAACTAAGCGCGACGATATTTATTTTGTGTAACAATTAAGTATAACAATGTCGCAATCATCAACGTATTGCCTCAAATGCAAAACTAAAACTCCTAACACTAGCAAGAAAATAGAAAACATGAACAACCACAGAATCCTGATAAAAAGTATTTGTGCTTGTTTGCGGTAGAAAAAAAAAACGTGTTTTGCCTCGTCAAATCCAACGACTCCACTATTGTCGGGTCTGATGTATATATTAATTTTGTCGGTCATTAAAACGTAAAATAATATAATAATGTGCAAATGTGATTGTGATAAAAATCCTTGCATCATCAAAGAAGATAAATTTATTGTGTGCAGTCAATTCTGCAATCGATGTAAAGTAATTTACTCTGGAGTGGATATACACAAACCCATTGGCAAATTGCCGAAACCAGATTGAAGTTCGACATTATTCAGACACAAATACATTAAACCTGTTAATTCGTTGGATAAGCAATCATACCAAAATAAAAAACAATTAGTAGGACAATTGCCTTCTAATCAAGTTGATGATAGAGCAATGCGTCACGATATCTGGAATAGTTATAACGAGCAAGGTAAGCATGGATGAGATAGTTTATGTCAGATAAATTTCATAGTATGGAACCTGCAAGACTGCAAAAACGATTTGATAAAACGTTAGTTAAAGGATTAATCGGAATAAAATATAGATTGCAGTTGCTGAAATGTAATGTCACGGGTAGTGTGGATTTAAGGTGCTTAATCTTCATTTAAGATTATTTTTCATCGGCAATCAATCGTATCCTGTCTTTGTCATCTTTCAGACGATCAGCGATCTGAGAATATCAATAGCTGGACTTGTCTAGAGCATGCTCTTCCCAGGGGCTTTTATGTGACGCTTGCAGACATCCTTGAAGCAGAGATGTGGCTACTAATAAAGGTCTTTAGGGATCCGTCCGACATCCATCTGACGTACATGGCCCATCACATCAAATGTTAGTTTGATGGAGGTGTGTCGCCATGCTGGGAATCCGGGCACGTTAAAGCATCTCGTTGGTTTTCACTCGATCGCATCATGTGATCCCGAGTATGAATCAAAAGAATTGCATTTGAATGGCGCTCAGTCGTTTCTCCTGTGAGATGTAAAGGTCCTGGTTTCATTGGCGTACATGAGAGTGATCAGTAAACATGCACGGTACACGCAGATATGTGTTTTTAGGGTCAGTATATTGTTGTTCCACACAATCTGAGACATCCTGTAGAGAGCTGTTGATGCATATTCGATCTGCTTCTTGACCTCGGCATCGAGTGAGAAGATGTTGAATAGAGGCACGTGAATTAATTTGCTACTTTTAGTTTGTAGTTGTTGACGATAATTCGGGGAGGATCCATGTCCTCAGCGATCACTTTAGATTTCTGTTTGCTGCTGGCCAACCTGAACCCATCGAATGCTTTAGCAAAGCGGTCCATCAGGCGTCATAGTTAAGTTTCTGTATTAATATCTAGAGCAGCATCATTTGCAAAGGGCAAGTCCCTAATGGTTCCGTCTTGTATTTTCCTTTTTGCCTCCAGGTTGAACAGCCAGGTGTCTGATCGCGTGTGCTGGTAGATCTCTTTTGATGGTGTCTCAAAGGCGTACTAGAGCAGGACAGCGAGAAAGATGCCGAAGAGCGCTAGGGCAAGGACACAACCTTGTTTCACTCTGGTGTCACGTCGAAGCGGTCGAACGATGAGCCATCATACTGTATTGTGCCTTTTATATCGCCGTGGAAGGATTGGATCACGCTTAGCAGGTTTGGAGGCAATCCAATCATCGTCAGGATTGTGATGAGTTCATCTCTACTGACCAGATCTAATGCTTTGGCGAGGTCTATAAAGGCTAGAAAGAGGGTGTGTGTGTGTTGTTCTCTGCACGTTGGATGGAGAAAATTATATCGATTGTGGACCTCTCATAGGATATCATTTTCCCTCGCGTGGCATCAATGATAATGCTTAGTAACATTTTTTGATTTGACCTCATTCTTTACCGAAGTAATATAATACATGTGACATGTTGCATTGCTTTCTACGCGTACGTATGAGTTACTAAATGCATGATGCCCGTGAAGAGTCACGTTCATTTTTGTACTCAAGTGGCAATCTGTAACACGTGTACACTTGTTTCTAGTGCCGGCTATTGTTTTTATGACTTACCAGGTCCACTTTTTATCCTCAAGTGTGTTACCTTCCAAACAAATTTTTTGTCTCTCTGTTCCGCTTTTGTCTGAAGGTTCACCAAATTCATTCTTTGCTATCAGGGGCATCACACACCAAATATATTTTGCCTCTAAATTCTGTTATTATCATAAAAGTTCGCGGCGTGCATGTATTGTGATCGATTTCCGCTCCCACATTAAGTTCATGTTATGCGTCCACATCTCATTCTCATGCTAAAATTCATTGTGCCCCAGCTGTCATTCTTACCTTAAATTCCTTGTCCCCAAAGTGTCAAGCGCATGTTTAATTCTCTCGTACATTAAGTGTTATTTCTGTAATTATTTCGCCACATGTAATTACTTTCCTTAACAGCATAGAAGTAATCACCGAGTTCGGATAAAACCTTCCCACCAACACAACAGAACGATGAAGTACATATCAGAAGGAGACCTTTTCTCTTAAGTTTATTAATTAAACCGGTTTTGCTGCAAATATCTGGTACAACGTAGGCCACGATTGGAGTTCTACATCCCGTTTCTGTAGTGTAGTTTCATTGGTAAGTTATTATTATTATTATTATTATTATTATTATTATTATTATTATTATTATTATTATTATTATTATTATTATTATTATTATTATAGTAGTAGTAGTAATAGTGGTGGTGGTGGTGTTGGTAGTAGTAGCAGTAGTGGTAGTAGTAGTGGTCTTTTGTAATATTCGCACTATGTGCAAAAGGAGCTATTTTTATTGTGTATAATATGATACGTTCTAGATAAACTCTCCAGGGAAAATAAATTATTTTAAAAAAAATAAGTCAATTCAAACTAGCAACAACAAAATAATACATTTGATCCCGATTGTATTAATTAGGACTGATCAGAAAAATAATATGATACGTCGCTTTAACTCCAGTTGAAATGCAGTACGGAAAAACATCTTGGCATGTAGTGGACTAGACTACAGGACATTGGCTATCTATAAATGCATAGAGAACATAATAAAAAGTGACACAAAGTGTCAGTAAGAAAATTTCTTATCAAAAGAAGCCATCGTGTTTTTCTTGACTTGGCCAAGTCGGTGTCCTGTTCAAAACGCAATATAGTAAGTCAAAGGCAAAATGGATTGAGAGTTTAAAACAGCAACAAAATATGTATGCACTTAGGAAATAGGAAAGGACGTCAGCAAATGATGTCTTATTGTTTCAAATCTAAAGTAAATTAAACCTACACCAAAAGTTAGGAAAAGAAACAATCTTCTTTTTATAATGTCACAAAGAAGATCCAGGTAATTGAAGTCCCTCTCAACTACCTTAATATTCCTAATCTTGATACTAAACATGAATAGCTAACGAATGACCATTAAATAAAGCCCCGCCTTATCATGCGAATATGTGTATTTTTTAATCATATCATTATATATGTTTTTTAAGTGTTGTCAAATGTTGTCAAGCATAAAATTATTATTATTATTATTATTATTATTATTATTATTATTATTATTATTATTATTATTATTATTATTATTATTATTATTATTATTATTATTATTATTATTATTATTATTATTAATGCCAAGACTTACGTAGATGATCCTAGTAGCTGCCTCGGTAGGTGCTCTGCATTAAGAGGTTAGTGATAGGACCGGTCGGCTTGGTCTTAGGATTACATGACTAGGAAGAGCATTATGCTACATGTCAGTGACATGATGCCCTAGTGCTAGACATCAATCTAATTGACACAATGTAAACATCATAATGATATAATTGAAAATGGTTTTTAAACTTTTGAAGCTTCAAATTACACAAACAAAACACACACACACAAACACGAGGTAAGGCAACTTCAAGCCCCACAAAATATGGTCACTTAGAAAAGAAGAGGATCACAGAGATATACAGCAGAGGTTTTTGTAAAAAAAAAAAAACAGTTTTTTTTTTTTCCTGGAACATATTGGTCCTTTCATAACAGCGTTTAGTTATTCACAAAGCTCTGGAGAAATACAGTCCATTGAGAATGATGTTTAGACTTGCCTTTCAAGAAAGTGAAAAACTTAAATTGGAAATCAATTTATTTATTAAACGTTCTCATTAAAGGTCACATCAACGTGAATTGCGATTGGATTAATACAAGCTGTTCTATAATATTTAATATGGATCAGACTGGTTTTATTAAATGAAAATACATTTGAGAAAGTATTAATGCATATTTCAAAATAATGTTGTTTGGAGTGAAAACTTATAAAATAGGACTTTACTTAATTAAATTTGAAAAATATTAGGACTCTGTGGTCTTGAGCTATTTAACAGGAAACAGAAAAAAAACAGGTTTTGTAAAAAATTAAACAAATACTTTATTTTCGTTTTGTAAAATGTGAAAATTTTAAAAGAACCTATGGTAATGAGAAATAATCTTAAAATATTGATTACAATTCCAAATATATAAAGTGTTAACTGATATTCAGTAGTGTTCCGATTAAATGACGTTAGTGAATATCATGATGTACATGCAATCTCTAGCGTTGTTCACTTGCAAGGTCCTTCATTAAGAATTTCTGGCACTTGTTCATTTGAAGGAAGAATATACATATGAATAATAATATCTTGCACTACCCGAAAGTAGTATGTAATTGTTAATGGGAAATGTTTGTCAAGGTGTTCTATTAAAATCTTCGTTAGACGTTGAGATCCACTGTCTTTGTACATTTATCCTCTGTACAAATATATTATTTCCTATGACCACGAAATATGTAAAATAAATCTGACGCATTGAGAAGAATACATATTTAGAATAAAACACAAATAAACAAGACCAATCTTTATATACTTCATTCGACGATCAGTCTCTGCAACAATCCAAGATAGACAAACAATTTATGATTTGTAGCAGACAAATTTCTGAAGTTTTGGAAAATAATCAAGTAAGAATTTTAGTTTCAACGATTATGTGATATCAAAGGTGAATAATATTTAATTTTCTTCAGTGTATGCAAGATGAAATTCTAACCATGATTAATAAAATTTAAGAAAAAAGGGGGTGAGTTTATAAGGAAAAATTACATATTCTTGCATAAATGTATATTACCGTGTACTCTGTGTCTTCAACCAGGATCTCATTGTTGAAATTATGGCTTTTAAAAAAAGGAAGTGATAAACTAGAATTTCTTTCCCCCATTTACTGTTTATCTTGCAGTTTGTGACGAGGCAATTCTTCGCTTCGAAACGAACATTAAACTGAAATGGGACATTGTTCACATCAGAAGTTTTGCCCTTTTTGTAATTTAAAGTTGAAATTAAAAAATCAAATTTCAAAAGAACAAAATCCGCTTAGAAACAAAATTTGCGTAAGTGTCAAATTTTATATGACAATTTCCTGCCCAGGTGATCCTGAACGCATTCGTCATCTAATATATTGGCAAATGTGTGCTGTGTCTTTTTCAATATACTAGAATGCATTTACGTCATTGATCATTTTATTTGCCAATATAGGCTGAGAAAGTCCATGGCTAAGTAGGTAATATTTAATAGTATCACAATAAGGATTTAGAAACGTCATGTTAACATTTGTCACGACAATAGTATTTGTAAATTGCTTGACGATGATTTGATCTTTTCTCAGAATATAAGCATTATACATTACAATCGAGTAATTTTATTGTTTGCTGTCTGATGGTATCACCATATATTTTATCAATGCAATAGTATACATTTCAATCGCTAGATATCCAAACGCCATCATAAAAATAACGTCACAAATCAGACATCACATTACTACCATTCTGTTTTGCCTCTGTTAATTAAACTACTGCAATCATTTTTTATAAATGTATTTTAGACCTAGGGGCATTTGTTAAATATATAACATTTTGAATCAATTTATTCATACAGTAAACATTAAATGCAAATTGTTAATCGTCTGAAAGTCGCCCAACAAATTTGGGACTTTAGTCTGCTCTATATCTACCAATTGCCGCCTGGAAGTTGTCCTCCGTTGATAATGAACTATTTCTGCTTATCAAGGTTAACTCTCTGTTTGAAAGCAAGTGTCTGTAAAGTTAAATCAAACACGTTTTGTGACAGCTCATCGAGATATAAAATATTTTGAAAGTGTAAACGGCAATAAAACATACGAATATATGGATCTTACTATATCTTATCTAAAACAATCTGTCATACACATGTATAATCTGGCTTTGCGTACATCCGTAAATTCCCTGATGTACTGTAAATTGTTTTGTTCGTAATAGAGATCTAAATTCATGCTTCGTTTATACCGATAATTCTCCTCGAAATGCATATAGCATGGACATTAGGCCTCCTCATAAGCAATATACCCAATTACTCGTCTTTTACTATTGGATATAAGTTTTGCTCTACAGTTTGGAGAGTTGTAAAATACGGTGCACTCTCAAAAGACCCTAAATCTAATATTATATTGGTTTCACCTTACCGGTATCATGTTTGGCTTATACATTTTCCGTTGATGGAATTCTTTTTTTTTTTTTGAAGATAAACAAATTTGCAAATCGAAAAAAAACTGAATGAAAACGAAAGAAATGTCATCTTTTGTTCATTTTAAATTCAGAATGTTGGTCACATTTTGTTGCAATTAATTATGGCCCTAAATATTTGTGCAGATTTCCCATTTGAACATCAGTTAAAACAGTGCTCGAGGCCTCTAGCAGACGAGACTCATTTTGTGTTCATATAGAAACATATTGTAGGCAATAGGAGGAAAATATTTTCATTTATTGAATTGTAGCGGCGGAGGAACGTGCTGCAAATTCACATGTTCCGGAATGCATCGATAAACAAAATTCTACAATGTTATAAACGCAGATACATTTAAATTTAAATTTATTACAATTATTGCCAATACAAATTAAAATGGTTCCATGATTTTCTCTGAATAAGTGGTGTTTTAAAGCTACCAAATAATTCAATATAAGGTATTTGAAAGTCGACTCATTGATATATGTGAATGAACAGTTGATAACGTCTGCTCATTAGATTGGATCTGTATAATGACGTTGTTTATTGCACTACATCGAGTAACCGTTTGATAATTTGATTCAAATTATGGGACGGCAATTGAAGTAAATATGAAAGCAAATTATGATGAGAATAACGGACAAAACAAAGTCACTAAAGTCATTACTAACATTCCTTACGGATGCTGACTAATGACGGTATTGATCGCAAGACAACGTATAAATATATTTAGAATGAAGTTACTGCGATTGTTGATATCTAAAGTCCAAACGGTTTGCAAACGAAGGGTATGGGTATGGATACAAACTGGATCGCTACATGCTTGTGGGAAGCTTAGATTTGAAACCACTGCTAGCTTGCGCTAGCTAGTTATAGGGAATCTTGCAGGAAGCTTGTGGAAAGCTTGTGGAATTTACCAAATTAAATAGGTAAATTGTTAAGGATCAACCTTGAAAATTGCGCCTGCATAAAAGGGATGCTACAATGGTTATATTATGTTCTTTTGACTTGAATATGTTACGTGTATATTTATATTTTGTAAACCAGTCTACTAACAATAAAAAGTAAACAGGGGACATAACTGCTTTTTATGACTCTATACCAAATTAATTGACTGTTGCGGCAATCCACATTTCACCTTGCATGATTTTATTTGATTTATTTTTGAACAAGCAAAATTCACAAAGCTTATTTATTTATAGAATGCTGTCAGAATGGGATGCACCTCTCTCTCAAAGAAAAACAAAAACTATATATTTGTAAATTTTATTTATTAATTAAATAACTGACAATTATTTCTTTTATTCTGGCCCCTGATTGTAATTGAAACAAATATATGACAGTTCTTTCTTAAACTTAATGCCAGAAGTTAATATTACAAGATTTACTGAAACTATATTTGATGGTGTAAATTATTGTTAAATAGATTTACAATTACTTGTTATCAAATATCTTGCTGTATCAAGTTTGTCTGTAATTAACTTTGCAATCAGCACTATGTCTTACTGTTTTACTGGATTATACTAAATGGAATCTTTAACCACTCATCCATTATATAACAAAATTACTGCATAGCAAATTGAGTTTTCATCACTTAAAGAATTTCTTTTATGCCAAATAGCTCATTTTGTTCTCTAACATGTATAATATTTGTACAAATTGAAAATGAGAATAAGACATTTTTAGAAAAAGTAATATTTCATATTTTTCCATGCTCAAGAAATTATTCAGTTTATTTTGACAATATATTAATAATGTCCATAGTTAATTTAAACATGTAGAAATGTTGGTATAATATATTTTATTTATGTACCAGCTAAGCACAAGTAATACGAGTTCTTAGCATTTTGCAATACTGAAAAGATGATATAAAAAAAACTAGATTGCCAGTAATATCTTTTAATTTGATAGTGTAGTTTCCTTTTCTGTGTATTTGATCTAGTCACAACATATATTCAACATTTCAAGAAGTACATATCTTATGCAGAACTGCCCTTAAATTTCACAACTGATTATTGCAAGCATGTGTAAACTTACATCAAGTACATTCGATTTTGCAAGCTTGCAGACTGGAAACAATTCATTTGGCAAGCTTGCAGATTTTGAAAAATTCCTTTCGCAAGCTTGCACAAGCTTGTGCTGCTTGTAGACTCTGACAAATTCCTCGCGCAAGCTTGCAGACTTTGAAAAATTCCATTTGAAAGCTTGCACAAGCTTGCAAACTTTGAAATATTTCTCTTGCAGGCGTGCGCAAGCTTGTGCAAGCACCATTACTAGCTTGTGCTTCTCGTAAGCTTGCAGCAAGCTTGCTGCAAGCTTTTCATAAGCATATATTTTGGTTCGGGGTTTCTTCTTTCTATTCAACTTTGTGTTGCCTTGTGCAATGATTTCAGTTTGATTCTTTAGTATAGCCTCTATGCTCCAAGCACTCATTGAAGATGCTGGGATTTGGTGGGACAATACCTTATTGTTTAGGGACTGACCAGCTTTTTGGCTGACAGAAGCTGTCCAATGAAATGCGATGAACTCTCACCTCATGTCCATTCTATATGCCTGTCGAGTTAGGTCTATAACTGTTACCTCCAGCATTGTGTCAGTGCTGTGAAATCAGACTGGAGCATCCAGGGCCCATACGTCAGCTAATTTTGAAATTTAGAACTTAAATGTAATTGGAGATCTATGCAAGTGAGGCTTTTACAGTAGGATACATATCTATAATCACAGCTGATGATTATAATTCACTGGTCATCATCATCGTCATCATCATTGTCATCATCATCATCATCATCATCATCATCATCATCATCATCATCATCATCATCATCATCATCATCATCATCATCATCATCATCATCATCATCATCATCATCATCATTATTTGTATTATTAAAGTAATTTGGTTGTTGTTTCGGTTAATGAATGGTTCTTGTGTATTATAGGGAATATAAATAGGAAATTATTTTATCAAAATAGAGTAACACTGCCAGGTATGCTCAGTCATCATCTTCACATTTGTTATATGGAATAACATTGGAATTGCATTTGTAGTAGTAGTGGTAGTAGTAGTAGTGTTTATGTCTTGTTTTATTGCCCATCATTAACTGAATATATATTAGAAGATTAAAGAAGTTTAATAAGGAAATCTTGTGATATTGTGTTACCCCATTAACAAAGTGTAATGTGTATTAGTTTCAAGGATACTACTAATGGTTCAAAATAACACTAAGGGCAATAATGGGAATTTAATATTACTGCTGCCATGTTCTGCCCATCCTATTTTGTCAACAAAGGACTGCATGCAAAGGGAAATTTACATCTAATTGCAAGGCACAAATTAAATATAAAATTAACAGGATATTTAAAATTAGTGAATAAGCATTTTTTCTTTTTTATTTACCTTTCATTTTTGGAGACATGTTGCAGTATGCTCAGGAGAATAGTAATATAAAAAATAACCCTATATTGAACACAAACATTGACCATACAGTATCACAAGCACTAACTGATACTAACCACCACCAACCAGCACATGTTCCTGCTGACCAATGCCTACACTGAATCCAGATAAAGTGGATGGTTTAGGGTTGAAACAGACATGAAACCCATATAAGTAGAATTATACTTCTTCCACTCCAATTACAATCCCATTATAAACAAAACTAAACAATTCACAGCTAACTCTATAATCCCTATAACCAAAGAAATTAGGTGCAAACAACCAGGATTATTTACACACAAACATGCCATCACTATGCAGAGATGAAATGATCAGATAAAGGGTGCACATGTTCTTACATGTTTAAAGTAACATAAAGTGATAGTGTATCATATTTAGTCTAAAAATTAAAAAGGATACATATGTTAACACTTAAATGCAAATATAATATTGTATTTATAAAATGTCACATGTGAGGTGCATTAAACATGTTGTCACGTATGCATATCCAATTATGGAATAAAAGGAAAATGGTGGAAGTGCACACACAGACATTAAACTCATACATACATACATACATACATACATACATACATACATACATACATACGTACATACATACATACATACATACATACATACATACATACATACATACATACATACATACATACATACATACATACATACATACATACATACATACATACATACATACATACATACATACATACATACATACATACATACATACATACATACATACATACATAAGAAAAATGGAGAGAATTGGATTAAGCAGTATAAATTCTCACATTTTCCCTAACGGTAATAGATTGTAAGAGTAAAAATTGAATATGAATTTAAAAATACAGTTTTATCCATTCAATGACGTCACTGTAATTTTTTCTTTATTTCTTCCTTTCTTTCTTTTTCGAATGGGATACACAAACCTCACAATGATCACAGGGGAATGGTAATATTAAACATACCCATAGCAGCAAATGAACATGAGCCATCCCCCTCACTTGCTAAATTTTACTTAAAAGGTACTGAACAGCACATGCAACCTAATGATTAATGAACACAATAGGCACCAATGGAAAAGCTGGGAAGGATGGAGCTGAGTTGATCAATGCCCACACTATGTTCTAAAAAAATGATGTAATGGATGGAGCAGGGCTCATCAATGCCTACACAATGTCGTCATGGGAAAGATGTAATGGATGTAGCAGGGCTGATTAATGCCATCACTAGATACCAATGAAAAAGATGTAATGAATGGGGCAAGGATGATAAATACCCACACTATGTCCTAATAAAAGATATAATGGATGGAGCAGAGCTGATCAATGCCTACACTAGGTCCTAATGGAAAAGATGTAATGGATGGAGCAGGGCTGATTAAAGACACCACTAGGTCCTAAAGGAAAAGATGTTAAGGATGGATCAGGGATGATCAATGCCCACACTAGATCCCAATGGAAAGATGTAATGGATGGAATATGGTTGATCAATGACTACACTAGGTCCTAATGGAAAGATTCAAAGGATGCATCGGTGCTGATTAATGCCCACACTAGGTCCTAATGAAAAAGATGTAAAGGATGGAATAAGGCTGATCATTGCCCACACTAAGTACCAATGGAAAGATGTAATGGATGGAGCAGGGATGATCAATGCCTACACTAGGTCCTAATGGAATAGATGTAATGCATGGAGCATGGTTGAACTATGTCCACACTAGGTCTTAATGAAAAAGATATAAAGGATGGAACAGGGCTGATCAATGCCCACACAATGTTCCAACGGAATAGATGTAATGGATGGAGCTGGGTTGAACAATGTCCACACTAGGTCCCAATATAAGATGTAATGGATGGAGCAAAGCTGATCAATGCGCAAACAAGATTCCAAAGGAAAAGGTGCAATGGATGGAGCATTGCCGATCAATGGACACACTAGTTCCTAATGGAAAAGATGTAAAGAATGGAACAGGGTTGATCAATGTCCACACTTGGTTCCAATTGCAAAGATGCAAAGGATGGAGCAGGGCTGATCAATGCCTACACTAGGTTCCAATGGAAAGATGTAATGGATGGAGCAAGGCTGATTAATTCCCACACTAGGACCTAATAGAAAACATGTAAAGGATGGAGCTGGACTGATGAATGCCCACTCTAGGTCCCAATGGAAAGATGTAATGGATGGAGCAGGGCTGATCAATGCCTACACTAGGTCCCAATGGAAAGATGTAATGGATGGAGCAGGGCTGATCAATGCCCAAACTTGGTCCTAATGGAAAAGATGTAAAGGATGGAACAGGGCTGATGAATGCCAACACTAGGTTTCAATGGAAAAAGATGTAGTGGATGGAGCATGGCTGATCAATGCCCACAGTTGGTTCCAACGGAAAAGATGTAATGGATGTAGCTGGGCTGAACAATGCCAACACTAGGTCCCAAAGGAAAGATATAAAGGATGGAGCAAGGTTGACCAATGCCTACACTACGTCATAATGGAAAAGATGTAATGTATGTAGCAGGTCTGATGAATGCCTACACTATGCAGCCTAATGGTTAATGACCACAATTGGCACCAATTGAAAAGCTGTGAAGGATGGAGCAGAGTTGATCAATGCCCACACTATGTCCTAATAAAAAAGATGTAATGGATGTAACAGGGCAGATTAATGCCCAAACTAGATAACAATGGAAACGATGTAATGGATGGGGCAAGGCTGATCAATGCCCACACTATATCCTACTAAAGAAGATGTAATGGATGTAACAGGGCTGATCAATGCCTACTCTACGTCCTAATGGAGAAGATATAATTTATGTAGCAGGGTTGATGAATGCCTACACTATGTCCTAATGGAATATGTACAGAATGGAGAAGGACTAATCTGCTTTGATCTCCCTAACTGATAAATGGCTTCAAGCACTTGACCAAGCTAGAATAATATGTTCTGTACTTGTAAATTTCAGCAAAGCTTTTATTTTGGTGGATTATGAAGTCTTTTGGGAGAAACTGAAATTATACCATTGTGAAGAAAGCTCAGTTAGATTGTTTACTTCAAGCTTAAGGGGCAGAACACAACATGTTTACATAAATAATGTTCTGTAATGAATGTTGCAGTGCTGATCAATGTCCACACTAGGATCCAATGGAAAAGATATAAAGGATAGAGCAAATCAGGGAAAGGCTGATCAATGCCTACACTAGGTCCTAATGGAAAATATGAAAAGGATGGAGCAGGGCTGATCAATTCCCACACTAGGTTCTAATGGAAAAGACGTACAAGATGGAGCAGGGCTGATCAATGCTCACACTAGTTTCTAATGGATAAGAGGTAAATGATGTAACCCCTG
>JAEAOA010001026.1:0-275609 GCA_016746295.1 Potamilus streckersoni
ACCGATCTAAACCGGTCCAAACCGGTCCAAAAAGATGCCAACCGATTCTATCTACTCCAAACCGGTTTAAACCGGTTCCAAACCGGTTACAACCCGCCAAAACCGCGAAAAAAGCAACCTTTTTTTAAATGTCCGAAAACCACAAAAACCGGTCTAAACCGGTTTAGACCGGTCTAAACCGGTCCAAACCGGTCCAAAAAGATGCCAACCGATTCTATCTACTCCAAACCGGTTTAAACCGGTTCCAAACCGGTTACAACCCGCCAAAACCGCGAAAAAAGCAACCTTTTTTGAAATGTCCGAAAACCACAAAAACCGGTCTAAACCGGTTTAGACCGGTCTAAACCGGTCCAAACCGGTCCAAAAAGATGCCAACCGATTCTATCTACTCCAAACCGGTTTAAACCGGTTCCAAACCGGTTACAACCCGCCAAAACCGCGAAAAAAGCAACCTTTTTTGAAATGTCCGAAAACCACAAAAACCGGTCTAAACCGGTTTAGTAAATAATGATCTACTATACAAAATTTGGAACACTATTAGAAGATTTATCCACAAAAGGTTTTCAAGGTGACTTATCCAAATATGCAACTCTTGATCAGCTTAAAAATGAAATCAATAATTTACTAAATATTGCCAGCGTAGATCCAGATGAAGTTGTCATTTTGCAAGACAAAGAAGGACGATTAAAGACGAGTAATGTAAAACTGTCAGATGTAGTTGTACGAAATCCAAGTGGGAATATTGTTATGAAACAAAACAAGATTACAGATCTTGGAAACCCAACTGTGGACGGGGATGCTGTCACTAAAAAATACGTCAATGATCAGGACGTTTCAATCAATAATGAAATCACAGCACTCAAAAATGAGTATCTTAGTCATGTAAATACATTTTTAAGTTTTCGCAGAAACATAAACAGAATTAGAGATGAATTTTTTGGAAATCCATCAATTGTTGACATTACACTCGCTAATATTAACACAAAACTCAATGATATTAACACAAAACTCAATAATATTATTAGTAAAATTCCTAATATTGCTGAGGAAATGAGTATCATTCCTCACAAACAGATTAAAAATATTGTGTATACTATTGCATATGGTTATAGTGGATGGACACCACAAAACAAATCTATCAAACACACTGCAGAAGTTACTGGTCTGTATAGATTGTCAGTGTTTAGCACTGCAAAGTTTAAAATAATTACTAAATCATGGCGTCATTCATATGATGATGACTTATCTGGAATGTTATCTGTAATATTAAACAAAAATTCTGAGGAAGAATTTGTACTTGAACCAACTGATAAAAATTTTATAGGTCCTTATCGGTGGTGTTTGGAATTTGTAGCTGATTTATCATAACTATGTAAACAAATATTATAACGAAAAAAAGTATAGTTGATTTTAATCATATTTCAAAAGATATTTCAGAACAGGATGTGGGCGCACTAATACAATACTACAAATATTATCACAAAAAAAAACATTGGTGCGTTAAAAAATGTTATAAATACTACAACAAGATCCTTCGAGTAATATCATATCTACCCTTGTTAATGACCAGTTCCGGTATAATTTCAAGTGGGATATCGTTAAATCCTTTTTTGTAAATTATATCTGGTATTGGTGTTTCACTTACAGCGGCGTGTATAAAAGTAGAACCAAGACTTTTGATAAAAAAGCATGGATGTTTAACATCAATTAAAACTTACAAGAAACTACTTGATCAGATCCGGTCTTACCTACGAGGAGTCAAATATAATATGGATGATTTATTACGTGAATTTCGTATTATTGATAATATGTTAACAGATATTCTACCAATTAGGGTTAGCAAGTATGAAAAAAAATATCAAAAAAATATGAGTAACGTAAAATTTTATCTAAACTTAAGATATAATATAACTAAAATAATATCATTTTCATTCTAATGCTAATTTAATTTCCACCTTGTTAACTGAAACGTTCTAATAGGTGTGGGAGGGGTGGGTGGGCCAAAACCCTCATTTCCCTGTTTTGGAAACCCTCGTTTAATTTATACTTGTTTGTAGGGTAAAAAAAATGAAGTGAGCCAAAATCCTCATTTCCTAATGCTACTGCTGCCCTGCGATTATAGATTCATAAATTGATTCAGCTTGAGATGTCACAACGGAATGAGAAGGCTAAACTGTTTAACCCTCTTCCCATGGAACATGGGTAATCATTTTTGTACTCGGAAGTTGTAATGAATTTTTGTTCTGTCTTTTAAATTCTTCTGTGTGGTTCAGGTGGACCTTGATATGGAGGTGCAATATCTGGCCACCCTAACACCGTTGTAATCGAACTCTGATAAATATCCACAGCATAATTGGGCGATAATATTTCAGTCGCAGATGACAGTGTTGGCTCGTGGACGGTAATAGCGATTTGGGATTCTTTTCCGGTAACTGGTTTAATTCTGCGCTGAAATTCTTCATTTATCTGTTCTATTTGATAACTTCCCACTAGAATACTGACTACTTGCCAATCAGGAGTTCTATCGTTTTATTTTGTGCAAATACCAACGAATTATTTTATTGTAGTCCACCAAACGATGCTGACTTAATGTTGATCGATCTATAATAAACCCGTAATTGCGCTAGACCTATCTCGGACACCGGTATTGCAGTGGAAAATTGATACTGAATTCAGGAATGTAGAACTCGCCGATATCATTGTGTTTTTTTACAGGAGCAGTGCTATCAGCGATTTGTTGTAATAATTCCTGCTATCGCTGATTGAACGATGCCATTGAGTATGTCATTTTTATACTATTATTGTTTTAAATCATCGACTGCTCTGAAACGCTCGACAGCGTTATTGAAGTTATCTTTAAAGACAGCATCGTTGAATAGTTCATTGCATATTTTTTGTGATACTGAATGCTTCGTCGCATATCATTACATCGCTAATTGACGAAGAAATCAACGATGACACTTTAGAATATGCCGTCGTTGCTTTATGTTTTTTCCATCATGTATTCGTTCAGCAAATTCGGAAAGCGAATAAACGACAGCATCAATGACGGTTTGCTCTCTAGAATATTTCATTATTTTTGCTGTATAATTATCGATGATAGTTTATAATTTATTCTGTCATCTAGATAATTGATCGTATCTATGTCGCTGAAAGCTTACAATTATGGTGGCGCTCACCAGTTTTTATGTACTTTTGAGAGAGTGATGTATGTAAGGTGAAGTTGTTTGCATTTTAAACATGCACAGTGGAGATAATGTTGGCATACCTATATACTACTTTCATGTAATGTGGATGAAATTTCTTTGGATATTGTACTTTTGGTAATTTTAAATGACACTGCTAACTAAAATGACTGCTCCTTTGTGCTCCAAAAATCAACCAAAATTTGTTTAAAGTACACTATTCTTGTCAGCTATTAAAATATGAAAAATGAATTTTGCCAAACTAGATAATACGAGCTTCTAAAAGTGCAATGACTGAATTACCAAATACATAAAATGTAAAAAAATATCGACTCTTTTTTTTACAATTTACCTCTGAAGTTCGAGAAGTGAAAATGAGCAAGTAGAACTAGCACTTTTTTGAAAGGTGCACATCTGGAGTAAAACCAAGCTGTATACTCTCTAACCCATATTACACCCATCAATCATACATCAAACTAAAGGGAATTAAAGGTTCTTTGAACAATACCTAGGATATACAAGGTCTCTTTTAAATAACCAGTATAACTAGTGAGGAAACCCGGTAAAACTCTTTTTCTTTAAAATTTTAACCCTATGCTAAATAGGAAACTGTAGATCGCCACCTTAAAAACAAATATAAACATTTCTGAAATTAATTTTCTTATTTTCATATTATGTATGATGTGCTGAGTAAAATGGTACATTAACAATGATTTTATTCATGAAAATGAGCTAATTATGCTTATTTTTGCTCTAGCATTCATAATTTGTTATGAGGCATGTTTGGGTGAGTAGTGACCTTCATTATGGGGAAATTAGAAGTCTTGGAATATAGGAATAAAGTCAACTTAAATTGAAAAATGTTGCATTAAGTAAAAGAAATATATAGTGATAATGTTTCATTTCATTTATTTGCAATGAAATTTAAAAAAAATAAATGATAACAAAGCAAATTTGCTTTTTTCCATATCAAAGAATTAGTTAATATTTTACCCTTTGACCTTTGACCTTTATGAACCTCACCTGTTATATCCCTTTTATAACTGTAAAATTTATTGTTGACATCTCAGGAATAAATATGGCTAGTTTCATGTTCCTGTCTATCAGCATAACACTGGTTGTTATGTAGACAAAATGCAATGCGCGTTTTTTAAATAGTTCACTTTTTATCATAAGGAGGGGGGCTGTACCGGTTTAAGACTCTGACTCTAATAAATGCTGTTCTGAGGGGGGAAATGCAGGACAATTATTACAAAGGATTGTTTTGATGCTTGCGACTTAAATATTTCAGCCATACAATCAAAATTAAATCATACAATAATACCAATGGTGGCGCTCACCAGTTATTGTGTACTTTTGAGAGAGTGATGTATGTAAGGTGAAGTTGTTTGCATTTGAAACATGCACAGTGGAGAGAATTTTGGCATACCTATATACTACTTTCATGTAATGTGGATGAAATTTCTTTGGATATTGTACTTTTGGAAATTTTAAATGATCTTAGGACACTTCTAACTAAAATTACGGCTCCCTTGTGCTCCAAAAATCAACCTAAATTCGTCTAAAGTACACTACTCTTGGCAGCTATTAAAATATGGAAAATGAATTTTGCTAAACTATTTAATACCAGCTTCTAAAAGTGCAATGACTGAATTACTAAATACATAAAATGTAAAAGAAGTTATCGGCTCCTTTTTTACAATTTTAATCAGAAGTTCGAGAAGTGAAAATGAGCAAGTAGAGCTAGCACTTTTTTTAAAGGTGCACATCTAGAGTTAGGCCAAGCTGTATACTCTCTAACCCATATTACACCCATTAATCTAACATCAATATAAAAGGAATTAAATGTTTATTGAACAATACTTAAGATATACAAAGTCTCTTTCAAATAACCAGTATAACTAGTGAGGGAACCCGGTAAAACTCTTTTTCTTTAAAATTTTAACCCTATGCTAAATACGAAACTGTAGAGCGCCACCTTTGCTTTAGTTGTTGTCTAAACATTGTCTAATAAACGGAGGTATTTCAGCTACAAATTCCAAACACTACCAGTAAGACGCTGTTGTTAATTTTTCATCGACTTGGTCCAGTATAAATTCTTCTTCGGCGTCTTTGTTTAACACTATAGACTCTGTTCCAGAAAAATTATCGGTCGAATAACACATTGGGAATGTAACACAAATCCTAAATTTTGCAGAGTTGCAGAGTTGAACACAGACAGCATATACACGCCAGTGACCTCTGCGGTATGTTTGATGGAGTTATTTTGCTGTGTCCACGTTCATGATTCAGATGAGACTGTGTACACGATATTGTTAGCTCGTCCGTAAAGGATCTTAATCAGATCGTTTTTGAACGATATGAGGAATTCCGCTGATAATATCGTTGATTTTGGCATTTATGTCGATGCGACTTATTCTAACGTTTGGTCGACTTCCAAAAAGTTCATTAATGGTTCTGTTTACGTTTATGCGAAAATTCAGAAACGTTTGTACGTGATTAGTAAAATCAATTGTGAGTGTTGACATTCTGTAATTGATGGTTTCTTACGAAGTTGTAAGATGAATTTCTTTATAATCGATATATTTTTTCGTTTCTGTGTCGTTATTATCCGTCGGCTCTCTTATGATAGTAATTTTATTTTTATTCACGTTGAGAACGCCGCGCATGGTATCACTGCAGTATTGATAATAAGAACAAATTTGCCTTCTCTGTTATGCACAGCAATAAGGCCTTCTCGTGATAATCGATTGCGAATAATATCATTGATGGAAATATTACTTGTCTTCAATTTTCTTTCAGGGTTTTGAAATACAAGATTAAGCATGACAGATAATTCATCATTGCTCTGCCGTGTAAATCACTTGAGTAAATAGTCAGATGGTGCTTGTCCGAACTCTGTTTAGGGTTTGGTTTTAGCTGATCGTCAAACCATTACATGATTAGCGATTATTTAATGTATATTCATGTACAGTTCTATGAGGTCGTTTCTTTGATCTTGATACATCATCAAGTACTGATAGTATTTCACGGCCACATATTGGTGGATCAGTTATTTTTGTGTTGGTAGCGTTGAATACCTGATTGGAATATTTTGAAATATGTCTACGTATTTCATAAATTCTACAGGTAGCGCCAACCCGTACGAATCAAAATAAACAATTCCACGTAGATAAATGACGTATGCGACCCATTGAGTACCTGCTACAAAAGCTTTATTGAGATTATTAATATCTGCTTCAGACAAATTTGGCGTTTTTGGTAACTGATCACGCATAAATACACCTCTGAAATTCTTTACTCGCAATCACACAGTAGAATCGAGTAAATAGAGTTATCAATGGAGTTATCAGTGGAACTGTCAACGAGTCCCTGGAATTCTTAATCCGGATCCGATGGTGGGCGGTCGAGACCCTGGAAGTCTCAGACCGTGACTTCTTTTTTTAAAATCACTTTCCTGTTGTTTTCTTCAGAGCCATTCCAGCAGCTGTCTCAACTGCACCAAACCCAGCAGCTTTAGCAATAGCTGGAGCGGATGCGGGTATCAATGCTGCGATAGCTGCAGGATGCGGATATATTCCTCCTGTTTGAATAGTATCTTTGCTCGCACCCGCGAAAAGATTTAATTGTATTCCTTTATTGGTGTGTTTAGCTTAATTGAATTTCTTAAACTGATGGTGGGTCAGCGATAATTTATTTGTACCGAACACTTGGTCGTGTTTAAATGATATTTTTGTACCGCATAGGTGAATCGTGTAATCTGACCCGTGGTCAGACTGACACTGACATGATGATATGACATTTATGATATATTTCCGACTTCTAAATACTAATCTAAATCAGCGCTTGCATATTCTCTACGTGAACATCAGTAACTCTCATATGGCCAACAACACCTTCAGGGAGCATTGTTTTATCGGATAATATAACCGCGATTGCTTTGTACTCAGCAATAGATCCTCACGTCACGCGAGTTCGAAAATGTATGTCAATGAGGGACTGTCTAAACAAATCAAAAGGCTCCTGCAAAAATAATAAATCGGATATAGCGTTGTACAATCTAATTGTGATATTTATAAACTAGTATCAATACTTCGATAACGTCCCATAAACGACATCGGACGATGGTATGCACGTGCTACATGTTTTGTTCAAGATAAAATAAAATAACCTACGATGGTTCTTGATGTCCATTTATTCTCAATGAAACTTCTGAAATACCGAGTCAGTCAAATATTATTGCGGAAGGTCATTTGATCGTAAAGCGTTTTGAAGCACAACGAATATATGTCGCGGTCGATAAATACCTTGCTGTGCTGCTATTTGCCACTTAAATAAACCATTAGCCAAATAGCATCTGTGGTTGTTGTTAACCATGACAACGTCGACTTACCCCAGATGCCCATGAAAGTGAATAATCGATATTCTTCAAATATCAATGGGATCATTATTAACATCCACAATATAAGTTTTGTCAGAACTTCTAAACCAACATCACCGGCGGGTGGCCATATTGAATCATTGTCGTTTCCTTTTCGTGCTAACACAACTGTGTGTTTGGCTCCAAAAATGACCTTTCGTACGTGTCTGCAGAGTCCAAAGATGTGCGATAATGGAATCTTGCAAGAAAATCTGTTTCCACCTTGCAACATTGCTCGACGAGATCTAAATCAGAGGTTGAAGTCGACGTCAACAATCATACTTTGTACGTCCGCGGCGTTTCTAGCAAAGTTTCTTGGTCGTCCTATTTCATACTGATTGCATTCAGGATGATAAGAAGCATCCATGGAAAACATTATTGATGGACCAGCTGTTCTTGAATAATCATCGCTGTGTCTTTCAAGGCTTAAGTATAGTTGTAGCGACGTCAACATTTTTCTGAATCGATTCAATTTTCTTCCGTCATTCATGTCTATGGCACTGCCTAACAACGCCATAATACCGTTGTTAACGAAACCAAAGCAGGCGGCAGCGTCGTATTCGGTATTATTAACCCTTAAAATTTCGCCTTCTACTTAAAAAAATGCTTCCGGGGGTAGGAAATATATACATGTATATTGAACTTGTAATTCAATTCGCCCTCGCTGATTTGGTTGACGTGCGACGTAAGAATAATACTGATAATCACGCACAGACTCATCTTTGAGAACTGGCTCATCCATGTCGAATGCGGGATTGGATATCCGTTTAAAGATCGCTTATGGTATGTATCATCGTCTAATACGAAGGCCACTTTGAGAAGTTTTACTTCTTCGAGGCAACCCACTTCCCGCTATCATACTTGCTGATACATTTCCCGCACCCTCTTCAGCCAATGACGAAGTCATCGCTGCTAGTTTTTGATTTGCGGCTTGATTTATTTTTAGTAACGCTTGCAGATAATACCTCAATAGATCCATCAACTCAGTGCTTGGTAATTTTACTGGCTGACGTTTGGAGCGCTCACGACGGTCTGCGTACTAATCGTGCTAGTCTATCCTTGATTGCAGAGAATGTTTTGCTGGTAACGTCACCAACAGTACTAATACCTATTTCGCGAATAATATCAATAGCTTACATGCCTAATCGCTTTGCGATCGGTATTGCTTTGGGGGCTATCTTCAAAAAAAAACTAACAACGTCGCCAAGTCCATCTCCGTAAAATAATCTTGAATTTACCACCCTGATTATATATGGTCCACGTTGAGCAGTGTTTATTCAGTGAATTAGTCGGGCGAACTTCATTCGCTATGATAATCATCGATAATTTCATTAATGAGAGACCGATACACATTAACGTTCTTGATGCCACCGGTAAATAATTGTTGGCAAATGGATGTAATTTATTTGATAATTTTCTGGAGAATTATTACCAGCTCGTTTTCCGCCAACCAAAACTTCTAATCGGTCAAGGTCAGCTACGACACTGTTGATGCAAGCAGCAAGACCACTTCATCGAGCATTGATACTGCGCCAAGTTTTGCGATCTACGGTTTAATTTGCATAATCAGGCTTTAAACATTCTTTTCGTTTATCATAACGTTTTAGGGCAATAACAGCTAATTAATTAATACCTCTGATTTGTCTTATATAATTAATAGCATATTCGGTAATTTTATCAAACGAATTAACTCTGAATCGTGCATGTTTTGTTCTTTTTTGTTCTTGCTTAGCATCGTCTTTTTTCTTAATCTATTTCTTCAGTCGATTGAGCAGCAGCTAATATTTCTGCAGGAAGTTCTCGTACAGTTTTTGTTTATTTTTAGGTTAGCTCCGCTAATTTCTTTAGCTTGTTCAGCTGTCTCCGCTAACACAGGAACAATACATTTATTGTGTCTGTTGACGCTCTTGTCATTGTTGTTTGACAGAATCACAGACAGGTAGATATTTCTTAATTGCTTCTAGTCTCTCTCGAGTTAATCGTACTGAGTGAGTTTCACCGATCATTATTGATATAACGCAATGTTTTAATTACAGCAGCTGGGAGGGTGCGAAGCGTAACAGCTCAAAAAACCGCAACATGTATAATCAGCAATAGTAGACGCGCCACGCAAGTGCTTAACTCTCCGCAGCTAATTTGTATGAATAAACAGCATTCCAGAATCTGCTTATCATAGAAGGTGTATTATATTTATTTTTGAAACGTGTAATTTTTTAAATGGAACCATGGCGCATTGTTAGTTTGTCAGGCTCTCGTACTCGATGCCCATGGTTCGATTCCCTGTATCGGACATATGTCGGGGGTGGCAATCGATGCCAATTTTACTTAAGTGGGGGTCCGCCACCCATTAACAGAAGAACACACTTTACCACCATGTCATGGTGGGTACTGTTTTTGGGGGGAATGATTATGGAGGAAGAGTGTGCCCTACAAATAATTATCAGCAGCAGAGAGAGTGACAACGATGACAATCGTTGTTTCTGTTTTCCAACAAGTGGTGGTTCACATATCTCTCCGTGTGAACCAGTTGAAACTGATTCTCTAATTTGCATACCTAATGGTCTGTTCACATTCTCTGCTGCTTCTTGCTGCAAATTAGTTAGCACAACAAGCAATATGGCAAATCTATCTACGTCCATCAAAAATTATATTCATTATGCACATTTTAATGTCAGTGTTCCCAATTGGGTTCATCAAGAAGATATTTTTTTATCGCTCGATGCTATTAAACACGTAGAAATCAATCACGCACATGTAAATATGCATTAACTGTTACGTTACAATAAGGTATATAGAAGCAGAGCAATTATCAACTAAAACAGTATCTGAAGTTGTATCTGGGAGAATTTACCCAACGAGGAAACTTGCGATGGCCCCAACTACTACATGTTGTTCCTGGCAAAGAATTTATTGGTACTATATCATTTTTAATGAAGAAAAAGAAAACATAATGTCAAAGTCAGTCGAGGACATACCGCAATTCATCATTATCAGGTTGAACGACTTAATCGAACATTATTAGGTTGTAAGATTACCAAGTGTGATAGCTGCATTAAATATTGAAATTATTTGTTTAACTTCTAAGAAACCAATTAATGCGACTACAACGAAACATATACCAATATAACGACGTGATTCTTTTTCTCAACCAGTATTGGTAATGGTACTGTGAGGTATTTATATGCACCTGGTGAATATGAAGGGGGTAAAAAAGAGCAAGTGATCCCACATACAATTTCTAGCGTGGTTTTATCCACGGGTAAACCTGCAATCTACACACTAGATTCAGTTGCTCCTCAACATGGATTTGTGCGTGAACAATTCCAAGTAATTCCTGAAGATACACAATTACCACCACGTTCACTGTTATAGACTGCCATTCCTACGTCAATTCCATTCAATATCCTAGGTATTGTTCAAAGAACCTTTAATTCCCTTTAGTTTGATGTGTGACGAAGATTACTATTAATTTTGTATACGGTAAACTGTCTTGGATTATTCTTCGAATACTTGCACAACATATCACAATTACAACTTGCACATTGATTTTGTGTCGTTGTTTTAGTGTTATAATCAATTCAGTATCAATATCAAAGTTGCAGGGGGGTGTCACACTGTGTATAATCAGATACTTTCTTTCTTTTTACACCATGTTTTTGCATTCACGTTCGTTTGTATGGATAGTAGTTTGTGTGTGTGTGTGTGTGTTATGCATTTGCTTTCATTGGTGTGGATAGTATATGCGGTGTATGTTAAGCATTCACAATCATTTGTGTGGATAGTGTGTGCTTTGTGCATTTGAGTTTGTTGGTGTGGATAGTAGGTATGGTGTGGGATTTTTTTTCTTCCTGTTTGTATAGATATAATGTGAAGTGAGTGTAAGGGATGTTTTCCTTCATGCCCATGCTTCACAGATAATAAATTGGAGTGCTGATCAGTCTGGCTACCTACCATGATGTGACAACTCCTTCAAGAAAAATGAATTTGTTTAATAGAATAAGACAGTTATTTCTGGATGATTGGTGTAGCCTATGGAAAGGCTTGAAAAATAACAGATCTATCCAGTCATAAAAGACTTTTTGACCAGTCAAGTCACTAGCCTTATAGTAGCCAGTGATCTGGTTGCAGGTATGATAGAGGAGCAAGTAAAGATGTTAAGAGGTTTCATTTAACCTAAATATATGAGTGTGCACCTTGAAGCCATTGATGTCATCAGAGTGAGGTGCATTTTAAAAGATGTATTCCATTGGACAGAGTAGTCATTTGTCAAATGAGGTTTAGACCATTTAAAGAAAGCAGAAGAAATGATGAAAAAGGTATTTTAAAAAGTGATGAAAATTAAAGAAAACTGGGCAAAAGAGATAAAGAACAAAGAAAACATTAAGAGAAAAGAGGAGTATACATAGATACATACATGCATACTTTCTTATGCACAGTTAAAACAAATTCATTCATGCATTCATGCCTACATACATACATACATACATACATACATACATACATACATACATACATACATACATACATACATACATACATACATACATACATACATACATACATACATACATACATACATACATACATACATACATACATACATACTTACTTTCTTATACACAGCAAAACATATTTACTGTCAATATATATCTCATAAATAAGACAATTAGGTTGAAATATATAAGTATGATGTCATCTTGTTATTTCATACTGTTTATATTATCGATCACTTAGATACAAATGTATTTACTGATAAGTAATGATATTGAGTTCAATTTGAATTCAATATGATGAAGCAATAAAGTGAAACTGGTCACACATTCAATGTGTTCATATATATATATTCATTATTCTGACAATGAGCAGTGCAAAAAAAGTATCAAATTAGCCTGAGTGCTTTTGATTCTTATTGAGTCTTTTTCAAAGGCATATACAAAATGTAGAAAGGACAAACAAATAAAAGATGTTGTTGTTGGGGTTAACGCCCTTTTTCAGCACACGATAGGCTATTCATGGCGGCCAGTATTAATGGTGGAGGAAGAAACCGGGAAATCACTGGAAAGAACCACCGACCAACGAGAAGCTACTGGCAAGCTTTCTCACATATCCACATTCGCCGAATCCTAGACTCGAACCCACGCAGACAGAGGTGAGATGGCAGTGATCCGTAACGGACAGCGCTTTAGACCACTAGGCCACTCGGGGCCCCTACAAATAAAAGAGAAAAACCAGTGTTTGCAAAACTTTACATGGGTCTCTTGACAGGAATTAAATCTTTAAATGTATTATGTTTCAACTAGGTTATATCAACTTGTTGCTAATACTGGAAAATATCTGTATTAATCGATGACCCATAACAACATCAATCAGTGTGCAAAAGGATTAACCATCATAGATCTGATTGGATGACAAAGAAGCTGTACAGAATCCCGGTTGCAGAACACTTCTCCTACCCTGGCCACACTTTCAGTGATATAACACTTATCGAAATTGCTAAGAACCACAGCTGGAGTTCTGTAACCAGGAAGGAAAAGGAATCTTACTGGTTACGCCACCTTAGAACATTGACACCAATATGTTTCAACCAAGAAGACTAGCAAAAAGGTATCCATGCACAAATTAAACTATCTTTTGCAACTGACACATTTTCTTTTTGAAAAATTCTCTATAGTTGCTTAATAGCCTACAATTACTACTATAACAATGAATTATATAGGATGTAATTGGCACTTACATAAAATGTGCACATTATTATTTATGACCAACTAGGTATAATAATAACAATTCTTTTGGTAAAGCCCCCATTTTGATATAGCCATTTCATAATAGTAATGATAACATTTACAAGGTCAATTTGTATCATTTTCATTTAGGACCAACTAGACACCATAAGAACTGTTCTGATCAAAATGTAGTAGCTATAAGATGTTTAGGTTGGCCACAATGGTGTCCATACAGATCAACACCATTTTTGAATAATGGCCTACCAAGATATTATAAGAAGTCTTCCAGTAAAATGATAAGATTGACACAATTTTCATTTATCACAAACTAGACAGTATGAGAAGTCGCACGGCGAAAACAACATGCTGACACAATCATTCCATCTGAAAATTAAAAGTAGCTATAGGATTTTTATTACTGGCAACTGTGATGGTCATAAAGGATGTCCAAATAGCAATATTTTCATTCAGGACCAATTATAGGAAGTCTATTAGTTAACATCATATGTCAATAGGAGCAACCTGTCATGCAAAATAATGATTTGCAAGTGGATGTGCAGGCAGTACCATATTTAGTTACTACAAACATGAGTCATCTGGAGGAAAAACTCAAGTCAATATGACATCTGTCCACAAGGTGTAGTGATAACAATATTTTAAAGATGGCCATGGTTGCAGCCATACTGGGTGTCAGACCTATCTGCATATATTACGAAGTCATTCAGCAGAAACCCATGTGACAATCACACTGGGTGTCTCTGATAAAAATCATTGAGATGGAGGTTGACTTAAAAAAAGAACTTTTGTACAAGTATGGATTTTACTGATTTTGCAATTTTGTGGAAATAGAATTTTTTATAAAGAATTGAAACAAGCTGATTGGACAAAAAACCAGTAAAATGCAGAAAGGCATGGGACACTTCCTAAAATTTAGGACTGATTAATACTCTTTTGAATCAGTAAGCTACATGCATGATCTATATCATCTACCTATGTTCAATCCAGGATTAACTGTATGGTTTCAATCACAACACCATCATCCTAACAATGTACTGCACCCTCTTATGTAACTTTTGTGCTGTCAAACAAACACTGGCACAAGGAGAAAAAGTACTTGAATGATTTGAGCTTATAAGAGGCACTGGCTAAATACAAAAAATATTTTAATCAACCTCTTTTTATGTGTATCAGCTTATAACATTTGTAAAATGTAGAAATACAAGTTACTGTAGATGTACATTTGATCTTCCTTCTTTCCTAATGTCTCTGACTTCTGATGCAGTCATGTGCATGCCATGATGACATATCCCATACATTTTCTTCTAAGTATTCTGTTTACAGATTAAATGACACAACTAGAAGTTTTAGTTTGTATTTGAATATAAGTGTCATATTGACAGTGATCTAAATAGATCAGTAAGATGAGAGTCGACTAGCAATAAAACCTCATTCCCAAAATTAATGATTGTAAATGATTTTGAATTTTGAAAGTGACCTATATTACAAATAGCTTGAATTTAAATATATAATCAACTGAAATCTGAAATACATAATTAAAGTGTTCTTTATTAATGTGTGGGATATATTAATATTGACAACACCCCTTAATTACTGGGAAATGACAATTGATGATGTGTGGTTTACAGAGTTTAGTGCATGCATCTTCCAAGTTCTTGTGACCCATACTATTTTGAGGTTAGAGCCACTAATACTATTTAGAGTCAAGACAACCTAATCATGACAGACATTGCTGAAAAACATTTATGATACGACTTTTATTAGCAACATGACAGAATTTAGAATCAGATAAATATTGTAAATAGCTGATTTGGGGTTTTACAATTTCATCATAATTTTTTTTCTGGTCCTAATCTTGGACTGACAAATGTTTTATATTTGGGTCAAAACTTCCTTGTAAATGACAGAGGTAAAATCCAATATTATCTCATCCACTTAAACATGTCTTTTGTTACAACAAGGAAGAAAAAATACATGGGTATGTAAGTGACCAAAGGCTGAACTCAAGAGGGTTTATTTGTAATGTACACTGAACTGGACTTAGAAAAAAAGAACTATTCAATGGTATCCTTTTAAAGTAATAAAGTTTGAATTTAGAAACCTGACAATGCCAAATTCTTGAATTTCACAAATACCTCTGAATTTGCCTAACTCACATTGTACAACAAATAAGTCCCAGCAGTTCTAAATTTGCACTATCTGGTTCAAACCAGTAATAACTGAGTGGTTTAAGCTGAAACACAGATTACCTTGAAATGAATTGCACACCCTTATCTAACCTCTGTGCTGTCAATAAAGCATTATAGAAGGCTTATAAACTGCTTCAATGATTTGTAGGTTTGTGGGTTTCATACTTTTAACTGAACATATGTATCAATTTTAAATTATAATAATCTATTTACATCTGCATAAAATTCTAACACTTGTAAAATGCAGAAATACAAGTGACTGATGATAATTATTAGATCTTCATTCACTTCTTCCTTTCTGTCTTTCTTAAAACAAACTCATATATCACTATTTCATATATAAATATTAGCTACCTTGGTATTTAAGAATAAAGTCAAGTTTAAATATAAGAAATATGAGAATGACAAATACTTGATTTTGACATTACACTGCAAGTTACCTAACAAACCTTGCAAAGTCAACAAATATGAGTTGTTCAAAGTTTACACTATAAAGCTCTAAACAATCAGCATCTGGGTCAGGTATCATACATGGAGTAATTAACTCTCTAATGTTACCCTTGTGCTATCAACAAAGTCTTGTTACAGGGAACTAGAGTGCTGATGTTGACCTGATAACTTGTCGAGTCATGCAAATTACAAACTGAGGTCATAATGGGGTGTATATTTGGAATGCAGTCATGTTAACTGACCTAATAAACAATGATAGGAATGATGTAAACCACAAGGAGGACATGACACAGTCATATGTAAATCCTGGTAATTCTGAGGTATGTCAAGGGTCATTTATACATCCATTATAAATAAAATAAAATACTACTTGCTAATGGTTACATATAAAACAAATCTATTATAAAATGAATCCTAATCAACACACTGCATAAATGTAATTACATGTTAAAGTAATCTCTGGGTATATCATCTTATTGATTCAGATTCTGGAGATTTCCTTTTTGTGTGTGTGTGTGTTGGATATTTAAAGTAGCTTTATAACAATTTTGCAGTCATTTTGCTATGATGTCTGCAGTAATGCAGCTTATAGTGTCTACCAGCAGCACATCATGCCACAGACATGTAGCATGATGTCCCACCCAGTCCCATTATCCTGACACCAGGCCGACCAGTCCTAACAGTAACCTCTTAATGCTGAGCGCCCAGAGAGGCAGCTGTTTGCACCATATATATAAATCTTTGGTATGACTTGGTTGGGATCAAACCCACAACTTCCTGCATTAAGGGCAAACACTTTAACCATTAGGCCACTGGAGAAGATTTACTAAATATATGTATTTGAATCCTGAATTCTTTGTAAAAGCTTCAGGGCAAAAGAAAAAGGAGAAGATAATTAAAACAATAATCATGACGATGTTTAATCTACCTCCAACTGTCCTTCTAAAAGTAACAAACCTTTTGGGTTTCCATACTTATTATACAATCATTTTTCTAAGAACTATTCAGCCTAATTAACTGAAATAGCAATATGTAAACTGTGAGACCTGCACTTATGCATTGCCACACCTGTGATTTCATTTAGACTAACTAGTATGTTTTCAATTTTAACAGTCTTTGCATTTCAGAACTATTCTGAAGCATGAGATATATTATTTGAACTATATCCTCTATTCCTCATTTAACATTGGATTTAGCCAATATTTTCAGCTGAAAAATTAGTATTATGTAATATGTTTATATTAAATATATTTCAATGTATATAAAAAAGCATTATATTCATGCCCATTGTATTCATACTTGAAGGTATATGATTTGATGGAGATACATGCAATGTATTTTTGCCATAACACTTCATTTATCTACATTTTAATGATCTATCAGATTTGAAATACACATTGTCTTATTTCAGGTATGGCCTGCTATTTTGAAAAGGTAGAAGAGTTGGATTTGCTGTCCATCCATCAGGTTCTGATACCAATATTTCATTAGAAAATTTACAATGTACCTGACATTAGTCATTGGGATTAATTCATACTTCCAAATTGATATATGGTGTCTCAATGCCTGTGAGACAAGGTCACTGTTCATTCAGGTAGAGCCTGCCTGGAGTGCTATTTTCCTATTACATTGCTACCTTTATGGTGATTGACTTTTAAACACTTTGCCTTTTTATTATCAAAAATGGTACTAGTCCCATTACTATGGGATATTAACAACTGACTCAGTAATGCACACAGTAAATCTAGAACAGAGCACATGTCCTTGTTTCTTTAGCATGTACACCTATCTACATTTAAGCAGATATATTACAATTTGCCTCAAAAATCATTATGAGCTATCATGATTCACAGCTGTACTTACATAGAACCAAGCTACCTCTTGCCTAAATTTCATTCAGAGGGATAATATGACATTGGAAAATCACATTGTAGTTAATTGAAACAAATGGGATTGATGTGATTATAATCTTGCAAGTCGGAAAAATGCCTAATAAATTACCATTTAATTTCTTTTACTTTTTGAAAGTGCTGTATAAAATTTTAATCAAATAGATTTTTAAGATTACTTTGAATAAAAACTCTGATAGGTGAACATTTAGCAAATTGAAATGTAACTTCATACCATACTGTTCATCCTAACTGGATTGATTAAACATTACTCTAACTATTTATAGACAACACATAAAAAGCATTGATGTTCATAACTAGACCCTTCATTCCAACCAAAATGAAACAATCAATATGAGTAATCAATATTTACAAAGAGGGATTTTCTTAATATAACCCCTCAGTTTCTAGCCTTGTTAGAACAATAAATTAATACAATTGCAAATATATGGTTTTATTATTTGCCCACTTATTTGCAGTAATATCTTCACTGGTTAACAAGTATATGCTGTGCTGCTTTTTATGCGTTATCACAAAAATGGATGTCAGAAAACAACCCGGATCTTATAAAGTTGCAGCGCTTTTCAAATTCCACAACATAGCACTGTTCAATATATTTGTAACCTACATTATTACATTATTAAGCTTATACTTCTATCACATAATATTTAGAATTTGCATTCTATGAAGCACACATTTTTCTTATCTATTTATTGAATTATTTACAAAAACAGACAGTTTAATGAAGTAGCATTACCTATTCACAGTGATGACCACCATAATAGGTTCACTAATGGTTTCAAGCTGATTTTTAGAAGGAAAATATCACAAACATGGCAGTTAAAACATCAAATGGACATAGTTTTTGTCATGAAAAGAGTAAGCATTGCAAATAGCAACCGAGATAATATTAAGTATGCACATACAGAAAAAAAATTAAACTTTACATAGAAATATGAAGCAACGGACATCTACTAAAGTGATTATTCTCAACCAGACTAAATGAGGTTTCCAGAAAAATGGTTTTTTGAGTATGTTCAACCAATCAGAGGCTAAATAACTAATATGGTACCCCATATATAGTTTTGCTGCTCATTTTAAAGTTGATGAGTCAACAATTAGCTAGACTGACGATTGTATCTTTTTATATATGTTCAGCAAGGACATGATGGAAAACATCCCTTAACACAAAAATTTTAAAATGACATGAAAGGTGCAGACTTAAAAGAAGCACTCACTTTGAATTTGCTTAACCTTTTTGACTTACAAATACAGACAGACATGATTTGGACAAGACAGAGAAACAAAGTGCATATAGATACATTCCTATAATTTCTACTTTCTAATAACAATTTTGGATAGTCAGTATCTCTATTCAAGAATCTTGGGTAGCCCTGTTGTTGGAGATTAATGGCAATCTTTTTGTTACTGTCTAGATTGTGGCAGCAGGCTTATCCATGTGATAGGGTCTGCTTCTGTGGAAAGAGAACCATACATCCTATGTCTGGTTCTTGCTGTTGCTGCTGCTGCTTTTGCTCTTCTCTCTGCTTCTTCTGAAGACTGTATATCTCAGTCCATTCTTCTTGTTCTTTCTTAATTTCCTCTCTATAGATCTCTTCTATGAGGTCTTGGTCTATACTGATTTTCTCTATCTCGTCAGGCTTTGGTATCAGGTTTAGACTGACACAATGTAATTGAACGTAAGCTTCGTTCAGTTTAGCTAGTCTAGAAGGCATCTTCATAGGTTGATGAGTCAACAGTGAATGGCCAGACTGGCTGCCTGGCATTTTTATTGCCAGTTATGCACTGACAGTGCTTCTACGCCTGATTACAGCCCTAGGCTGGGCACTGTGCCCTTGGCTGGGCTGTAGCCCCTTTGGGTGGTTTACTCCCTGAGCTGGATGTCACTCATTGAATGCCATTGCTCTCCAAGGAGGCACTTATCCCTAATGCCAGGCTTTTGGCCTGGAGCTGGCCTTTCACTTTCTTTAGACCTTTGATCGTATACTGTGGATTTTCATCGGATACTGATGCAAACTGCGGCCGGCAGCTGAATAGGGGCACCAAGAGAACCAGAGACTTTTTTCTACCATCATTGAAATTGGGATGATGCACTCTTTATTGATTTGTGGAAAGAAGCACAGGAGGAGGTGGGAACAACACCGAACCCACAACCACACAGTCACACAGCAGGCACACCCAGCAAGACCATGTCCCTATGGTCAGGTTCCCGAATGACACTCCCAAACCCCCAGCTGAACCTGAACAAATTTAGTACAGTTGTATTAGTGGACAGACCTATACTAATTTTGTGTTAGCCACCCATATAATTGGTCACACTAGTTATAGTTGTGAATTTTGAATAATAAGAGTTAGGATTTTGCATACATTGTATACTTGTGCATAGGCCAAGAAATGGGTGCCAATCTGCTAAGAGGTGTGCCCTCTTGTGATGTTTATAGTGATGTGAGTATGTTATTATGATTTTTAACGTAGCTTTAACAATTTTTCAGTCATATCACTTCAATGTCTGCAGTGTGGCAGATTATAGTGGTGTCTAGCACTGTGGCATATAGCTGCAGACATGTGGTATGATGTCCCACCCAGTCACATTATTCTGACATCAGGCCAACAAGTTCTAACACTACCCTCTTAATGCTGAGCATCAAGCGTGGCAGCTGTTAGTATCATTTTTGTAAGTCTTTGGTATGACTCAATCGGGGATCGAACCCACATCCTCCCGCATCTAATGTGGATGCTATAACCACTAGTTTATAGTAATTGGTTGGTGTTGGTTTTGTTAATTTTAGATGGATGTTTGAAAGGATCAGATTTGATTGTGGCCTGGGTCTTCTTGTGCCAAACCAAAGATTCTAAGTTATATTGTGGGAGGGGGAGAAGGCCCATCTTCATCGAAGAGGGTATTTAAGTTAGTATAAGCTGTGTATAAGGATACGTCCTTCTTGCAAGGAGAGATACCCACTCATAGAGTGAGTGTTTTCCTGAGGGATTTTGTGGGGCAGCAGGCAGAGCAACCTGGACTGCCCCTTGCTTTGTAGGGGGCCCTTTTCCTCGAAAAGGGCACTGTTTTATGGGTTGCTTTGTAGGGGGCCCTTTTCCTTGCTCATTTTATGTGAGGGTCTTGTGGGGCAACAGGCAGTGCCACCTGTCCTGCCCTTTGTTTTGTTTTGGAGGGCAGTGGTACAGTAGGACGGGCTACCTGTTCTTCCCCTGAGATTGTCAGGAGGGGTGGGGGATTTTTGTGGGGCAGCAGGATGTGCTGCCTGGTTTGCCCCTTGATCTGATGCTTGCCTGGCAATTTTTGAAGTTAAATTGTATCTTTTTGGAATGGCAAGCAATGACAATGTAAATCTTTTTTATGAAATCTTCTGTTTTTTGTTAAATCCTCTTCTGTTAATTTGTTGTATCTGTTTTTTGATAAATTTTCTTCTGTTCAGTTGTTCCTTGATATTACTCATATATGTTGTTCTTCATAGTTTGAACCATTTGGCAAAAAGGTTTGCTCTGAGAAGTAAAAAAAATATATTGGTACTCATGGAAATATATTTTTATTGTTTAAAAGTTATTTACTGTCAAGAAGACAAAGAGTTATTATAAATACCAACTCCTGCTGTAGTCCCTCAGGTGCCTATTTTGGGACCACCATTATTTGCAATCTTCAATCAGACTATTTGTTAATGATTGAACTTTATATATAATAGCTGATAACCATATTGCAAATGATGAAATCTTAACCATTGATATTCTAATGATACATGGATCAGACTTTGGTTAGTTACATTCAATGCAGATAAAAATGAATCCATGCTAATAACAACAAAAGAGAACCTACATTATGTATGGTCAAAACAAACATACAAGATGCTTCTCAGGGGGGCAGGGGCCAGTTTTTATGTACAAATTTAATGCCGCAATCAGTGACCTAGTACAAAAAGTCATAAAACATCAAATACACAAGTGAGGTCAAGAATGTCCATATCTTGAGATACCTATATTAAAACAAAGCATAAAAAATATTATCCACTTGACCAGAGAAGTCAGTGGCAGTTCATAGCAGAAGAAGTTTATGCACCCCAACCCCAAATTTATACCTGCAATTTTCATGTCCGAAGGTCATTTTTGACACCATGTGGTACTCACAGTGCAAATACATGCCCTTTTCCTAGATTACAATTCTGCCAAACAGTGTGTACTGAACAGGCTGATGCAGTTGAAAATAGTTGTCATCCAAGTCGTTTTTGAGATATGCTCCTTGTCCCAAACCCACATGTTTACAGTTATGAGAGGCTAGCTCTTCTTCCTAGACAACTATTGGTATTTTACTATCAACATATTGCAGAGTAACTATGGAAGGTGTACATGTGAACAACACAAGCATGAAACACCTAGCTCACAAATATATCCATATCTTTAATTATTAGACAATCATTACTGAAAAAGTCACACCATAGCCTTACGCTGAGAAATTTGCTAGGGGTCAAATTATGAAACTGTACCCTGCCTCCTCAGCACAGATATTTAAGAATTATACTACCAAGTGATGCCACTTGGCACGCACATATTGAATACATTTCTCACAATGCCTGGGATTTAAATTTAATTGTTTAGATTTAATTATTTAAAATTAGACCAGATCTATTATCCTTGGAAAGAATATAAAATCTTATATTCTTCCAATGTTTGACTTTGCTGATCACATTTTTATACAATGAATAATAAAGAACTCCTAGAAGAGAATGATAACTAATAATAAAAGTGCATCTTCTTTACAATTGTACCATAAAACTATCTTCAAACCCCCAATCTGTAAAATGTCCTTGTTCTACAATTCATTTCTACTTTCTATGATTTGAATATGGAATTTTTTAACCACTGAAGTGAGAAACAATCCTTCAAGACATAATTTTAAAGCCTATTTGAATTGTGATAAAGAACAAAACCTGAAACCACCCTTGTTTACTATGATGGTGATATAATTTATAAGATTATGCATCCCTGGCTAAGAACAAATAGTTGTATCTTAAATGATGATTTATATTCGAATTACATATCTACTAATAAGTATTGTGCCTGAGGTGAAATTTAGAATGTAAATCACTTACTTCTAGACTGTTTGAATTATTCAAATCTTAGAGTTCAAAATCTGATACAAATTCCTTTTCGGTCTTATGATATAAATATTATTATTTGGCAAACTTTTATTAACTGTAGAAAATAAGAAACAAACATTTTTAACTGTACAACATTATATTAGGATGACTAAGAGTTTTACTTAATTGACTGAATTAAACAATTAACTAGTTCTTATTCATTTGTATGCATATTTTCAGTAAGACCATTGCTACCGGCATCAAGATCCTTGATGTTATATTTTCTTTCTTGTTACAGGTGGCTAATAAACTTATGCTTTCTACTGAATTACCCAAATCATATGTTTGCAATTGTATTTGACAGATTTTCTCAAATAAACATGGTTTAAACTAAACTACAGACAACAAAATGTATGTTTTAAGTGCTTAATCAGTTTTAAATAATATAATTCTCTACATAAATTGGGGCAATGTGTCATTACTTGAACCACTTTTTATTTGATGGTCATTGTCACTAAATACATGTTTTACTCTACTGCAAATAGCAAATGTTCTTAGGGAAAAATTCTGGATTAAATATAATACTACAAAATTGTTTAATTGAAAAGGTCATCTCTAATCTGCCTCACAATATGGATTAAAAATCATGGTGTAATTGGAGGTAAATGAATGTTGATTGCACAACAATATTAAACATCAAAAAAATAATTGAGCGTATGTATCGTATGTCAGCAAACTGCATTTCAAACTTGCCACTAACACACAATTCACAGATAACCACAGCTCTAATATGGGAACTCACATTCATCAGAATATTAAATTTGGGCTGGAACACTCTGACGCCAGTTTGAAATGACCTGTTTAAAATGATTCTCTGCTAACCTCATCAATGTCAACTTTATCGACACATTCTTGAAACACATATTGGAAGAATCCATTTAATTTATTTTGTGAAAATAGTAATTACATTTTGAAAAAATGCTGCTAGAAATATGATATTGTTATGAAATATCAGAACTTGATTGCATCACTTTAGCAATAGATGCATTTAAAACCTCATAATGGCACAGAACAGAAAGAAATCTTTGCAAGGCCTTGGTTTTCAAATATATATATATATATATATATATATATATATATATATATATATATATATATATATATATATATATATATATATATATATAAGAAGAATATCTAAGTTTATGTTTAAATAGATATCAATAAGTATAGCAATAAGTATTTAGAAGGTGAAATATGTACTGTGACAATGTTTTCTCTTCATCAGTGAAATATTATTATTATTATTATTATTATTATTATTATTATTATTATTATTATTATTATTATTATTATTATCATAGATATTCTCTCTATATTTAGCATAATTAAACATTTCACGTAAGCTTAGGTGACTGAGAGTTGGAATTTAGGATGCAAAAATCTCATCCTTGTAAGACAAGTCCATCTGAGTAAACACATTGAATTATGACAATAATGAGGCTTTGTCCTTTAGACCTGCAATGTACATCTTGTAAAAGCAATATTCAACCTACATAAAGTGATAAAATTGTCATGGATAAATATGCGATTGTTTGAAACAATGTACTTTATTCATCATACATACAAACACACTTATGGCAGACACATAGACAAGGAGTTTGGCAAGGTAAGGAAAAATTACTTACATAAAACATATTTCAAACTTTAAACTCATTACACTGTCCTTTTGCAAATACTGATTATATGCAAGATAAATATAAATACATAATTGAATTAAGAAGATAAAAGAGGTGTGAATTATAGAATGTGCTAGTTTTATAAAGCAAACCAATTAACAAATTGGGATTCTCTTATCTTTTTGAATCAATACTCTACCAATCCTTACATCACTTGCATTAGCAATTTCATAAATTGAGTGAACAATGGTGATGAAATAACAGGTTCACCTTTGATTATGGCTTATAATTTGTCATACGTTTCCTGGGACATGTCAGATCAATGAAATTTGGATTTCTTACTCAACAGAGTCGACATATGCCCTGCTATTATTGTCATTTCAACAAAATTTCTGATAATATCCACCTATGACAAAACTTGCATCAGTTGCTTTTTTCTAAAACACATTTCATTTCCAGAGATAACATTGACCCAAGCTCAGGGTTAGTTTGATGTTTTCCCCCCAATATGTTCTATAAATGTAATACAAGCACAGCAAACCACATTTTTACCTAAATTAATTGTCCAAATTCTATCACAGAATCAATTAAAGAATTTTGAATGGTTTTCAAGTAATCTTTCCAGAAGTCATTGTAGATTATGACATCATCTTAGTAGGGTTTGCCAAAATCCTTTAATTATAAATGGTTGAACTTGGTGAGATAGGTCACATTTCATCGATGCAATCCTTTTCTGATTGGAAATAAATGTTCTGGTGAGACTGTTAATGTCTCTACTGACGTGCTGACACAATAATACATTGTTACTTTTATTTGGATGCATCAAATTATTAATAAAAGTTGACATTTTTCAAACATTCATGCTTCAAAAATGTCATCTGTTAAGTACGCTTTTTCACTTGTTTAGAATCCACAATCTCAACATAATATCACATTTTATTTGCTCATATTAGTATATCAAGAAATAAGTGCTCATATTCATGTAATTGTTGTAGATGAGAAAGTTTATGGTCTAGATTGTTCAATTGTTTAATTGTTCTGAATTCCAAAATTTGCTGAAACCAGAATCATTACAGTCCAATTGCATTCTATCTTTGACATCCTCACTTTGTGGGATAGGAACAACTGAATATTTATTTAATGATTAACTGAACTATCTCTACCACAATACCTCTTTAACATATTTATATGACAAAGCTGATTCTGTTTCCACCTCCAAAGAGTCTTAATGGTCTTTAAGTCATTTACTATCTTTTCTATTGTATAAGGAACGTACAATTTAGTCCAAAGACTTGTGAGGTATGGGCAAGAAAGCTAGAACTCTAACACAATGCTGAAAACTCCTTTCTTGTGTATTTCAGTCACACCTTAATTTCTTTCTTGATGAGTAGAGTGAAAATTAGGTCTTGCTACTTCACAAGCTTTTGAAAATATATATTTGAAATCAAAAGTTTCTGTATTATTAACACCAATGGTAAACACTAGTACAAAATGACTAAACCCAATTATTATTGAATCAGCAAAAACAATTGTAATTGAATGCCATCAACTCAATCAATTCCTATATCAAATTATATTTTTCTCATCTTGATAAAAACTTCCTATTGCCATTTAATTTGCATGGCAATAAGCAGATTTAAAGTCTTGGATGCCTGATTCATGTATAACATAAAATTCCAGACAGAAACTATCACACTCATACAAAATTTTTTCAATGCTTGTACTATAGGTTTAGTTTTAATATTTCTCAAAGAAATAACCTCTGGAATCTTGTAGATGGACAGATTATGGTCACCAAGTATTGGATTCCACACTTGTCTTTAAGTAATGGACTGATACATTCTAAATTAGTTAAATGGTTCTTCAGGTGCAGGAATAAGTTTTAGTTGATCCTGATGAATCTTTTGATTCGGTTTTCCTACGATATAACAAGTTTGACAAGACCATATGGTTGGATCACTTTTCAAGATCTTGTAATTAGTCTTATTCCAGGGAGTTTTATGGACTAGATTAAGCATTTCCAACATAACTTTGGAACCCCAATAATAGTTCAATGACTACTAGTCACCAGCCAATACCTCAGGTAGTCACCATTTTCTCATAAGGGACCCTTTAGATACAAGATAACATTCTGGTACTAGTGTGCCTGCAGTTTTGTAAATAACCCTCAGTAATAAACAGGAGATCTGAGGATTTGATGCTGTTTATCTGTGATCTGAGGATCTGATACTGTTTATCTGTGATTGTATTTTGTCAACCTGATTAGAATGGAGTCAATAGCAAAAAGTGAAACACTTTGATCAATATCTATTGATTCATCAATACTGCAATCAACAGTTACCTCATCAAAGAACTGTCCAATCAATGTGTTAGATAAAGGAATAATTTACTGCTTAACATCATTCTTAAGACCTCTTCTTGCTATATAGTACTGGCTTGTGGGATATAAATAAGGGATTTCATTGTCTGTGTGTATGTGTGATTTTGATTTTTAATGTAGCTCTAACAATTTTCCAGTTATATGTCTAGGACAAAGACATGATGCCGCAAACATGTAGCATCATGTCCCACCCAGTCACATTATCCTGACCTGAAGCCAACCAGACCTAACACTAATCTCATAATGCTGAGCACCAGGAGAAGCAGCTGCTAGTAGTATTTATTTAAATGTTAGGTATGACTCTATTTGTTTTGAACCCGCAACCTCCCATACCTACGGGGAAACACTCTAACCACTTTAGCCACCTGAGATTTCATTCTCAATCATGGTTTAAGTCAAACAAAGCTTGTCAATTACAAGTGGATTATCCATGAACTTACTTGTAACAATGTCAGTAACTAGTAATCAGTGATTACCTCCTATTAGCAAATAAATCACTGCTCAAATTGGCAAAGGTCCTGAAACTAAGTCTGATAAAAATCAACACAATGGAGAGGGTAATTTACATAGCCTCATCATACCACTAAAGGATAAAGAACCTTATAAGGTTCTAAAATAGTATAGACTGGCTTTGTCTGACCCTAACTTATGTACTGCTTTCAATACAAAACCAGGACCAAGACCTCCCTGAAAAACAAGTATTTGGAATAGTATGACTTTATTTTTCTGCTTATTTTTAACTTTAGTAATGAATAATCACTTGCCCTTTCTTTTTTGAAATAACGGCTTGAAGGAAGACAAAAGGATTTCTGCTCAGTCTTACTATACGTTCATTGCTTAAAAGTTGTGCCATACTGAGATTTAGAAGTACATGTACTCATATGAGACTGAGTTAAGTTTGTATCATATTGCAATAATTGAACCCTTAACCACATTAGCACAAAAGAGATACAAATATTCCACATGTAATAAAGATGATCAGTGTCTTTTTAAAAAGAGCATGTGACCTACATAAAAAGGATAGAAATATTTCATACATAAAATGTGATCAGAAAGACGAAAACAAAGAGTTCAGCAAATTAAGAAATGTATGAAGCATTTTAAATGCATTTGACTTTAATTATGCAATTAGTGAATATATTAACTATGCACAATCAATAAAATTACATTTACTATTATTCTCTAATGCTTTGTAGTTATGATTTTTTTTATCACGTGTTACATATATATGATTAAATTGCTTGTGTGTAAGGTTTAAAATTCTTTTTATTTTATTCTTGTTTCATTGTATTTAATTGCAATGTATGTTTTTCTTGGATTCGGGATTCTGTTTTTAGTAGTGAGATTTATTTTTAGCACAAAGCTGTTTAGTATATACTTAAGACGAAATAGTAATAAGTGCGAATTATCATGGAGTCCGTCTTACCTTGGTAATAAATCAACAAGAAGTTAAAATGATTGGTAAGTATCACGGACATACTTTCTTCACGTGATCAATGTTTGTAAACAGCCTTTATATGACTGGTTTTTAAGTCGGTCTATAAAGGACAACGTGACAAAACTAGCATAATAAGAGACCACATGACCAATCTTGTGAGACTTGAAATAGTTTTGGAGAATTAAATATGCATTCTAATATTTTTTTCGGGCAGAGTCATTCAAAACCTTGAAGGAAGAAGGTGGGGTTTTTTTACATTTGTTGCCAGAATATTTTACTCTTTGTCTGATTTTTGGATTCAATAATTTATTCTCCTGGACACTCAACAAGTTGACTTTCTTATAAAAGATTTCTGAAAGATATTCAAGGATATTAATTCTGGAATTATTCGGAAACAAAGACTGTGATTCAATTAAGGAATTATTGTTATTCGAATATTGGACTACATCTGAAGTCATCACCCTCCATATTTGTATGTTGTCAGGACTCGAACATGGATTCTTATAAGACTTTTTATTGATGGGACTTGTGTATTTATTCTTAGAATCATATTCGAATTATATTCACCAACTTAAGTTCTATTTACCCATTTTTACATTGTTGTCTATGGAAATAAATTGTTTTGTTAAAATTTACAAAGCTTGTTGGCTTTCACTCTTCCTTGTTACTGAGTATGAGCCCTTGTCACATAAGACATGACAATCCCAATATTGTATTTTGGAACAAATATACTAATAATTAGACCTTTATAAGGACTAGTTTAGAATAATTTCATAATACTGCCAGTTCATCTCACATTATCATTTATAACTTTCGTAATTACATTATTTGCTTACGTTTTACAAAACTTGTTGGCTTTGCTTTTTTTTGTTACTTAGTTTGTGACCATACAGTTGTAACAAAAAGAAGCAAAAAAACATGACTCTGAAATCGATCTATATTATTAGTTTATTGGAAACTTCTTTCTCATTTTGTACCTTGATGTATTCATTATTACCATCATCATTATTATTATAATAAAATGGTAGCTAATAAATGAATTTGACTTGACACACATCAATACATATTCTAAAATATCACTGATTATAATATTGCCATCCAATTAACATCAAAAGTAATTAATGGATTGACATGCAACAATAGGTCATGAAAATATGTTTTATTCATCTAAAATTATATCCATAAACATTTCACTTGTACCAGAAAGAAAAACATAAAAAGTAGAAACAAACAAAAAAAATATTTAAACTATTAAATAGTTTTATTTGGGACATGTCTGGCAATGTGGGCATGAGACTTGTACAGAAAATGTACAGGAAAAATTAAGCTTGTTATAAAAGTATCTTTAAAAACTGTCTTATACTAGAAATATTCATTCTTATTTAATGTCTTGTACAAGATATATTCATTATGTATTGACTCAAATGTGCCTTGTACAAGGTATATTCATTATGTAATGACTCAAATGTGCATTGTACATGGTATATTCATTATGCATTGACTCAAATTTGCAATGTACAAGTTATATTCATTATGTAATGACTCAAATATGCCTTGTACAAGGTATATTCATTATGTAATGACTCAAAAATGGCTTGTAAAATATATATTCTTTAAGTAATGACTCAAATATGCCTTGTTCAAGGTGTATTCATTATGTAATGACTCGTATGTCTTGTACAAGACATATTCATTATGTATTTACTCAAATATGCCGTGTACAAGGTATATTCATTACATAATGACTCAAATATGCCTTGTACAAGGTATATTCATTATGTATTGACTCAAATTTGCATTGTACAAGGTGCATTCATTATGTAATGACTCAAATATGCCTTGTACAAGGTCTATTCTTTATGTAATGACTCAAAAATGGCTTGTAAAATATATATTCATTATGTAATGACTCAAATGTGCATTGTACAAGGCATATTCATTATGTAATGACTCAAATATGCTTTGTCTAAGGTATATTCATTATGTATTGACTCAAATGTGCATTGTACAAGGTATATTCATTATGTAATGACTCAAATGTGCTTTGTCTAAGGTATATTCATTATGTATTGACTCAAATGTGCATTGTACAAGGTATATTCATTATGTAATGACTCAAAAATGGCTTGTAAAAGATATATTCATTACTTAATGACTCAAATATGCCTTGTTCAAGGTGTATTCATTATGTAATAACTCATATGCCTTGTACAAGATATATTCATTTTATTTACATAATGACTCAAATATGCCTTGTACAAGGTATATTCATTATGCATTGACTCAAATTTGCCTTGTACAAGGTATATTTATTATGTAATGACTCAAATATGCCTTGTACAAGGTCTATTCTTTATGTAATGACTCAAATGTGCATTATACAAGGTATATTCATTATGTATTGACTCAAATATGCCTTGTACAAGGTATATTCATTATGTAATGACTCATATGCCTTGTAGAAGATATATTCATTTTATTTACATAATGACTCAAATATGCCTTGGACAAGGTATATTCATTATGCATTGACTCAAATTTGCCTTGTACAAGGTATATTTATTATGTATCGACTCAAATATGCCTTTTTAAGGTATATTCATTATGTATCGACTCAAATATGCCTTGTACATGGTATATTAATTACATAATGACTCAAATGTGCCTTTTACATGGTATATTCATTATGTATTGACTCAAATATGCCTTGTACAAGATATATTCATTATGTAATGACTCAAATATGCCTTGTACAAGGTATATTCATTATGTAATGACTCATATGCCTTGTAGAAGATATATTTATTATGTATTGACTCAAATATGCCTTGTACAAGATATATTCATTATGTAGTGACTCAAATATGCCTTGCTCAAGGTGTATTCATTATGTAATGACTCATATGCCTTGTACAAGATATATTCATTATGTATTGACTCAAATATGCCTTGTACAAGGTATATTCATTATGTATTGACTCAAATGTGCCTTGTACAAGGTATATTCATTACATAATGACTCAAATGTGCCTTGTACAAGGTATATTCATTACATAATGACTCAAATGTGCCTTGTACAAGGTATATTCATTATGTATTGACTCAAATGTGCCTTGTACAAGGTATATTCATTATGTAATGACTCAAATATGCCTTGTACAAGGTCTATTCTTGATGCAATGACTCAAATGTGCATTGTATAAGGTATATTCATTATGTAATGTCTCAAATATGTTTTGTACAATGTATATTCATTATGTATTGACTCAAATGTGCATTGTACAAGTTATATTCATTATGTATTGACTCAAATGTGCAATGTACAAGGTATATTCATTATGTAATGACTCAAACATGCCTTGTACAAGGTATATTCATTATGTAATGACTCAAAAATGGCTTGTAAAAGATATATTCATTATGTAATGACTCAAATGTGCCTTTTTCAAGGTGTATTCGTTATGTAATGACTCAAATATGCCTTGTACAAGATATATTCATTATGTATTGACTCAAATATGCCTTGCACAAGGTATATTCATTATGTAATGACTCATATGCCTTGAACAAGATATATTCATTATGTATTGACTCAAATATGCCTTGTACAAGGTTTTTTTCATTACATAATGACTCAAATATGCCTTGTACAAGGTATATTCATTATGTAATGACTCAAATATGCCTTGTACAAGGTCTATTCTTTATGTAATGACTCAAATGTGCATTGTACAAGGTCTATTCTTTATGTAATGACTCAAATGTGCATTGTACAAGGTATATTCATTATGTAATGACTCAAATATGCATTGTACAAGGTATATTCATTATGTAATGACTCAAATATGCCTTGTACAAGGTATATTCATTACGTAATGGCTGAAATGTGCTTTGTACAAGGTATATTCATTATGTAATGACTCAAATGTACCTTGTACAAGGTATATTCATTATGTAATGGCTCAAATGTGCATTGTACAAGGTATATTCATTATGTAATGACTCAAAAATGGCTTGTAAAAGATATATTCATTATGTAATGACTCAAATATGCCTTGTTCAAGGTGTATTCGTTATGTAATGACTCATATGCCTTGTACAAGATATATTCATTATGTATTGACTCAAATATGCCTTGCACAAGGTATATTCATTATGTAATGACTCATATGCCTTGAACAAGATATATTCATTATGTATTGACTCAAATATGCCTTGTACAAGGTTTTTTCATTACATAATGACTCAAATATGCCTTGTACAAGGTATATTCATTATGTAATGACTCAAATATGCCTTGTACAAGGTCTATTCTTTATGTAATGACTCAAATGTGCATTGTACAAGGTCTATTCTTTATGTAATGACTCAAATGTGCATTGTACAAGGTATATTCATTATGTAATGACTCAAATATGCATTGTACAAGGTTTATGCATTATGTAATGACTCAAATATGCCTTGTACAAGGTATATTCATTATGTAATGGCTCAAATGTGCATTGTACAAGGTATATTCATTATGTAATGACTCAAATATGCATTGTACAAGGTATATTCATTATGATATGAATATTTTATGTATGTGTATTTCAAAAATCTAATATAAAAGTCAATTTTCAAGCCAGTCACAATAAAATATTAATTTGGATTTTCAAGCCTATCACAGACATGTCCAATATAAATGTGGATTTTTAAGCCTATCACACATATCCAATATAAATGTGGATTTTCAAGCCTATCACAGACATATCCAATATAAATGTGGATTTTCAAGTCAACAACAGAGAAATGTAATATAAATGTGAATTTCCAAGCCTATCACAAATATAAAATAAATTTGGGTTTTCAAGTCTATCACAGACAAATCTGACATAAATGTTGATGTTTATTTCTATCACTGACATATATGATTTAAATGTGTGTTTGCAAGCCTAACACAGTTGATAAATTACCAAGTATCATATACTACTAAACACGTCTTGAACTTTTCAATTGTCAAAATCATTTCATTCAGGGTATACAAATCAAAAGATTAGACAGCCATGCAAATTGATTCTTCCCAAAATGTACCTATATGTGACAAATAATAGATATAGTGTTGGCTTTTGATATGATATTTTAGTGCTTATTTATTTATGTCTTCTACTTCAAATCAATATTTTGGGTCAAAACATTTGCTGAACAATATAATACACATGTAAGGTGATGAATAAATGCCATTTCATTTTCATCAAGCTATTTTTTAGCAAACGATAAAAGGTTTATGCAATGTATTGATAAATTTAAATGATTTATATCAGTCAATTATTTGAGTGTTACTATAGGCATAAAAGACAAGCAATGATTATGCAATTCACTGAAGGATAAGAATAATAGATATGATTTAATTATCATGAGTAATTTGAATGTTGCTATATGCATAGAGAATTATTCAATGTATTGACAGATACAAATTATAGATATGAGTCAATTATCATACGTAATTTGAATGTCACTATGTGCATAGAGTACAAACAACAATTATAGAATGTATTGACAGATACAAATTATAGACATGAGTCAATTATCATACGTAATTTTAAATGACACTATGTGCATAGAGGACAAACAACAATTATAGAATGTATTGACAGATACAAATTATAGACATGAGTCAATTATCATACGTAATTTTAAATGACACTATGTGCATAGAGGACAAACAACAATTATAGAATGTATTGATGGATATAAGTTATAGACATGAGTCAATTATCATGTGTAGTTTGAATCTCACTATGGGCATAGAGGACAAACAACAATTACGAACTGAGAAGTATCTTCTGTCAACTATATCTCAGACGAGGCTGTGTAGCATGTGAACAATTTGGAGAAAAAACTGGAGAACATGTGCAATATTGCCATTGCAATGTCAATGAATATCCAGTGTGTTCTATTTCTGCACTGTATTTTCATTATTGTAATCTCCCCCTAAAGCTGTACAGGGACTGACATTCCACAGCATCAATCAGACAATATACTTGAAACAGCATCCTGACGTTTTTCCTGAACTGTGTCAGTAATTAGTGGTTGTATCAGACTCTTAGCCTGCATTTTCATAAACTTTCTGGGAATCTGTAAATAAAATAAAAAAATGTATAACCCTATTATGTACCTTACTAAATAAAATATGTATAACCCTATTATGTACCTTACAAAATTACCATAAAGTCAATGCATGCTACTGAGCAAATAATTTCATGACAAGGTACAGGTTTATAGGAAAGAAACAAAAATTAAATACAAGGTGCTATACATGAATGAAACATGTTTTGATAATGATCAGCATTAAGCAATAATAATTAAACCACATTAAAAATCAGAAAAAATTATACTGGGAACCAGCTAGACATTATTGTATATTTCTTTCTGAAAATCCCATGTTACAATACCCATATATTCAAGATGTGTAGTGACACCTGGATTCTCATAGCAACCAAATCTCATGTCAAATTGACACACATTTCCTTTAAAATAGACTAGATAACATTATATGTCTTTTAGTGAAAACTCCATGTTAGTATGGTCATCCCATAAAGAAGAATAAGGATAACAATTCTTAAATGATGACCACAATCGTGGCCATACTGGATTCCAGATAAGCACCATTTGAATTCTGGATTAACTAGACATCACAGAAAGTCTTTTGGTGGAAACAGCATATCAATAAGGCCATCCATTTGCATTCTGGATTAACTAGACATCACAGAAAGTCTTTTGGTGAAACAGCATATCAATAAAACCATACATTTTCATTCTGGATTAACTAAACATCACATAAAGTCTTTTGGTGGAAACAACATATCAATAAGGCCATACATTTCCATTCTGGATTAACTAGACATCACAGAAAGTCTTTTGGTGGAAACAGCATATCAATAAGGCCATACATTTTCATTCTGGATTAACTAGACATCACAGAAAATCTTTTGGGGGAAACAGCATATCAATAAGGCCATACATTTTCATTCTGGATTAACTAGACATCACAGAAAATCTTTTGGGGGAAACAGCATATCAATAAAGCCATACATTTGCATTCTGGATTACCTAGACATCGCAGAAATGGGATATCAATAAGACCATCCATTTAGAAGCAGAAGTGATAAAGATGACTGAACTAGTGATCATACCAAAAGTCCGATTGGTACCATTTTCATTTAGGACCTACCAGACACCAACATAACTTTTTGGATGAAAATAGCATTTTGATTTGATTATTCATATAGAAGGTAAAACTACATCAATATCTTTAAGATATTCACCATGGTCACCACAATGTAGTTCATATAAAAAATTTAATATTCAGGAAAACTGGTCAGAATAAGAAGTCTTCTGGTGAAAATCACTCTAAATAGCAGTTTCAGTTCAGAAGGTGAAGTGATATAAATATTTTCAAGAGAGATGCATTGGAGCCATATGTACATTTGAATGGTGCCATAATGTATGTCTGAATGGTGCCATAATGTATGTCATAATGTATATCTGAATGGTGCAATAATGTATGTCTGAATGGCACCATAATGGATGTCTGAATGATGCCATAATGTATATCTGAGTAGTGTCATAATATGTTTGAATGGTGCCATAATATATGCCCGAATGGTGTCATATTTAATGTCTAAATGGTGCCATAGTGTATGCCTGAATGGTGCCATAATGTATGCCTGAATGGTGCCATAATGTATGTCTGAATGGCACCATAATGTGTCTGAATGGTGCCATAATATGTGTCTGAATGGTGCCATATGTTTGAATGTTGCCATAATGAATGTCTGAATGCACCATACATTATGGCACCATTTAGACATTCAATATGACACCATTCAGACATACATTATGGAAACATTCAGATATTCACTATGGCACCATTCAGGCATATGTTATGGCACCATTCAAACATACATTATGGCACATTTCAGACAATCATTATGGCACCCATAATGTATGTCTGAATGGTGCCATAATGTATGCCTAAATGGTGCCATAATGTATGTCTGAATGGTGCCATAATTTATGTCTGAATGGTGCCATAATGTATATTTGAATGATGCCATTTTTATTTTGGACCAACTAGTTATCAAGATAAAGTCTTTGAGTGAAAATAACATACTGACATGACCATGATGGTAATAACACACTGACATGACCATCCTTTGAGTGAAAATAACATGCTGACATGACCATCATGGTAACAACACACTGACATGACCATCCTTTGAGTAAAAATATAATGCTGACATGACTATCATGGTAATAACACAGTGACATGACCATCCTCTCAAATGGAATGTCAATGAAAATATTTTAAGATAGCAACTATCATGGTAATAATGCATATCAAATATACATGATTGTGATTTACAAGTAACTAGACCACGAAATGAAAGATAATCCGTCCTCCAAATAATTTAAGAGATGCCATAGAAATTTTGAGCTAATGGATGGATAGATAACAGACAACAGACCATCCCATAATCTAATGGATGGATAGATGACAGACAACAGGCCATCCCATAATCTAATGGATGGATAGATGACAGACAACAGGCCATCCCATAATCTAATGGATGGATAGATGACAGATAACAGGCCATCCCAAAATCTAATGGATGGATAGATGACAGACAAAAGGCCATCCCATAATCTAATGGATGGATAGATGACAGAAAACAGGCCATCCCATAATCTAATGGATGGATAGATGACAGACAACAGGCCATCCCATAATCTAATGGATGGATAGATGACAAGCCATCTCATAATCTAATGGAAGGATAGATGACAAACAACAGACCATCCCATAATCTAATGGATGGATAGATGACAGGCCATCCCATAATCTAATGGATGGATAAATGACAGACAACAGGCATCCCAAAATCTAATAGATGGATAGATGACAGACATTAGGTCATCCCATAATCTAATGGATGGATAGATGACAGACAACAGGTATCCCAAACTCTAATGGATGGATAGATGACAGACAACAGGCCATACCATAATCTCATGGATGGATAGATGACAGATAACAGGCCATCCCATATTATAATGGATGGATAGATGACAGACAACAGATCATCCCATAATCTAATGGATGAATAGATGAGAGATAACAGGCCATCACATAATCTAATGGATGAATAGATGACAGATAACAGGCCATCCAATATTAAAATGGCTGGATAGATGACATACATCAGGTATCCCATAATATAATGGATGGATAGATGACAGATAACAGATCATCCCATAATCTAATGGATGGATACATGACAGATAACAGACCATCCCATAATCTAATGGATGGATAGATGACAGACAACAGGTATCCCAAACTCTAATGGATGGATAGATGACCGACAACAGGCCATACCATAATCTAATGGATGGATAGATGACAGATAACAGGCCATCCCATATTATAATGGATGGATAGATGACAGACAACAGATCATCCCATAATCTAGTAGATGGATAGATGAGAGATAACAGGCCATCACATAATCTAATGGATGGATAGATGACAGATAACAGGCCATCCTATATTATAATGGCTGGATAGATGACAGACATCAGGTGTCCCATAATATAATGGATGGATAGATGACAGATAACAGATCATCCCATAATCTAATGGATGGATACATGACAGATAACAGACCATCCGATAATCTAATGGATGGATAGATGACAACCAACAGGCCATCCCATAATTTAATGGATGGATAGATGATAGATACCTGGCCATCCCATAATCTAATGAACGGATAGATGAGAGATAACAGGCCATCCCATATTATAATGGATGAATAGATGACAGACAACAGGTATCCCATAATCTAATGGAAGGATAGATAACTGATAACAGGCCATCCCATATTCTAATGGATGGATAGATGAGAGATAACAGATCATCACATAATCTAATGGATGGACAGATGACAAACAACAGGCCATCCCATAATCTAATAGATGGATAGATGACAGGCCATCTTATAATCTAATGGAAGGATAGATGACAGACAACAGGCCTTCCCATAATCTAATGGAAGGATAGATGACAGACAACAGGCCATCCCATAATCTAATGGAAGGATAGATGACAGACAACAGGCCAGTCATAATCTAATGGATGGATTGATGAGATACAACAGGCCATCCCATAATCTAATGGATGGATAGATCTAATGGAAGGATAGATGACAGACAACAGGCCATCCCATAATCTAATGGATGGATAGATGACAGACAACAGGCCAGTCATAATCTAATGGATGGATTGATGACAGACAACAGGCCATCCCATAATCTAATGGATGGATAGATGACAGACAACAGGTATCCCAAACTCTAATGGATGGATAGATGACAGACAACAGGCCATCCCATAATCTAATGGATGGATAGATGACAGACTACAGGTATCCCAAACTCTAATGGATGGATAGACGACAGACAACAGGCCATCTCATAATCTAATGGATGGATAGATGACACAACAGGCCATCCCGTAATCTAATGGATGGATAGATGAGAGACAACAGGTATCCCAAACTCTAATGGATGGATAGATGACAGACAACAGGCCATCCCATAATCTAATGGTTGGATAGATGACAGACAACAGGCCATACCATAATCTAATGGATGGATAGATGACAGACTACAGGTATCCCAAAATCTAATGGATGGATAGATGACAGACAACAGGCCATCTCATAATCTAATGGATTGATAGATGGCAGACAAAAGGCCATCCCATAATCTAATGGATGGATAAATGACAGACAACAGGCCATCCCATAATCTAATAAATGGATAGATGGCAGACAACAGGCCATCCCATAATCTAATGGATGGATAGATGACAGACAACAGATATCCCAAACTCTAATGGATGGATAGATGACAGACAACAGGCCATACCATAATCTAATGGATGGATAGATGACAGATAACAGGCCATCCCATATTATAATTGATGGATATATGACAGACAACAGATCATCCCATAATCTAATGGATAGATAGATGACAGATAACAGGTCATCACATAATCTAATGGATGGATAGATGACAGCAAACAGGCCATCCCATATTATAATGGCTGGATAGAGGACAGACAACAGATCATCCCATAATCTATGGATGGATAGATGACAGACAACAGGCCATCCCATAATCTAATGGATGGATAGATGACAGACAACAGGGCATCCCATAATCTAATGGACGGATAGATGACAGACTACAGGTATCCCAAACTCTAATGGATGGATAGATGACAGACAACAGGCCATACCATAATCTAATGGATGGATAGATGACAGATAACAGGCCATCCCATATTTTAATGGATGGATAGATGACAGACAACAGATCATCCCATAATCTAATGGATGGATAGATGACATATAACAGGTCATCACATAATCTAAAGGATGAATAGATGACAGATAACAGGCCATCCCATATTATAATGGCTGGATAGATGACAGACAACAGATCATCCCATAATCTATGGATGGATAGATGACAGACAACAGGCCATCCCATAATCTAACGGATGGATAGATGACAGATAACAGGTATTCCATAATCTAATGGATGGATAGATGACAGATAACAGGCCATCCCATAATCTAATGGATGGATAGATGACAGATGACAGATCATCCCATAATCTAATGGAAGGATAGATGACAGATAACAGGCCATCACATATTATAATGGATGGATAGATGACAGACAACAGATCATCCCATAATCTAATGGATGAATAGATGAGAGATAACAGGCCATCACATAATCTAATGGATGAATAGATGACAGATAACAGGCCATCCAATATTAAAATGGCTGGATAGATGACATACATCAGGTATCCCATAATATAATGGATGGATAGATGACAGATAACAGATCATCCCATAATCTAATGGATGGATACATGACAGATAACAGACCATCCCATAATCTAATGGATGGATAGATGACAGACAACAGGTATCCCAAACTCTAATGGATGGATAGATGACCGACAACAGGCCATACCATAATCTAATGGATGGATAGATGACAGATAACAGGCCATCCCATATTATAATGGATGGATAGATGACAGACAAAAGATCATCCCATAATCTAGTAGATGGATAGATGAGAGATAACAGGCCATCACATAATCTAATGGATGGATAGATGACAGATAACAGGCCATCCTATATTATAATGGCTGGATAGATGACAGACATCAGGTGTCCCATAATATAATGGATGGATAGATGACAGATAACAGATCATCCCATAATCTAATGGATGGATACATGACAGATAACAGACCATCCGATAATCTAATGGATGGATAGATGACAACCAACAGGCCATCCCATAATTTAATGGATGGATAGATGATAGATACCTGGCCATCCCATAATCTAATGAACGGATAGATGAGAGATAACAGGCCATCCCATATTATAATGGATGAATAGATGACAGACAACAGGTATCCCATAATCTAATGGAAGGATAGATAACTGATAACAGGCCATCCCATATTCTAATGGATGGATAGATGAGAGATAACAGATCATCACATAATCTAATGGATGGACAGATGACAAACAACAGGCCATCCCATAATCTAATAGATGGATAGATGACAGGCCATCTTATAATCTAATGGAAGGATAGATGACAGACAACAGGCCTTCCCATAATCTAATGGAAGGATAGATGACAGACAACAGGCCATCCCATAATCTAATGGAAGGATAGATGACAGACAACAGGCCAGTCATAATCTAATGGATGGATTGATGAGATACAACAGGCCATCCCATAATCTAATGGATGGATAGATCTAATGGAAGGATAGATGACAGACAACAGGCCATCCCATAATCTAATGGATGGATAGATGACAGACAACAGGCCAGTCATAATCTAATGGATGGATTGATGACAGACAACAGGCCATCCCATAATCTAATGGATGGATAGATGACAGACAACAGGTATCCCAAACTCTAATGGATGGATAGATGACAGACAACAGGTATCCCAAACTCTAATGGATGGATAGATGACAGACAACAGGCCATCCCATAATCTAATGGTTGGATAGATGACAGACAACAGGCCATACCATAATCTAATGGATGGATAGATGACAGACTACAGGTATCCCAAAATCTAATGGATGGATAGATGACAGACAACAGGCCATCTCATAATCTAATGGATTGATAGATGGCAGACAAAAGGCCATCCCATAATCTAATGGATGGATAAATGACAGACAACAGGCCATCCCATAATCTAATAAATGGATAGATGGCAGACAACAGGCCATCCCATAATCTAATGGATGGATAGATGACAGACAACAGATATCCCAAACTCTAATGGATGGATAGATGACAGACAACAGGCCATACCATAATCTAATGGATGGATAGATGACAGATAACAGGCCATCCCATATTATAATTGATGGATATATGACAGACAACAGATCATCCCGTAATCTAATGGATAGATAGATGACAGATAACAGGTCATCACATAATCTAATGGATGGATAGATGACAGCAAACAGGCCATCCCATATTATAATGGCTGGATAGAGGACAGACAACAGATCATCCCATAATCTATGGATGGATAGATGACAGACAACAGGCCATCCCATAATCTAATGGATGGATAGATGACAGACAACAGGGCATCCCATAATCTAATGGACGGATAGATGACAGACTACAGTTATCCCAAACTCTAATGGATGGATAGATGACAGACAACAGGCCATACCATAATCTAATGGATGGATAGATGACAGATAACAGGCCATCCCATATTTTAATGGATGGATAGATGACAGACAACAGATCATCCCATAATCTAATGGATGGATAGATGACATATAACAGGTCATCACATAATCTAATGGATGAATAGATGACAGATAACAGGCCATCCCATATTATAATGGCTGGATAGATGACAGACAACAGATCATCCCATAATCTATGGATGGATAGATGACAGACAACAGGCCATCCCATAATCTAACGGATGGATAGATGACAGATAACAGGTATTCCATAATCTAATGGATGGATAGATGACAGATAACAGGCCATCCCATAATCTAATGGATGGATAGATGACAGATGACAGATCATCACATAATCTAATGGAAGGATAGATGACAGATAACAGGCCATCACATAATCTAATGGATGGATAGATGACAGATAACAGATCATCCCATAATCTAATGGATGCATAGATGACAGATAACAGGTCATCCCATAATCTAATGGAAGGATAGATGATGGATAACAGGCCATCCAATAATCTAATGGATGGATAGATGACAGACAACAGGCCATCCCATAATCTAATGGATGGATAGATGACAGATAACAGGCCATCCCATATTATAATGGATGGATAGATGATAGACAACAGGTATCCCGTAATCTAATGGAAGGATAGATGACAGATAACAGGCCATCCCATATTCTAATGGATGGATAGATGACAGACAACAGATCATCCCATAATCTAATGGATGGATAGATGACAGACAACAGATCATCCCATAATCTAATGGATGGATAGATGACAGACAACAGGCAATCCCATAATCTAATGGATGGATAGATGACAGACAACAGGCCATCCCATAATCTAATGGATGGATAGATGACAGACAACAGGCCATCCCATAATCTAATGGATGGATAGATGACAGACAACAGGCCATCAAATAAGCTCTTCTGACCTACAAAGCTGAAAATGTAATAAAGAAATATCTAAATATTGAGATATTATTTATTAAAGTTTTAAAGAACGATAATCCTAATATCAATTTTTTCTCAATATAAATTAAAGTTCAATTTAATATTGTACTCAAAGTTGCATTTTCTTCCATCAAAATATATCAGTCAAAATTTGACATTCATGTTTACTATAAAGCTTTACAATGTTAGTATTTACTGAGTAAGAAAAGTTTGAATTGCAAACATTATCTCCTCTATGATAATAAAGAACACAACATATTTTATCTCTGAATCAACTGACTGTGTAATTCTATAATTACTTGATTCAGGAAATGGTGATGACATGCAACATTAAATTGCAAGGAAAGCAATTACTAACTTACTGACATGTACAATGTCATTACATTTGCAATAGGATGGGTAAATTGTACACTTTAAATTTTGATTATACTGTAGACTTCTGTGTTGTCACATATGCATCAAGTGAAGTAAATGTGCACGATCATAGACCTTGGGATAACTTTCCATCAGAAATATTACTGAAATGAAGCTGAATACTGATGACAGTATGAACATGAATAAAAGGGTCATCAATATTCCACCTGTAGATAATTAGATATACTTTGTCAAATGCATGTCAAATATTATGTTTAGTTAAATCAACTGGTGGGAAACATATAACATACCTTTTGCAGGAATCTTCAGTGTGCTATACATCTGGATGTCATTATTTGCATAAGGGTGCAATTTTTCATAGGAATCACTTTCTGGAGATCTGAAGAAAGAAACTAACAACGTATCATATGCATCACATCCAATTCTAGAATAAATATTGTTATCTGCTTCAACCATTAATGTTAATGAATTTAAAAAGATAATTTCTGCAACAAATAAGTTTTGACGCCTAAACTTTCAGCCTTATGACAAGTCATTTTTCATATCCAACATTGCTGCAAATTAATTTACAAATTAGAAGCATTTAATTTTAATATATCAATATTATATTACATATTTTAAAATATCTCACTGTCTGTAAATAATTTATTTAAAAATATGATCAGCAATGGATTATTTCTGTCTTGTCAGATATCAATAGCTCTGGCCTGTTTGCCTAACTGGATTTGTAAGCATGTTTGACAATGAAAATACACTTCTTTATTGTGAATTTGTTCATACATCAATTTGTTTTTATTTGTTTAATGATACTCTTTAGTAGAACAAGACTATATCAGCTGAGAAAGGTATGTGTAAATAGGAATAGATTAGAGGGCACTTCTGAAAACAAATGTAGAAGAAAGTGTATGTGTAAATATAAATGTAAAGGAAAGCATACATATAAATATATATGCAGAGAAAGACACCATATTTACTGCATATATTGGGACATCATATATTTTAGGACACTATAAATTAAGTTTTAAAGTATTTTTTTGTGTACTGTATGTTCTGGGACACAGCACGTTTTTAAGTCATAAGTTTTATGATACTTTTAAGATTATTCAAAAATTGCATGTCAACAAATCTGCTCTAACCTAAATTTATTAAATAAAATTATTTGTAAAAAAAAAATTTTGTTTGTTAAAACTTTTCTTCCTAACTGCAAATTTGCTGAGAACAAGAGCTCAGGGAAGAATGAATCATGTCTGTATATGAGAATGGGTTCAACTTTTCATTAGCAAATTCATGATTCAGCAAATTTTCTTCTTGATGAAATGCTAAGGTTTATTTGCAGTCATTGCTCATCACCGTTTTTATTTTGGCAAAAAAACTTTTAATGAGCAAAGCAAAAACTTTACATTGTAATTAATTTTAACTGATATAAGTTCCTAAATTACAGTATTGTTATTACAAATAGGTCGTAAGGGTAATATACATAAATTCATGACCAAGATGGCACATAAACCTTAAGCACTTAAGTAAAAATATGAGAGAGAGGGAATATATTAATATATGGAAAGAGATTTCAGCATGAAAGCTACTGAGCTACTGGTTAATAATGACAGTAGAGAATGATAGATAAACATGCTAAAATTGAAAATCTTCTATTTACAAAGCAGTAATATCCAACATAATCCAAGTACTGGTGAACAAACTTGAATGCTGCTACAGTTTTTAATTTAAATAATTCAAGTTGTTCCACATCCTTAATTGCCAACTTAACCTCTTCAGTCTCAAACGAATCAAACTAATTCTTTTCAATCTCACTTCCTTTTGTATCAGATTCAGTATTCCTTATGATTCTGTCCTTATATCTGTTCAATTTAATACCACAAACTTTAAATGAATTTTTGGATCAGATCTGGCTTCTCCAGAAGCAATTCAACTGCTTTTACAATCCAATCCACAACTCTTTATCTCCTCTCTTAATATGAGATGTGTTGTTATTTTTCTCGGAAAGGTGCTCTGCTGCTTCACAAAAATAATATGTCCTGCTTTTCCTCATGCCGGACTTGACCAGTTTGTCAACACTGATATCTAATGGTTGCAGCTTAGAGGTGCCTTCACCTGGAATAGCTGCAGGCACCGTGTTTCCCCTTCTCAAAGTCTTTTATACAGCATTTAATATGTGCACAGAGTGAACCCATCTCCAAAAAAGATTGTTTCTTTCCTGTGTACTTAAGATATATCGCCTTAATCCACTACATCATCAGCTCATCATCAACCCAACACTTCTGCACATGTACAATCCATCCTTTTGGTGTCTGAATACATGTATCTTTTTGTTACCTCATGCATCAGAGGAAACATATCTCCTGCTGTGGAAACTGCAAGGACTAAAGTGAAATGCATTTTATCTGAATTCTCAAACTTTTACCCCCCCCACTTATTGACAGTTTGTCCAGTAATGAGATCAAAGTACATGTTTCAACCAAATTAATTATCATATTGTCATCAAAATCATCATCTTCTCTTTATGCAAATTAGAAGAATAATTTTATTTTCTCCTCTAAATCATCTGGAAGACTCTGGGCCATTATTGTCAGTGAACAAACACTAGTTTGTGTCACTTTAAAAAACCTATCACCCAGTTCCCACAGGCTGGAAACTCAATTTCTGGATGTTCACTGGACACCAATTCCTTGGCATAGATGCATATCATGTCCACACTGATAGGGATCAGCTGATTGTACTAAACGAGAATACACTTTGCAATTTTTACATCTGTGTCACTGCCATATGATACTGGTCTCCCACTCTTTTCCAATGTCTCCATTCATTCAGCTGCTGAGAAAAATCTATTTATTTACAATGGTTGATTTGTTCATCTATTATGGTAATTCCATTTAATTTTGAGAAATGTACAACTTCCTCATTTTGCTTTGATGTTATACACTTGTAATGTTCTCGCCTAACATCATCATTTTCACTGGCATCATGTCTCTTCTGCCTGGGGTCTCCAGTTTCATGTATTTTTGAGCTGTTTTATTTTCCTTCAGAATACACACCTCCTCTCTAACATGCTTTACTGGTCAACCTACAGGCCTCTTAGGTAAAGCTTTCAGAATACACACCTCCTCTCTTACATGCTTTACTGGTCAACCTACAGGCCTCTTAGGTGAAGCTTTCAGAATACACACCTCCTCTCTAGCATGCTTTACTGGTCAACCAACAGGCCTCTTAGGTGAAGCTTTCAAAATACACACCTCCTCTCTATCATGCTTTACTGGTCAACCTACAGGCCTCTTAGGTAAAGCTTTGGGCAATAGGTTTTCTTTCCATGCCTGAGAAAGGCATCTCCACTACTTGAGTATCACACTACAAAATCATCCATAACAGCTACAATCTATAATATGGCTTGTTTTATTTTTATTTATTTTTATATATACTATGCACATGATAACAATGATTGTGAGATGTCCCCTTTAAACCATTTCATTATTTCTATTTTATTTTTAAATTTCCGAATACCGGTAAAAATATACCTAAGTTGACTTTGCTACATCATGGGACTTTGTATACTTATGTATTTTTATATATATCCAGGCTAAAAGGAATCCCAAGCCTGCTTCTGATGTTGGCTTGTTTTGTAAATAAATAACGTTTTTTTTTTTATATTATATTGTTAAGTTCAAACAATGAGTTTATTGTTCGTTACAAGGTGTTTATATTCAACAGCAGGACTTTTTTTTGCCATCTGTAATCATAATTGGTACAATTAGGCATTAAGATTTGCAGTATAAAAGCTATACACTGCATTAACTTGCTTTAATAATAATACTTTTTGTAACACATGCAAGCAAAAAGATTGTCACTGGTACTCATTTACTCATTTACATTATATACATTATATACATTTTTAATAATGATTTGTACTTGCTAGACATTGTCATATTCTTACCCTGGATATAATACACTCATGGTTAATTTGCACCTTACACCATGTCATGCATGAATGGCTTGTGCCTTCAAGCAAAGGCTGATATTTCTTTCTCTTTCTCTTTCATTTGTGATTTTGCTGGATCCAGTTTTCAGATAACACTGAAACATTTGAGGACAACCAAACAGGATTTGTTTCTCTATATTCACATCAGTGACCAGTGTCATGTTATCCGACAAAAATGATAACACAATGGATGTGTACGCTACATATACAGAGTTTGTGGATATATTTTTGCCTTTAATAAATTGTTAAAAAAAAGGTTAATAGGTGATAACATTACACAGTTAGATTCTTTCATTTTATTATCAAATAAGCATTTTATTTATCAATGTTCGATTGTAACATGTGGTGTGGGTGTGGAGGGGGGTGCAAATTAAACACAATTTATTTAATTTCCTAAGCCTTGGGACACATGATCTAGGTAAGAAACAAATTCACTGTAAGTTTTAGGACATGAAAAAAAATTATTTTGTCATGTCCCAATATATTTTGTAAATATGCTACATATAAATATAAATGTACAGGAAGGCATTCATGTAAAAATAAATATATAGCAAGGCATACATGTAAATAGATATAATAGAAAACATATATGTAAATATAAATGTACAGGAAGGCATACATATAAATATAAATGTACAGGAAGGCATACATGTAAATATAAATGTACAGGAAATGTATAGTATATAAACCCAATATACTGTGTTTTATTTAAGCTTCCTATCAAAACTGTATGTACCTTTTATCAGAATTTTCTGTGTTTTCTGTTGTCATAACTGAAGAGAAAAATGAGTAAAATAGAGCATTTTCAAATAACTGAAAATCTATAATGTATAACAGTTCTTAAAGTATATATAATGGTGTGACCCAGATAAATGGAAATTTATATTGTTTAACAGTCCTTACAGCATGTATGATGGCATGACCCAAATTAAATTACCTGAAAATGTAATATTGTATAAATCCATATTATCACTATAAGGGCATGACCCAAAAGAAATAATTGAAAACTGATGTAAAAAACCTTATGACATAGTAGAACTTGTATTTACATAGAATGCACTGTCATACCCATTCTAAGCAAATAATGATGACACAAAACACAATGTCATGCCCATTCTAACCAAGTAATGATGACACAGAACACACAGTCCTGCCCATTCTAACCAAGTAATGATGACACAGAACACAATGTCATGCCCATTCTAACCAAGTAATGATGACACAGAACACATTCATGTCCATTATAATCAAGTAATGATGACACAGAACACACTGTCATGTCCATTCTAACCAAGTAATGATGACACAGAACACACTTGTCATGCCCATTCTAACCAACTAATGATGACAAAGAACACACTGACATGTCCATTCTAACCAAGTAATGATGATACAGAACACACTTGTCATACCCATTCTAACCAACTAATGATGACAAAGAACACACTGTCATGTCCATTCTAACCAAGTAATGATGATACAGAACACAATGTCATGTAATGATGATATAGAACAACTGTCATGCCTTTTCTAAATAATTATGAAACATAACACAGTCATGCCCATTCAAACCAAATAATGATGACAGAACACACTGTCATACCCTTTTAACCAAGCAATGATGACACTGAACACACTTTCATTATTATTCAGGGTAATGACAAATAATGTTAAATACATTTGAAAAAAAACATATTACCATAGGTATGACTTAGCTTGTTTATAGGTAGAAATTAATATTATTGTTATAAAAACATAATCTTAGAGATTATTTTAAAGAAATAATGCATATAAAAGTTGTTGGAAAATGGTATAATGGAATACATTCCCAAAATTTCAAATTAAGTTCTGGAAGTCTTAAAAAAAAATTAAAATAAATAAAAGTTGCATTATTGCTTTGGTGAAAGTTACTTCTTTTAAACAAACACAAACCTAAATAAAACAATCAAAACTTATGTCTTTGAATTTTTGTAGCTTGCCCTGTATAACAGTTTTCTCATGTCCGAAACCCAAATAAAATAATCAAGAATAAAACAACTAAATAAAAATATTTGTGTTCTCCTTGGGACAAAATCTTAATGTTATTAATATGAAAGAAACAAACAAAAACATTTAAAACTATTTATTATGGACAGAAAGAGATGAAATTAAATGAATATTATATAGTTCATTGCTACTTGCCCAATCAATAAATTATACCAGAGAATAACATGAACATGCATAATCCAGTATGTCTTACAGTTTCCATATCACATGAAGCTTTGCTTTGTCTACCCAGAATGACTATGTGCTTATTGTTATTAGTGCTCATCCTACCAAATACACCAGTCAACACAGAATGACTACATTGTTATTGTTATTAGTGTTTGTCCTGCCAAATACACCAGACTATCAACAATGAATTCATGTTTACTATTATTAGTGCTCACCAAAATGACTGTCTTTGAAAAAATATATTTTTTGCTTTTCTCTAATTTTGAAAGGTTTCCACATGTTTTGAAGTATTCATTGAATTTATGATTTTCGATCCTATGACATCAGTTAAAGGAATCACTGATTGACAATTAGATCTAAGTGAATCACATAAAAAATATCTGATTGACAATTAGACCTGTGTGAGTCACTTAAATGAGCCACTGTTTGCCAATTAAACCTTTGTTCGTCACTTAAATGAGCCACTGATTGATAATCAGACCTTTGTGACTTGCTTAAAGGAATCAGTGGCTAACCATTAGACCTATGTGAATCATTTAAAGGAATACTTTCTCAAAATTATATCTTTATGGATGTTAAGTAGTGACTGTCTGTTTCACGCCCACACTTAATTGTTCAGCAGCACCAATTCTTAATTGTAATAAATGTTGGACTAGGTTCTGAAATATTTAGAAAAGGTTTAAATAGTGGTTCACCATTTTATAGTCATCTAGACTTAGTTTGGAGGACCTTGGATTGACCATGTTGGTGAATCACAGAAATGCATATTTTAAATAAAGACTTGTATATTTGGAATTAAAAAATTTTCTGTTAGTCGATTTAAAGCATTTGTAAAATGTATTGTGTGGGGAACAGAAACAATAACCTATAGTACAATGATGTAAAGATTTTAATCTTTCTGCCAGTGATGAGAAAGCAAGACCATGAAACCATCTAGCTGTGAGCAAATATAGGTCTTAAAATACATGCACCATCAAAGATTGTTTACAATTTCACACCATTTTATAATCTTACCCCATTAATAAACCTACAGCAATATAAATGAAAGCTTCAGTCCATGTGTTGTATAATTGGCATGTTTTAGAAAGATAAGGAAACTTTCTATATTGTAAATCTAATCCATTCTTTTGTTAGTGGTACTACAACGTATAGTTTCCAAATTGATGACAAAGTGTAGCATATAAGGAATATATTGACATACTGCATTTACAGCATGTTTTCAGATATGGTTTGTTTTTAGACACTTTTTTGCAAATATAATATATAAATGCCTTGTAAGCTTCAGACATTGCTCCATTATAATGCTTTATGCAATTTATGTTTTCAGACACAATCTTAAAGAAGATCTGTGTTTCTTTAAAGCAAAATTCACAGCATGTTTGCCATTAATTTAATTGATACAAAGTTCACTTCATTTGGTCGCCAATTATTTAATGTGATCATGAACTTCCATGAACTAATATAATTCAAAATTCTAAATTGTATGTATGTATGTATGTATGTATGTATGTATGTATGTATGTATGTATGTATGTATGTATGTATGTATGTATGTATGTATGTATGTATGTATGTATGTATGTATGTATGTATGTATGTATGTATGTATGTATGTATGTATGTATGTGTTGCTAACAAAAATATGATTGGTTGTCAGTGTAAATATTATTTCACATGAAACCACTTCTAGCATGTGTGACAGTTATGGCTTAGAAACCATGCTTTACTTTACATCATTAAACAATACATTAGAATCAATTAGTAAATTTATTGTACAACAAAACAAACCCCTTCTTCCCAAGGCATTATGTACCATGGTTCAAATGTAGTTATTGTTCTACAGGTAATAAACCTCTTTGTAGACAACAAATATTGATTGTGGGTGCTACATGGTCGGTAAATCGTGTGCTCTTTTAACGAAATTTAGATGGCTGCCTTTTAGTTCTGAACACACCTGTCATAGAAATCTCACAAATTATATTATTAACACTTATCGCCCAGACACCTTGAAATCTCCAACATGCATCAAAACAATCTTTGAGCAGTCAATAGTTTTGAATCAGCAAGCTCTGCTGATTTTGAAGCTACCCTCGGCTAGGTGGAAAAAAGGAGAGAACCACAACAAATATACCACCTTTATAAAAAATAATACCAACATATTAATGATGCCGACTTGTATATTGAAAATTGCTCATTCTTTTTACCTGTCTAGGCATGCATCCAACACTCACCCCTTATGGATCCTATAACTCTATGTGCTGTAAGACATGTATTGGCATTTCTATCCTTGATACTGAAATGTTTCTGTATATATATATATATATATATATATATATATATATATATATATATATATATATGTGTGTGTGTGTGTGTGTGTGTTCAGAAATGTATTTCCAAAATCTTTTTATTATTACACAGACATAAAGTTTGCATACATTTGTAAGGTAGATTTTATTGATCACTAATTAGCAGAGGGTTAAACTGTAGATTGCAAGATTACTAATATGGAGGTTGTTTTGGAAAATATGCATACAATCGTGGCACTAATACACAAATAGTTACATTTTCTGGTTCATGGACATGTATAAAATAGACAAAATTATTAATATTGAGGCAAGTAATACCCATTTTTCATTCATTATCCTTTCCATGGTGGTAGACAAAGTACTTGTTTTACTTCACAGCAGCATGTCATCATGTGAGCTAATGGTAACTTTGTTAATGATGGGGAGGGGGAGCAAAATATTGATCTTCTCATTTGTTTTTGGACACATAATTAAAGAATTTAATATGTATTCAGACGACAAAAAAAGTAATTATATGTTGCTGTCCAAATACATGCCATAAATACTTTAACATTATTTTTACAAATTTTCAAACTTAAAATGTTTTCATAACTGCCTTTGTAAAAAAAAAAATTTAAGAATATAAGTGGATTGGCTATGAATAGTAGAGTATCTTTGTCCACAGACAACACAAGTTTTACCTTAGTCCATGTCCACAGACAAACACGATTTATTTCAAGAATTACAGATAAGATTTACCATTAAGTTCTAGGTACTGGTTCACTTCAGTGTCTGTGAAATGCAATCCCTCATATTCATTTCCACTGGCCACATCTTCTTTGAGAGGACTGGAGCTTGTTTGATTTTTCCTTGATAAAGTTCATGACAAGTAATTATTTAATGTCTGAAAGGAAAGTATTTTTACATTCTATATTCCAATGCAGCATTTTCACAACATGTTAAAATCATTTGTGCAAACCATCATCTGTGTAACAGACTTGAAACTGAGTGGTATTTCTCTGTTTGGACTAAATGAATAACAACAAGATAAAAGTGATGAATGACTGAATTTATAAAATGCGTTACTAGATATATATATAGATATGGATATAAAACAAATTCAAAGACTCTTAAACATACACTACTATCATATGACTAATACAATACGTTCTACATACACACATGAAATGAGAAAAAAACAAAAATATGATCTAACCTAACAAATATATCACATGCTTTGAAAAAAATGAAAAGTAAGAAAAATGAAATACGAGATCCACTTAATCTCGTATAAGTATTTAACTGAGATTCACAAAATCTCTTGGATGAAAATGAGCAATACTCAAGTGTTATTTCTGACACTTCAACTGCTTCCTGCATTTAACACAAATGAATGAACACGAACATACGTCCCTCAACTGGAACCCACTTCCTAAACTGACTACAGTTTATGCAATATATAACTCAAATCTGTGGTCAACTCCCATTAGATACTGATTCTCCTACTAGGCTTTGACAGTTCCACTGAGGCTTCATTAGCCCACTAATGTCCAATGATATCCGATAATGTTCATTAAACTTTCTTAATGTCCTCAATCCTATGGGCTACAAAAATTGGATCCAACAGACTCCAGTCAATTGTTATTTCTTCCTCCTTCCAGATTCTCAAATAGGGTATATAGCATTTCCACTGAAGCCTCTAGGTCTGCTCTGAGAGCTTCTGCTGGAATGTCATCAGGTCCAGCTGTCTTGCCATTCTTCAGCTGGGTGATGGCTTTTCTGATCTCATCTCTGGTGGGGTTGTCACAGCTTATGAGGAGATCAGTGTTGGCTGGATGGATTTCTGGAAGATTTAGTGGTACTGGCCTGTTAAACTGTTCTTCAAAATGTTCTGCCCATCTATTCATTTGGTGTTCTGTATTTACTATGGTTTATCCCTGCTTGTTCTTTACAGGTCTCTCTGTTTTGCTGTACATGCCAGACAGCTGCTTGGTGATGTCATACAGCTTCTTCATGCTTCCACTTGTGGCCTATTTTTCTGCCACTGTTGCCAGTCCTTTAATGTAGTTTCTATCTTGATGTTTCTTTTCACTTCTCTGTGGGCATCTGTGTACTCTTTTTGTACATTTACTTTTGTATCTCTTTTCTCTCTGCTATATACTGTTGCTTTCTTCTGTTTCCACTCCTGGATTCTGAACAATTCCTCAAATGAAATCCATTCTTTATGCTGGTACTTCTTGGCATGATGATGTCACTACCTCCTTAACTTTCTGCCATCTGCTGTTCACACTGTCTTCAACATCTTCAAAAAGCTCTTGTAGCACATGCTTTTTGTTGTTAAGCATCAGTCTATATTCTTTAGTTTTTGCATCAATTAACAGGCTGATGTTATACTTTGTTTTCTTCTCTTTTGTTCACATCCAGTTCTTCTTCAGTTCAAGGTTTCAGCCTTGCGACAACTAAAAGGTGGTTACATGCCACATCTGCTCCCCTCTTCACCCTCACATCTTGCATGATTTTCTGAACTTCTTGGCTATGCAGGTTTGGTCATTCTGAGTTTATATCACATGGTCTGGTGATATCCATGAGTTCTTTTGGATTCTCTTGCGGGGAAAGATGGTACACCTTTTGACCAGGTTGTTCAGTGCACAATCTGAGAATCTCTCTCCATTCTTGTTCATCTCCCACAGGCCATGAGTCCCCATGGCTTGTCTGTACTTTGTGTTGTCTCACCTCAGTTTTGTCATTGAAATCACCCATGAGGATGTTGATGTCTTTGTCTCGGAAGTTCCCTGTTGTAAAACTAGTCCTTCTCTTTTTCTTTCCTTTAATTTGTTGGAGCATAGCACTCTATTCATCTTTATGTTCTCCTTCTTAGTCCTAAAGATTGCCATGAGGATTTTGGGTCCATGTGATTCACATCCTATTAGTGCATTATATGCTGACTCTGAGATCATGAGCCCCACCCCCAATGTATAGGTTGTAGTTCCTCATCTCTGCTGATACCTGTGCTGTTTTTCCTGCCTGATATATTGTCCTCATGTTCCATGCTGTGATGTTAATTTTCCTTTATGATAGCTGGATGGTCTGTTTTATGGATTCGCAGATTTCACTACACAACAACGTAAGTCTTCCAGAAGACCTTCCTCTCTCAGGATTTCAGTTTCTGGTTTTTCTTCTGATGGCACTGTAATAGAAAGTTGGGTTTAACACCAATCTTCCTCCTTTTACATCCAGGCTTGGGACCGGCAATGGTGGAGTTGTTGAGAGGTATGATGTGTTCATTTATACATTAATGGTGAAAATGTACCATTTGAATTCTTTGCTTTCAGAGTGAAGAACTTTTTTGCTACAACAATTCCATAGATAACTGGCAGTGAGAATTGTTTATTTATGAGGGCCTGTTTCATGTGATCCAAACTTGCAAGCTCTGACCTGGACATTGATCCACTTCTCCCATCTGAGTAGTACAATGAGAATAAGGCAATTATCACTCTGATTCTTGCTTTATGTTTCAGTTTTGGAATCAGAGATGTCAGATTTCATGCATATGTATCCAGGTTATTATTACCAATCTACTGAAAGAGTGCTGACTGCCTAGGATTTGAGTCCTGGACTGTAGATACGAAGATTAGGAGTTGGTATTCTACCTTGTTGCAAACAGGTTGCAATGGTCAGACCCATGGATACATATCTTAATTAAATCTGTATGTATTGATATGTGTACATTTATAATGGAATTTTACATACATTTGGAATTTTGTAAGTGCTAGAGACTTGAACATGCAAAATAATTATAACCCAAGCTAAATGTGAAATCACTTAGGCTCTTTTTGCAAGTACCTAAATGTGTGATGATGAACAAATTCTAAGTAACTTATAAGATCTATCATGATAGGAAGAGAAAATGTTGGAATTATAGACTGAGTATACTTTCCTTAGAAGTCAAAAAAACTCCAACTTAATATGGTATATCTTCCACAGAGATTCTAGCTTTTGGGATGACAGCATGCTTCTTGGCATGAGAAGAAGTAGCAACTGAGATTTTCTTAGACTTTGCTGCCAAGTCTTATACCTAGTGAGAGAACATTCTGCCTGATTGCCAAAGAGGCCAGCATACAACTTATAGCTCCCTTTAGCTGGAAGTATTATCTCGGAGGACTGGATTTGTGAGGTAGTATTAGTTCTCCTAAGGTATTATGGTTGGGTAATGCATTTAAAAAATAAAAATTATGAATATCAGTTCCATGTACAGTATAAACAACACAATATGCTTTCGGTTCAAACAGAAATCTTTCCAAATCTGATTTAAGCTGTCATCCATAAAAGAATTAGAATGTGCTTATATGCATTGGTTTATGTATGATAAGAATATCAATAACAGGAATGTGGTGCAGATTTGTCTGTTGTAGGTGAGGTAAACAATATTGACTGGTACTATATTGCTAACATTCAATATTTCAGAGCTATTTTTATGCATGCCATGAACACAGTGTACATTAAAAAACAATTTTTCTTTATAGTCTAGTAAGGGTGGAGAACTGGAGCAATATCACAACTGTTAGTATTGATCATTTCTACATCAGTTATATTCCAACTTTCACAATTCTCTAGACGAGAACATATCCAGTATCCATCAGTTTAACAGATCAGTACCTTAATTAACGTGTCTCCTACATATCATATTTAATGCTATGTTTTTGTCAATGGTCTTTTCACCCTTCTATATCTGTCCTTATGACTGACATACATATGACAAATCCTTTACACAATCTACAGTGTTTACCATTGACAGTAAAATAATATTTGTTTCATGATTCTATTCGTTCTGCTTTCTAACACAGAGTTACTAATAAAGGGAAGAAATAAAATCCTTTTAAATAATAAAATGAGCATCTCCTGAACAGTCACATTATGGTTCAGTTTTTAAGTAATGATCTATACTCAAATTCATTCAATGTAGGCTATTTCATAGCCAATTTTAACATTTTGGTTCAGTTAATGAAACTTATAGTTCTAAAGTTCTAAGTTCTATAAAGTTCTATAGTTCTAAGTTCTAAAGAAAAAAAATTATCAATATGTCTACAGAATAAAGTACTTAAAACAATTTTAAATTTAAATGCATATAAATATAATTTAAAGGTAATACACAATTTTCACTAAATTTTTTTTTGTATATCTGAGGTAGGACTATTTGCATGTCACACCTACTATGTCATTTTTGAAATCTTCAACATGCTCAATAGACTAATGAAACAACACTGGTCTTACCTTACTTCCTGTTCCTGTTTGATATCTTTGTCTGTAACTGAAATGAAGAATACGTTCAGGTATAATGACAAAGTTGTTGTACCCCTTCTTAAACTTTGGCAAAGGTGGAAAGGGTTTTTATCCATTATTTTACTGTAAATTACATGTATGTTATTTCAATGAGGAATACATTTTTCTGTGATTTGAATCCATGCCTATGAAAATTTATATTAATTGTAAAAGAAATATGTTTTCAGTATGTCAATATGAAGATCCTTTACAAATATTTTACATTTCTGACATTAAGCTACATAAATTAAATACTTCCATACATTTTATTAATCTAATGAAGTTGCAACTAAATGGCAGATAGGTATGGACAGAATGAAAGACAGCCATAATTACATACAAAGAGCAATGTGTATGGACAATTATATCTATTGATGATGACTTATATCAGCATTTTGAACTATCCATGTCATACTATCATATTTATTAAGATTTGTGAAAGATATATTTGACTCTAATAGACAATATAAATTCTTATAATTATATGTGTATAGGTCATACAGTATTACATAAATAAATGCATAAATAATGATAATGTTTTGTAAAGAAAAGCTGGTTTCTCTTGTCCTACATAAATTAATTCCAAATTTGAAAACAAAGGAAAAGCAGACTGGAATAGATAATGACTATTCATAATATGTTTTCATTGAAATCTTCAAACACAACTCAATTTCAAAAGCTATGCTAGGTTACTAAAAAAGTTAATGATATATTTTGTCTCTGTTTTCATTATACCATTTCTTACCATGTTCACATTTATTCATACATAGATTTCTTCTCCAAATGAACATGCCAATTATCAGACCTAAAATTATGACAATTCCAGCACTGATGCCTCCAGCTATCCCAGCCACTGATGATTCAGGACTCTTATATACATTTGGTTCTGAAATATGAACAAAAGTAAGTTGTAATTCATGATGGTGTAGAGTTCATCCAATAGTACACAGACATGTTCTTGCTGACAGTGTAAGTATAAAAGGAGTCATGTTGGTGCATTAAAGAATATTTCATGAATGACTATAAATCTAACATTATTTGGCCATTTGATAAATTGATAAATGCCTTCTACCTGTAATTTTAATTTTAGCTTGAGCAACACTTGTATTGATTTTTCTCCATGGCAGAAGAGGAATAAGAAGACAAATTAATACACTTCTTTCTCATTTTATTAATTTTTTATCAATTAAACTGTTCACCAATTATTTTAGTACTATTTGTTTTTAAATCAAACTTTTAGTTTTTAAAATTAAATTTTTTAAAGCAAATAACATGCCTATCTATAAAGTTTTTCTACATTCACAAGTAATTACTTTCTGGTCGTATTCTTTGATTTTTTCATTTTGTGTATTATAATATTAGTCCAATGTAACACTAATAGCACATGTTTTCCACTTTTACGCACTGTATTTTAACAATTGATTTAGTCAAAAGTCTTAATTGGACCAAAAATGTAACATCCAACATTCACATAATTTTGCATAAGTTTTGTTCCATGTGAATCAGACATTTTTATCTGTCACCAAACTCATTGTTCAATACATGCTATGAAAAGCTTCTAGATCATCAATTATTTTTGGGGAGGAAACTATGGTGACTCAGTGGTTGGCATATCAGACTGACTACCATAAGGGTGTGGGTTTGGATCCTACCACTGGGATCAGCCTGGGTCAGCTACCATAGTGTACCTTTTGGCAAGACACTACTCCAATTGCACTAAATAGCCAACTTGTGATGTTGTACCATCAGCAACAACTTAACATTTCCTTTTGCCAGATCAGACACTTTATATTCAATGGTGCCATCAACAATAAATTAACATTTCTTTTTGCCAGATCAGACACTCTATATTCAATGGCTTCCAGTTTTTGTTGGTGAGCTAGGCCACAAGTTTTAAACAACAACAAAGCATCAACCAAATTGAAGCCAAGATTCACCTATGCCTACCCATCATATGAAATGAAAAGGCATCACCTGTTACTTTCCTTGTTTTAATATGATGGCTAGATATTAAGCTGAGACTGCAATATACATTTAGGATAAATAAATGACAAGGAAACAAGAACTAAATTATTACAATATGAAAACCAGTGTAAATAAGGTTGTACCAGACTGGAACATGTACTCTTGTCTCTGGCTTTATTTATTTTCCAAAGTTCATATTATTCCTATATATGTTTACACATTGCATCGGTAAAATCAGCAAATAAGTAAAACTTTTTCAAAGTCCATTTTAATCAAGTTTCTTCAAAGTTCTACTTTGTCATGTTTGTAGATAACCTACTTAGTATGAACTGGTTTAAGGGTAACAAAATGGCATGGGTTCACATCCTACCACTTGGACCAGCTTGGATGAACTGGCGTTTTAATGGTTTTGGGTCCTTTAGCACCAGCCACAGTATTGATCATAACGTTATGGATACAATCTTGGACTACAAGGTCAAGGTCATGAAGCAACAAATAAAAGATGTTTAAAGTCATTGGCATTGTTCTGGTACCTAATCTCTAATTGTTGAGAACTTTATGCTTTGATAGCAGTCTTTGCATGAAAACCTTAAGATTTTAATAGTGGTATTAAATGTATAAACTTGGATATGTGCCATAAATATTTGCATTTTCTGTAAGATGTCCACATTTATGCTAGTGGTGAGCAATGAATAAGATTATCAATCCACTGAATAACTGCAGAATGGATGACATGTTTGCTTCCAAATTCCATGGAAATGAATATCGAAATAATCACTAAAAAAACGCCAAGCATCATCACATTTTTAAAAATGATTCCCAAATTTAGGTATCCAAGAATTTTAACCAAACTACAAATTTAAAACTCACATAAATGAAGTGTTTCACAGTAACAAAATGTTAAAATACATAACTTATTTATCTCCAAAATATATACAATATTCTATTCCATGTTTATCAAGAAATATAAAAAACTGGATACGCCGCCTTAGAACATTGAAACCAAGCGGTCTAAACCAAGAAGACTAGAAAATGAAAACTATGCACTAGTAAAATTTAACATTTTCTAAATCTACTTATTATCCTTCAATTTTCACTATAAGAATAACCGGTATAGAATCAAATATCCGGGATATAATATGCGTTACATATGTACAAAAAGTAAATATAGATGTCACTTTGGCTTGTAGACTTTTAGGGAATTATACAACGTTTTCAGTTTCCGCATCTAGTCTATACAAGTTCATTGTATTTATAGCTTTAGCACATGTGAAGACAGCCATGTAGAGGTTTACAAACACAACATTTTTGTGTTTATTTGTTTATCATATATATGTTTTGTATTTGCCTTTGAAAAAGACTCATTAAGAGTTGAAAGCGCTTAGGCTAGTTAGTTACTAGTTTTGTACTGTTCGTCATCAGTTTATTGCATCTATTTTAATTAATCCCTGACACACGTGATCCCTTGGTGGATCCAGTATGCTTGAAAGGGTTGTTATTCCCATATGATTTGTATTCTTTATATATATATATATATATATATATATATATATATATATAAAGAATACAAATCATATGGCGAAGCATGGGAAACAAGAACTGTAAACAATCCACCCACACACTTCTTAATCTAACTCCTGGAGCTTGTCCTAAAACTCAACAACTTTGAATTTAATGAAGAAAACTACCTACAAATCAATGGAACTGCAATGGGTACTAAAATGGCCCCTTCGTATGCTAACATTTTCATGGGAAAACTTGAGGGAAAGCTCTTAGCATCGGTTGAGCGTACACCATACCAGTGGGTACGCTTTATCGATGATATAGAAATGAAATGGCAGTATGGAAGAGAAAGTCTGGATGACTTCATTTCAAAGGCAAACAACTTCCATCCTTCAATAAAATTCACGGCAGAAATTTCCAACTCAAACCATGTTTTCCTGGACACAACAACCAGACTGGTGGAAACCAAATTACACACAGACATCTACTCGAAACCAACCGACAAACACCAGTATCTTCTCCCAACCAGCTGTCATCCAAAACACTGCATTAAGAACATTCCATATAGCCAGGCACTGAGGATACGCAGAATTTGCTCCGACGATGAAAGATTCCTAGAAAGGTCTGAAGAGCTGGCTAAACATTTAATTTACCGAGGCTACGACAAAGACCTGATTGCGGAGGCAATCCAAAGGGCCAAACAAACAAACTGTGATGACCTACTCAGATATGGACAGAAAGAAAAGGTTGATAGGATACCATTTATTCTGACCTATCACCCAGACAATCCCAAAGTAGGTAAAATCATCGCAAACCACTGGCCAACCGTGAAATCGTCAGACATACTAAACCTAATACTTCCGAACAAACCTGTAGTAGCTTACCGGAGACCAAAAAACCTAAAGGACATCCTAGTCAGGGCCAAGCTAACAACAATCGCTAGTCAAAACCAACCTAGTCAATCTGGACCCTGTGGCGATAAAAGATGCAAAACCTGTCAACATATGATAGAGACCAAGACATTCACTAGCACAGTGACTAAAGAAAAACTAAACATACATGGTCCAAACAAAACGTGCAAAACAGAGAATGTGATTTATCTCATCACATGTAAGATCTGTGGCCTTCAGTACGTGGGAGAAACTGAAAAGCTACACATAAGGATAAACCTTCATAGATCTGATTGGATGACAAAAAAGCTGTACAGAAGCCCGGTCGCAGAACACTTCTCCTCCCCTGGCCACACTTTCAGTGATATAATACTTATCGCTATTGCCAACAACCACAGCTGGAGTTCCGAAACCAGGAAGGAAAAGGAATCATACTGGATACGCCGCCTTAGAACATTGAAACCAAGCGGTCTAAACCAAGAAGACTAGAAAATGAAAACTATGCACTAGTAGAATTTAACATTTTCTAAATCTTCTTATCCTTCAATTTTTACTATAAGAATAACCGGTATAGAACCAAATATCCGGGATATAATCTGCGTTACATATGTACACAAAGTAAAAATAGATGTCGCTTTGGCTTGTAGACTTTTAGGGAATTATACAACGTTTTCAGTTTCCGCAACTAGTCTATACAAGCTGGTTGTATTTATAGTTTTAGCACATGTGAAGATAGAAATGTAGAGGTTTACAAACGCAACGTTTTTGTGTTTATTTGTTTGTTGTAACTATGTTTTGTATTTGCCTTTGAAAAAGACTCATTAAGAGTCGAAAGCGCTTAGGCTAGTTAGTTACTAGTTTCGTACTGTTCGTCGTCAGTTTATTGCATCTATATATATATATATATATATATATATATATATATATATATATATATATATATATATATATATATATATATATATATATAAAAATATATATATATATATATATATATATATATATATATATATATATATATATATATATATATATATATATATATATATATATTGTAGAATTGAACTTACACTATCTGATTATGGTCAGAAAATAAGTGGAGAACATTAAATTTCATAAAACAAATGAACATTTCTTTTTTGATATCTTTAAACAAAAGTACTTGATTCTATGAGGTGCAGAAATCAACAGTATCACAGTCAGCATAATGAATCTGACCTAACCAAATACAACCAAATTATTAATTTAGTAGGTGGAAATGATGCCAGGGATGGAAGATAACTAAGCCAAATCAGAACAGATTTTGAAATTTTACTGTATGCTGCTAGGTATTGCAGTCCAGATAAATGTAAAATAATCATATCAGGACTACCACCTCATGTGGACACCAGGGTGAAAGAAATCAATGATCTGATATTTGACCTATGTAAAGACTTTAATCTACAATACACTCCACAATACACATCATTCTTTCTTCAAAACCAGGCTGTCAATTTTAGCCTCTACCACAGAGACAAAATTAATTTAATTAGACAATAAACCTCTTAACTACTGAGAAATATCAACATGTATTCCCCAATTTTCAGACACTATAATGAAGAGTACTCTCTTTACTATGGAGAAAGTGGGTATATGACACAGGTACGCCATCATGGTAAATGGATTGAGTGCTTCACATGCCAAAAATGTTGACACAAAGACTCTGTCAATCAATGTATTATAAATTCTAGGAAGCTGGCAAAGAGGAGAATGCCAAAGCTTCATTAAAAACAAATCTAAATGTACCTAGTGAGAATCTTGACTCAACTATTCAATGAACACTACTGTAAATGCAAATGTTAATGGATTTTCAGGGTTTGTATGTGCCGTCTGAAGATGCCAATATATATATATATGAATATTTAAATATGGAAACAGGATATCAGAATGATAAATGTAGATTGAAGACAATCTCAGTGAGTACCCCATTACATGATGATGTACATATAATTGAAATGAAACTAAATACAAAATGTTTTAACATAGGGGTCATTTTAAATGTACAAGGCATAGTGGGGAAAATAGACCAGATTAAGTTAATGTTGTCTTCCAATTAAATCTTAACCACAATGATAATATATTTCATTGTCAAGGCTACAATAAGCCATTACGGGGGAGGTCTTGTTGTATACATTAGGGAAGATGTAAATGCAAAAAGGTGACTTGACTTGGAGTCACATAAAATTGAGAGTATCCTAATAATACAAAATTGTTCTTAGTTGGCTTCCTTTATATGCCACCTTCCTCCATAGCAATTTGGAATAATAACTTTTTGAAACAAATGGAAAAAGTTCTTGCACAGGAGAAAGAAACATATACTTGGTGATATAAATAAGGACCTTCTCAATACTCAAATAAGGAACAGCTTTATGGAATTTATTAGGCCTAGTCCAGCTGGTAAATGACCCCACAAGGGTAACAGAAAAATCAAACACTGTTATTGATCACATTTATACAAACCTACCAGACAATGTAACTTGTGTTAACATACCAAAAGTTGGTCTTAGTGACCACTATCCTACTTGTTTGACAAGAAAGGTTAAATGCAATAGAAATAAGAAAAATACACACAAAAATATCACTTACAGATCATTCAAAAATTTTAATGAAGAACAATTTCTCAATTTCCATGGAATATGATCTAAAATTTGAATGACACAGATGAAGCTCTGATGGTGTAGACTGACTTGTTTATGGATGTAGTCTCTAAGCAATGCACCACTGAAAGTAAGTGGAGTAATGAATGAAATCCAACCTAATTGGATTACTACTGAAATCCTAAATGCTATGAAAACACAATACCAATTCAAGGCTACAGGGAAACTGCACAATATAAAATATGGAGAAATAAAATAACAAGTTATGATTAAAAAAACTAAAAAAAACTTATTAACAATCATTGTTTGAAAACAAAATAAGCAACACAAACTCTATTTTGAAAATCTTCCATGAACTCACTGGAGAAACACACACAGATCAGACAAATAAAATTCACTCACTTCTGGTAAGACACCATAGTCACTGATGATAATGACACTGAAAATGTTTTCAATGATTTTTTTTCACCAACATTACCACAACATTAAAAGAACCAGTGATAGAAAACAACTTTAATCAAATGAAAAATTTCTGCAGCAGCAAAATCTCTAAGGAGGTATGTTTCTCAATCCCACCACTATCAAAATACTTTGTTAGAAAATGTATCAGTGAAAATGATACTAAGAAAGCTACAGAACTTTATCAGAATGGTCCATGACTTATTAAAACTTCTGCCTTTGCCATTTTAGATAGCATAACATTCATAATCAATTTAAGTATTGAAACTTCACCTGTCCCCAAATTTGGAAAACTGCAGATGTAATTCCTGTTCAAAAAATCTGGTTCTAAGGATGATGCTAATAATTACTGGCCAAACTCAAATACATGTACTAAAAAACTTGTTAAATTGATTGAAAAGCATGTCCATGATTCATTCATATTATATTTAACCAAACACTTGCTGTGACACCCTAATCAATCAGGTTTTTACAGAAATATTTATGTTTGACTGCATTGATTTCCCTATCTGATAAATGGCTTCAATCACTTGTAGATTTTAGGAAAGCTTTTGACATAATAGATCATAAATTCCTTTTGAAGAAACTGAAAATCTAACAATATTATGAACGCAAAGTTTGATGGTGTACTTCATACTTATGTGACAGAACACAACATGTTTATATAAATAATATTCTGTCTGAACATGGAACAATTAGATATGGAGTACAACAAGGCTAGGTCCATTACTATTTATTTTATTTATAAAAGACTTACCACTTTTACTAAGGTACTCAGTATCATCTAAAGATTTTAATGACACATAATTATCAGTGATCCAAACACACAAAGCATGAACTGCAGATTTCTTTATAGGATGCCTTTAACAAACTTGACAACTGGTGCACATGAAATGGCATGGTGGTAAATACTGGTAAAACTAAAAATATTACTTATCTCAACATGACAAAGAAAAGGACAAACCTTGATAGTGTTGAACTGTTCCTGACATAGAAGGCTACAAATTTGCAAATGATCTGTCATGATAGACTACTCTGTGTTTTGGTAGACAGTCTACTTGGTGTTTTGGTAGACAGTCTACTTGGTGTTTTGGTAGATTATAACCTATCATTGACTGAACATATCAAACATATCAGTAAAAAAAGTAAAGTTTATGGCTTCTCAGTAGGATAATACACTTTCTTCCTGAAAGGCACAGAAAACTATTTTATAACAGTTAAATACACCCCTATTTAAACTACTGTGTTACAGTATGGGGTAATTAAAATGATAAAAGCATAGCAAAGCTGGCACATCTTCCAATCAGCATTTAGGCTAATATCAAATAAGAAAGAAAGCAAGGAAAATTTAGCTCATAAGTTAAAAATATTATCTATTAAAGACCAAATCAGTTTAAGTAAAGCCAAATTAATGTACAGGATATTCAATAATAGTGCTCCTGAATATTTATAATCATTATTCCAGTATAGCCTACCTAGCAATATTTCCCACCTATGATCCATTTCTACCAAACAGTATAAAATTCCCAAACCAAATAAATTAAACATTTTCATAAAGATTCCAATACTGTAGTACTTTATTCTAGAACAGTATTCCAGTTGAGGTTAGAAATGCCCACTCTATTTCCTTCTTATGAACCCAGTATGGTAGCTAACCCTATCCAGTGGATTCAGAGCTGCAGCTAAAATAAATAAATTCCATTGCATGAAAGCCTAAAGTTAGATTAGTTCTTAACCAATTGTATTACACTCCTTAAATAAAGTCATTATTATTATTATTATTATTATTATTATTATTATTATTATTATTATTATTATTATTATTATTATCATTATAAAAATAAATCACAATAATTGTTCTGCATACTAGTATGTTTGATATTATTTTGAGATGGCTCTTTGACTTTTGGAGTTTGATGTCTTCCATTTTTTTTGCTGATATAATATTCATTAGGCTGCAAAATATTATGTGAATCACTGTATCCCATCCATTTTACATGCAGATTTTTACCATTCATTGCTTTCTTTTATAATTTATTTGTCAATCTTGTCATTTTGTTTGTCATATGGAGATAACACCTTATGAAGTATTCCCTCAATTATCTCCCTTTAAGTCTTCCATTTTTGTACAAGGTAGGGTCATCTAATGTTACTTTACTGGCTGTATTTATTTCTTCCATAATAGTCTTCTTTTGAAAGGAAAATATTTATATTTTGACATCCTCACTTTCTGCCTAATTGTTACAATTCAATATTTCCATGTGGATCAGATGTAAAATTTATATTTTGACATCCTCACTTTCTGCCTAATTGTTACAATTCAATATTTCCATGTGGATCAGATGTAAAATTTATATTTTGACATCCTCACTTTCTGCCTAATTTTTACAATTCAATATTTCCATGTGGATCGGATGTAAGATTTATATTTTAACATCCTCACTTTCTGCATAATTGTTACAATTCAATATTTCCATGTGGATCAGATGTAAGATTTATATTTTGACATCCTCACTTCTGCCTAATTGTTACAATTTGATATTTCCAAGTGGATCAGATGTAAGATTCCCAAACAAATTAATCCATACTTTATGGTTTGATGAGTAAGATGTTGATGTTTCTATCTCTGATGCTAAGAAAAAAATATCAAAAATTTTATATATGAATAACAAAATCACTTTATACAAATGTTCTAAAATTCTTTCTCAGCTGTCTTGATATGAAAGGATCAGAACATTAAAACAGCTTAAAACATATTGCTTTACAAATAAATAGCCAATTTTTGTAATTTTAAAAAAGTCAGAATTTTAATGGAAATCAAATGTTTTGAACTTTTGTTTCAAATTAGGTTTTCTTATCTTGCCTTGATGCATTAAGATGAATATGGAAAATTTTTATAAATAAATTCTTTTTCTGCTCGACTCAAGATAGCTTGTCAGTTATTACATATTCATTTACCATCTGATTTACTCTGTATATGCACAAACAAACCAGTCCCACTCTGTAAATGCTCACACAAACCAGTCCCACTCTGTAAATGCACACACAAACCAGTCCCACTCTGTAAATTCTCACACAAACCAGTCCCACTCTGTAAATGCACACACAAACCAGTCTCAGTTAATTATAAATGTTGGCATCCCTCATGAATGTATCTAGATTGCCTCAGTCACAGTTCATTATCTTTCATATGTTTAACTGTACAGGTTATGATGTTAAATTACCCATGCCTAAAGTAGTCAGAATCATAGCATTACACACTGTTGAATACAACCCCACTGAGTCCAAAGGCAAAATTTAATTTTAGGATGTACCATAAGTAAGTAACATATAAACAAAGGTTATCCCTCAGTGAATGAGGTATACATATAGCCAATAGGATACATGCAATTTTTCATTCCAGACCATAATCACAATCTGATTATCATCCCTCAGTGAATGAGGTATACATATAGCCAATAGGATACATGCAATATTTCATTCCATACCATAATCACAATCAGATTATCATCCCTCAGTGAATGAGGTATACAGATAGCCAATAGGATACAAGCAATTTTTTATTCCAGACCATAATCACAATCTGATTATCATCCCTCAGTGAATGAGGTATACAGATAGCCAATAGGATACAAGCAATTTGTCATTCCAGACCATAATCACAATTTAATTATCATCCCTCAGAAAATGAAGCATGCATATTACAATTTGTGTCATGTAATTTTTTTTAATTTTTCAAGAAAATAATCACAATCTGACTATTACACCAAAGTATGACCTTAGATGATTGTCACTCCATTTAAATACAAGAGTCCATCAAAGGGACTAATGAGTACTGGCCATAAAGAAATGTTATGATTTCAAGACAAGAACATTTCTTTTGTTTAACTACTGAGAGTTGAAGTATGCAACACACTACCTTTCCTCTTTTATCTTGAAGTCAGTCATAAAAATTTGCATTATGGTTTGAACAATTTTTTTTACTAGTTTATTTTTCTGAAACTCATTGTTATATCTTTATCATTCTTGGGAGAATCAGTGTGAAGCTTTGAAGCTCATTCAATCATTTGACCTTGGAGTCAAGGTTACATGTTTTACAGAACTGCTTTCATTGTGGGCATGGCATAGATGCAAGGCCTTCTTGTTAGTTGCTTGCTAGCTTGCACTCAAAAATTTCTACCTACATAGTTCTGACTCCTGGTTGAAGTCATACTTAAAAGATGCTGACGAATCCACTAACATCACACCAATAAAACCTGCTGACTTGATGCCAAAATGCTGCCCTGCTGATGTATGTAAACATGAGACATATATTATTTAAATAAATATTAGATTAATATGATTATAAAGAAATTAAATTTAATTGCCTTAGCATTTAAAATAAACTTATGTAATGGAATGTTCTGACCCGTTAAAGAATAGCTGGCATAATGGAATGTTCAGGCCTATTACAAAATAGCTGACATAATGGAATATTCTGACCCATTACAGAATAGCTGACATAATAGAATATTTTGACCCATTACATAATAGCTGACATAATGGAATATTCTGACCCATTAGAGAATAGCTGACATAATGGAATATTTTGACCCATTACAGAATAGCTGACATAATGTAATATTCTGACCCATTACAGAATAGCTGACATAATGGAATATTTTGACCCATTACAGAATAGCTGATATAATGGAATGTTTAGGCCTATTACAGAATAACATAATAGAATATTCTGACCCATTACAGAATAGCTGACATAATAGAATATTCTGACCCATTACAAAATAGCTGAAATAATGGAATATTCTGACCCATTACAGAACAGCTGAAATAATGGAATATTCTGACCCATTACAGAACAGCTGAAATAATGGAATATTCTGACCCATTACAGAACAGCTGACATAATGGAATATTCTGACCCATTACAGAACAGCTGACATAATGGAATATTCTGACCCATTACAGAATAGCTAAGATAATGGAATGTTCAGACCTATTACAGAGTAGCTAAGATAATGGAATGTTCTGACCCATTACAGAGTAGCTAAGATAATGGAATGTTCTGACCCATTACAGAGTAGCTAAGATAATGGAATGTTCTGACCCATTACAGAGTAGCTAAGATAATGGAATGTTCTGACCCATTACAGAATAGCTAAGATAATGGAATGTTCAGACCTATTACAGAGTAGCTAAGATAATGGAATGTTCTGACCCATTACAGAGTAGCTAAGATAATGGAATGTTCTGACCCATTACAGAGTAGCTAAGATAATGGAATGTTCTGACCCATTACAGAATAGCTAAGATAATGGAATGTTCAGACCTATTACAGAGTAGCTAAGATAATGGAATGTTCAGACCTATTACAGAGTAGCTAAGATAATGGAATGTTCAGACCTATTACAGAGTAGCTAAGATAATGGAATGTTCAGACCTATTACAGAATAGCTAAGATAATGGAATGTTCAGACCTATTACAGAGTAGCTAAGATAATGGAATGTTCAGACCTATTACAGAGTAGCTAAGATAATGGAATGTTCAGACCTATTACAGAGTAGCTAAGATACTGGAATGTTCTGACCCATTACAGAGTAGCTAAGATAATGGAATGTTCAGACCTATTACAGAGTAGCTAAGATAATGGAATGTTCTGACCCAGTACAGAATAGCTAAGATAATGGAATGTTCAGACCTATTACAGAGTAGCTAAGATAATGGAATGTAAAGACCTATTACAGAGTAGCTAACATAATGGAATATTCTGACCCATTACAGAGTAGCTAAGATAATGGAATGTTCAGACCTATTACAGAGTAGCTAAGATAATGGAATGTTCAGACCTATTACAGAGTAGCTAAGATAATGGAATGTTCTGACCAATTACAGAGTAGCTAAGATAATGGAATGTTCAGACCTATTACAGAGTAGCTAAGATAATGGAATGTTCAGACCTATTACAGAGTAGCTAAGATAATGGAATGTTCAGACCTATTACAGAGTAGCTAAGATAATGGAATGTTCAGACCTATTACAGAGTAGCTAAGATAATGGAATGTTCAGACCTATTACAGAGTAGCTAAGATAATGGAATGTTCAGACCTATTACAGAGTAGCTAAGATAATGGAATGTTCAGACCTATTACAGAGTAGCTAAGATAATGGAATGTTCAGACCTATTACAGAGTAGCTAAGATAATGGAATGTTCAGACCTATTACAGAGTAGCTAAGATAATGGAATGTTCAGACCTATTACAGAGTAGCTAAGATAATGGAATGTTCAGACCTATTACAGAGTAGCTAAGATAATGGAATGTTCAGACCTATTACAGAGTAGCTAAGATAATGGAATGTTCAGACCTATTACAGAGTAGCTAAGATAATGGAATGTTCAGACCTATTACAGAGTAGCTAAGATAATGGAATGTTCAGACCTATTACAGAGTAGCTGACCCCTGGCAATATAATATGCATCATATGATGTCATTTCTAATTCTTTACAAGAAATCACAGTTCTGAATTTTCACATCTTTCAGAAAGCCAGAATATTGTTAACTGGTAAGAACGCTTAAGAAGAAAAAATGCAATTCTAACTATACAATGTACTGTGCTGTATACAATTCTAATTGTACAATATAATATGCTGTATACAATTTTGAATACTTGAACATATGTTGTGTATATATATATATATATATATATATATATATATATATATATATATATATATATATATATATATATATATATATATATATATATATGTGTGTGTTCTTTTATGTTTACAATGTTTTACTCTATATCAGTATTTTAATTTAAATGTATGGACTATGCAGTCTGAAATAAAGAATTTGTATCTTATCTCATCTTATCTTATCAGTACAATGTACTGTGCTGTATACAATTCTAACTGTACAATGTACTGTGCTGTATACAATTCTAACTGTACAATGTACTGTGCAGTACACAATTCTAACTGTACAATGTACTGTGCTGTATACAATTCTAACTGTACAATGTACTGTGCAGTACACAATTCTAACTGTACAATGTACTGTGCTGTATACAATTCTAACTGTACAATGTACTGTGCAGTACACAATTCTAACTGTACAATGTACTGTGCTGTATACAATTCTAACTGTACAATGTACTGTGCTGTATACAATTCTATCTGTACAATGTACTGTGCAGTACACAATTCTAACTGTACAATGTACTGTGCTGAATACAATTCTAACTGTACAAGTCAATATGGCCTTGATTATGACCAATGATTTTCACTCATTTTACCAATTCTGAATCAAGTTCAGGAACTAGGTCAGCTAAAAATACACTGTTGCAGTCATGGATTGTTTACTGCAAAAATAGGAAAAACAGTCAAAACTGAACTGACTTTATAAAAAAAATCAAATCCTGCAAACAAAATTATCATTACAGTAACAAGTAATGCAATCAAATAAAACACAAAAGTTTTTTTAAACTAACAAACAAGTAATTACATTACATTTATGTAACAATATAGTTTTAGATGAATAAATGAACTAATTAAATATCAAAATCATCAATTTAAATATTCCAAATGTTAAAGTTACATGCGCTCTTTGTGACTCCTAAAAAATTTTGTATACCTTTATGTCTCAGTCATTTTATAATGAAAAATACATAATTTACAGCTTAGTGCTAAATGTTGTAAATTAACTATAAGTTTTTGCTGGAAGATGAAAAACTGATACATTATCAGTTTAAACTGTAGAGTTACAGCACAGATTTCTAGGGTAAATTCTGTACCATAATTAGGCTGGAAGGTTCTTGTTATTGCGTTCAATTCACTTTTCTTAACTTTGTATATAATTTTCAGGAATTCAGTGGAAGTGAATTGTACTGGAAGAGCAGAATCATAATTTGTGAATTGATGATATTTTCCATACCTGTAATAGTGTTTGAGAAGGCAATATACATTTTCATACCAAGTCTATATTGACCTGTAATAGTGTTTGAGAAGGCAATATACATTTTCATACCAAGTCTATATTGACCTGTAATAGTGTTTGAGAAGGCAATATACATTTTCATACCAAGTCTATATTGACCTGTAATAGTGTTTGAGAAGGCAATATACATTTTCATACCAAGTCTATATTGAACTGTAATAGTGTTTGAGAAGGCAATATACATTTTCATACCAAGTCTATATTGACCTGTAATAGTGTTTGAGAAGGCAATATACATTTTCATACCAAGTCTATATTGACCTGTAATAGTGTTTGAGAAGGCAATATACATTTTCATACCAAGTCTATATTGACCTGTAATAGTGTTTGAGAAGGCAATATACATTTTCATACCAAGTCTATATTGACCTGTATTAGTGTTTGAGAAGGCAATATACATTTTCATACCAAGTCTATATTGACCTGTAATAGTGTTTGAGAAGGCAATATACGATTTCATACCAAGTCTATATTGACCTGTAATAGTGTTTGAGAAGGCAATATACATTTTCATACCAAGTCTATATTGACCTGTAATAGTGTTTGAGAAGGCGATATACATTTTCATACCAAGTCTATATTGACCTGTAATAGTGTTTGAGAAGGCAATATACATTTTCATACCAAGTCTATAGTGACCTGTAATAGTGTTTAAGAAGGCAATATACATTTTCATACCAAGTCTATATTGACCTGTAATAGTGTTTGAGAAGGCAATATACATTTTCATACCAAGTCTATATTGACCTGTAATAGTGTTTGTAAGTGCATTCTACTTACTGCTATTCTGTTTTGCGTCTTAACTTAGTTTATAACTTAAGGTGACTTTTTATGTGACCACTCTGAACTGAAATTTTATTTTAAGGAATTAGTATTTTCTTTTTCCTGGAAATATATGTGTTGCTATAAAATTCTTGGATGAAGACATATATTGAAATTTATTCTGAATTCAAATTGGAATATTGTTTTCCGTGATTCAACAAGGAACCGTTGACACATCTATATTTTAAAGGTTACAACAGACATCATCACCCTCCATTCTGAATGTCATCAGGACTCAAACTCAGATTCATTTAGAATTCTTATAATAATATAACTTCTAGTTTTTAATTCTTGGATTAATTTTGGATTTGATTCATACAGTTGTTCTTCTGCTCATTTTTACCTTAGATTTCTAGGGAAATAAATTATTTGTTACTTTACAAGCTTGATGTCTTTACTCTTTACTTGTTACTTTTTGTAAGAGCCTAGACATTTAACAACCTGTAATAGTGTTTGTAAGTGCAATATACATTTTCTTATCAAGCCCATAGCAAGGGCTTATCAAGCTGATCAAGCCCTTATAAAGCCCATTTAGTTGTGTTGGTAAAGGCAATATTCATTTTCTTACCATGTCAATATTGATCTGTAGTAGTGCTTGTAAAGGCAATATACATTTTCATACTATGTCCGTATTTGACTGTAACAGCATCTGTAAAGGCAATACACATTATCTTACCAAGTCCATATTAGACCTGTAACAGTGTTTTCTTACCAAATGCATCAAGCTTGAATCTAAAGAAAGTTTTGCCTATACTGTTCCTCAGCTCCAATATGTAGTTGACAAAATCCCCATGAGTCAAGTTCTGGATGATTAGATGTGCTTTTTGAGCTTTCAGTTTAACCATGCTGCCATAGAATGCATAATTTACTATCTCCCAAGTAAGGAGAGTCAAGGTTCTGCTGCTGTTAATTATTTCTGTTCCATTTCTCTGAAAGACAATGCTCTCTATAACTGGATTGCTGTAGAGTGGTATGGTAATACTGACGGACATACCAAGTTCTCCAAAAAAGAGAGTGCTGTTAACCAATATGTTTGGTATTCCTGGAAAAAAATATCAAGAAGTGAAAATTGGCATGGTGAAACTCAAGTTTTATATTTTAACCTAAAGAAAGGTCTAACTCAGGGGACAATGACATACATACAAAGAGACAAACACATGACAATGATACATATGAAATATCAAAACGTTTTGCAGAGAGAAGAAAAGGTATCAAAGATAATCAATAGCTTTAAGCAAAATGAACAGACTATGACTAGCTACAAGTCTAGGTGATAAATAGCTACAAGTCTAGGTGATAAATAGCTACAAGTCTAGGTGATAAATAGCTACAAGTCAAGGCTATAAATAGCTACAAGTCAAGGCTATAAATAGATACAAGTCAAGGCTATAAATAGCTACAAGTCAAGGCTATAAATAGATACAAGTCTAAGCTCTAAATAGATACAAGTCTAGTAGGGGCTCTATTTTTAAAAAAGCAAATATGTGATTTGATGAAAGTTATTAGCTTGCTAACAGTAAGTTGTTTTCTGGATGACCAACTGACGTGGTCACTGTGAGAACTCAAATGCTTAATACATTGCCATCTATAATCTACACCTGTGCATTATTTATCTCTAGTTTGATATCCCAGATAATTTCTACCATAAAAATCAAAGATAAAATAGTTACACGAAATTTAAATGGGTGGAAGCTAAATATAATTATTATTTTTAATGCCACTATTAGTATTTCTTTATAGCTTTATCATTGATCATTTATTGTGCAGTAAATGTTTTTATTACATGCTCTTTGCTTTACCCATTAACTTTACATTGTCAGAATCATGCAGTAGGTTTCCATTTTCTTAAGATTGTGTGGTATTACTCTGGAAAAAAATCTGTTCATATTTTCTCATACAAATTCAGAATCCTATACACAACTGGAAGGGTTTCTTCCTAAAGCTTTTATAATTCTTCATATTCATACATTTATCTTGTGTATTTTATCTAATTTTACTTCAAATTAAAGTTTGGTTGGAAGGGTCTATCTTTTTTATACTTTTTATTCAAAAGTAACAATAATAACAAGAGTACCATGAAGGAACTAATGCTCCACTGGCCAAAAAGAATACCCAGGAATTTAAGATAAGTCCATTTCTTATTTGAAATGTACAGTTTTGAAACAATGTCTGATATTTTTAAATAATAGCAAGATTTTCAAATAACTGTATTGCAGCAGCAATACTGGATGCAGAACCAAAAGTATTCTAATTCTGGACCAACAAAACACCATTATCATGCAGTGCCAACTAAACATCAATAATATTTTTATTGAAATTCCATGTTAATATAACCATCAATTAGGGTGAGTAATGATAAAAATATTAGCAAGATGGCCACCACGATGGGTAAAGTGAATATCAGATCCTCACCATTTTCACTTTGAATCAAATGACCCACATTAATATAACCATCTGTCTTGAAAAGAGTGACAATAACAATATTTTTCAAAAAATGGTCACCACTGTGATCGTATTAGATCTCTGAATGACAACAGCCTTATTTAGACCAACCTCAATATTTTTTGGTAGTCTTCTGGTTGGAACACAATGACAATATGAATTTCTGTTGAGAAGCAGTAGTGATAACAATAGTTTGAAGATACCTGCCACATTGGCCATTAATTATGTCTAATTTGTATAATTTGCTGGCTTTTCTTAATGATTATAATTTATGCATAATTATAATTTGTAACTGATCTTAGTCCAAAATCAAGTTCATTGTGTACTTGAAAAAGGACAAGTATTTTGTAAACAACACAATACGCATCAAATATTTCTCTGAGTATATATTAATATCAAACTCATTATCGATGGATAACAACATGTTTAGCTTAATCTGATCTAGGTCATTGGAATTCCACCACTGAAAAGACTTGTGTACCTGTTTATTACAATTTTAGTAGCAAACCTTATCTTGTTGACAACTTCTAGAAATGAACTTTTGAACATTATCCTGGTTCTATTATTGTGCCCTTTCTGTAATATAATATTGTTTACTTGAAAAATTACTCATTATTATCTTATCATCAGCAACAGAATCATTCTTATTGTTGTGTTAAGAATGTGATTTATGTGGATTTATTTATTCATATAACTATCTACTGAATGTATTACAAAGTGCTTGATGATATTAAACAATAATATGAAATTATAATGAATTCAGACAAGAATATCTTGGATTATATGTTTGTGATATATCAAACGAAGATTGGCACAACTCCATGTTCCAGGCCACTGTCATATTAGTGCATTCAATATTACAATCTCATTAATATATTCAATGTTGGAACTTGTCTGAAATACCACTGTAATTTAATTGGAACCCTATTCATTTGGCCTTAGCAAAAAATCTCATGTTGGTATGACCAAATCAGGAGTAGTGATAACAAGGTTAAAAGTGTCTGCCACAGTGACCATACTGAACACCATACTGGCAACGTATTCATGTAGTATCAAATAGATTTCATTAGAAAACCCCATGCTGATATAATTTTTCAGTCAACAAGAGTTTCAAGATAGCTGCCATATTCAATGTTACTGTGGCACCATTTTCATTGTATTTATATTGTATAACTAGTTTGATTGGTTTATGGTGTTTATAAGCATATGATATGCTATATATGGTGGGCAGTATAATTTGGTAGAGAAATACCCAATGAAAAACTACTGACCCAGAGTAAGCTACTGATAATCTAAGTAAGTTGAGATGAGACTCTAAATCATGTGGACTGAGATGAGACTCTAAATCATGTGGACTGAGATGAGACTAAATCATGTGGACTGAGATGAGACTCTAAATCATGTGGACTGAGATGAGACTAAATCATGTGGACTGAGATGAGACTCTAAATCATGTGGACTGAGATGAGACTAAATCATGTGGACTGAGATGAGACTCTAAATCATGTGGACTGAGATGAGACTCTAAATCATGTGGACTGAGATGAGACGTGTGAGTGATCTGTAAAGATCTGTGGCTAAGAATAACAGAATTTTCAAGATGACTGATTTGACAGCCACATTTGATATCAGATCAGCACTGCTTGTTTTAGGACCAACTAGATAACATAATAATCCTTTAGGTGAAAATCCCATATCAATACAACTTACCATTCAGGAAAAGCAGCAACAAGATTTTCTTGATGGCTGTCATTGCAGCCATGCTGGACCAATTTCATGTAATATCAACAAGACATCACAAGACCAGGACCCATTTCATGTAATATCAACAAGACATCACAAGACCAGGACCAATTTCATGTAATATCAACAAGACATCACAAGACCAGGACCCATTTCATGTAATATCAACAAGACATCACAAGAAATCTGGTAAAACAACACGACCTTCTATCCAAAAGTGAGAAATAGATTTTGAACTTGACCACTGAGGTGCCCATTTTGGATTATACTGAATATTCATTAGGCACCAAAATGCATGCATAGTTTAACAGCAATCCAAGTAACTGAAAAGAAGTACAGTAGTGATAATAGTCATTCTACAAAGTAGAATAAATTTAGCCACTCTACAAATGAGAATAAATGTAGTCATTCCACAAACAAGAATAGCTGTAGTCATTCTGTAAATCAGAATATTAACAGTCCCTCCACAAACTTGAAAAATTATAGTCCCTGTTTTCTTCTTACTAGGTAGCTTGAACTTGCACATATTTATCACATGGTTTACTTTGCACAGCTTATATGTAATCTCATTTATACCTGTAATATTTAGGCTTCCAGACCCAGTTTGGTTAATCGTCCCATTTATCCCAGTGATTCCATTGTTGGCAGTACAGATGTAGGTACCCATGCTTTCCAAGGACAAACTATCTATAGTTATAGTATTTTGACTAGCACTGGTTGCTCCCTGCAATCCAGTCCTGACCACTGTGTCTTCCCACATTTGAATCCATGTGTAGAATGTGTACTGGGCAGGAATACCTTGAGCCTCACAAATCAGTATAGCTGTTTCATTCTGTTGTTTGGACCCATTGAGTGTTACTTTGACATCAGGAGCATCTGCAAATAGAATGTGAAAAAAAAAATCCCGAGTACCAGATTAAGTTATGACAAAACTTTTTGTAAGATTTCAGTTAATTCTGTGAGATCAAATTTTTGTCACAGGTTATCCATCTGCACTTATTCAGCAAATGTTATTATGGGTTCAATTTTACTTAAACTTTAATTTCAAATGAACGGAGAAATAAACAACTGCCTTTCAAAAGTCAGCCAGAAGAAGTGACACCAATGTCAGAAATCAAACGATGGTTACCTTTCATATTTTCTAATTACTGCTCCTAATTTTCATAATTCTATTTAAACAATTATGTAAAAAGTTAAATGAAATAAGAGTACATGAATGACATATTATATATATATATATACAATTCTGATCTTTGACCTTTTGAATGCAAACCACTGTGGCCAGATCTTTGTCAAGGAACTAATTTCATTGTGCAGAAACCATTTTCTTTTGTTATTTTTACCCCAAAATCAATAGCCATCTTCGTTATCTCAAGTATGAGAGATTGACAAAGTTTTGTCTGGTACATCATTTAAAACTAATGTGATTATATGGTAACCAGACTGCTTTTTCCTATGAGGGTGACCTTGACCTCATCGATTTTGTGCAAACAATTAATAAGGTTCCTAGTTATCCCAAGTGCAAGCCATCCAAAAAGTGGTTGATACCGATATTTCATCATGGTCTGCAGAGTTCCTAACACCCATTCTTGAGTCTGACATGTTTATAGTAAATATATTTTTTGATCCATTCTAATTTTCAACATTTTAGTTATAATAATTTTGACATTTACCATAAAATTTCCATGTTCTGTTACTCACTGATCTAGGTGAGATAACTTTAGCTGTACAGTTTTCCTGGTTATACTGATAAAGGGGACATTAAAGATAGGGTCAAATTATATATTTTATCAGTCAAGTTGCCAGATCTCAGAGATTTTTTAGTTGGTGCTAGTTACTGATTGTTTTTGTTGAACTTAACTAAATAACAGATAAAATTAAATATGTGTTTTGTTTTGTTATGTGCAAATGAAAATAATGAAATTGTGTAGGAATGTCAAAGCCATCAGGCCATATCAAGCAAATTCTTAGTAATTAAATACATTCAAGTTTATAAAACATCTTGTTCATTAGCTGTACTCTCTCAATTAAAATTATTGCTGCATTGAACATAAAGTGATATCTAGAAATTAAATATTCATTAGGAATATTTCAACAAGGAAATTCTAAACAAAATTGATCTGTTTTCTTCTCTTTTTTTTCTATTTGAACAGCCACAAAGAATTTTAATAGTACACCTCCCTCCATGTGCTTTCGTGAGCTCAACAACATTGTAACAGGATCTAATAATTTTAGCTTGGTTCACAATCCAAAGAGCTGCTGCTTTTATACATATACCTTTATGCTGAAAATGTTTATTTTATTTTCAAAATTACTAAATAAATTTGATTTTTTATTAATTTTAATATACAAAATTGTAAGTCCCTCCACTTAAACTTGCTTCTTAAAACAATGCAATCTTCAGAACATAGTTCTGAAGCCCTGAATCTAAAATGAATAGCTAGCCAGTCTTGATATTTTCACTGTGGAATGTCTCTTAGGAATTAAACCTGGAATAATGTGTCTCCATACATTTCTAACCAAGCATTGAATTTTGACATGATTTAAGTTATTCTTTCTTCTTTTGTTTGGGTTTATAAATTTCCAAATAAAATTTCAGCAGAAAAGTACCCCTATCTCTCTCTCATGTTTGATCTCAATTTGCATACCATCTCAGTCTGAGAACTCACTGATCTCACTTTGCACATCAGCCTTGTCTGAGAACTCATTGTCAAACTTTCTGTCCAAGATATGACTGTATATCTAAACAAACTGTAACTCCACAAACTAGATATCATGAACTGCATGAACTATGCTTCTCACTAATTACAGTTCTCACCCTTTATCCCCACTGGCAAAAGCAGCCATTTCCAATAAATATAACTGCATTTCTTAACATTAATGTTAATTGGCATTCTGGAATAATATAAAATGTATAGCCATAAATCAATACATATATTTTACAAGTGGACTATTATTTCATATTTTAAGTTTTTAAAGTAGTTTTTAGCCAAGTGTGCCTTATGGAAATTTCATGTGTGTGGTAGATAAATACAGACTGAACATGTCTTATGAACAGTAGATCAGCCATGTGACTTTAAATGACATGTAATAAAAGATAATACTGTATCCTACAATTCTCTTTTGCTGTTTTAATAATAGTATGTGCAAAAGGGTCAGAAGTGTCCAACTTTAAACTTTGTGTTTTGACAAAATGATTGGCAAAATAAGTTGATAGTAATGTTCCTTACACCAATTTGATGATAGGTGACCTCACCTGCCATGGATCTATCATCTTTCAACAAACACAATAACATGCAAACTTGTCAAAAGCAGAAACTCCTGGGAAAATGCAAAATTGGCCTTTGTAGATAAGTGACCTCTAAATTAAGACAGGTACAACTCTCAACCTGGTCCATAACAAGTCTATGTACTATAAACCGCATGTCATAATCATTATCAAAATTAGTATAATTATTTCATATGTATTAAAACTAGCAGTAGTAGTATGCTATCAGACTGCTCTGGTGGCCTAAGTGGTTAGAGAATATGTTACAGATGTGAGAGGTCATAGGTTTGAAACCTGGCCAAAGAATAGCAAAGACTTATAAAAATGGTACTAAGTCACCTTGTTTGGGGTCAACTGTAAGAGGTTAGTGTTAGGACTGGTTGGCCTGGTGTCAAAATAATGTGACTGAGTGGAACATGATTCTACATGTCTGTGGCATAATGCCTCATTGCTAGACATCACTATAAACTGTCAAACTGCAGACATCATAGCGATATGAATCAAATTGTTAAAGTTTCATTAAAAATCCCAACACACAGCAGGTACACTACTAAGATCCATTAAAAATTCCAACACACAGCCAGTACACTGCCAAGATACATTACACAGCCAGTACACTGTCAAGATACATTAGAAATCCCAACACACAGCCAGTACACTGCTAAGATACATTAGAAATCCCAACACACAGCCAGTACACTGCCAAGATACATTAGAAATCCCAACACAAATCCTGTACACTACTAAGGTTCATACAGAATCTACACACAGCCAGTACGCTGCCAAGGTACATTAAAAATCCCAACACACAGCCAGTACACTGCCAAGGTACATTAAAAATCCCAACACAGCCAGTTCACTACTAACATCCATTAAAAATCCCAATACACAGCCAGTACACTGCTAAGATACATTAGAAATCCCAGCACACAGCCTGTACACTACCAAGGTACATTAAAAATCCCAACACACAGCCAGTACACTACTAACATCCATTAAAAATCACATCAAACAGCCAGTACATTGCCAAGATAAATTAGAAATCCCAACACACATCCTGTACACTACCTATGTACATTAAAAATCCAAATACACAGGCAGTACACTGTCAAGGTACATGGTATCTATTTCACAACAATCAAAAAAACTAACTGTTTACTTGCATTCATCTCATACTCTACAACTGAGCACATACACTCTATCCATCCCTCCTTTACATGCAAACTCCTCTATTTCATTATCAGTAATTGACAGCTTACCTGTCATTATGATACGTATGTATACATAGGTTAAAGTTAAGGATGAAAACATGTATTCACACTTTCAACAGTTTATGCTATTGCTGCAATTCACCAAGATCAAACAACAGTCAGCTTTTGTTGGGGAACTCTGATGATTAGCAAATGAAAAGAACTCTAACCCTGCTGGTGCTAATGTTAGTAACACCTAAACAGCTAATCCAGGTTTCCTCTAACCATTCTCACCCCGTTTTTGATATATAGACTTGTATGGTGGGGTGTAGTGTTACTTATCAAAATATCCGAATTCATCATCACAAAGCCATTTCATCAGGTAGAGAACACATGTCAATGTGGTAGTAATGTAAATCTACAAAACCATTTTTGACACATGCACCATTCATGGTGAATCTGACTTTTTTCCAGGTTTCTGGTGTTTGTTCACAGAATAAATATCTTGAAAATTATGAAACAAACATAACTTTGGCCTTACAATGCTTTTCATGAATTCTACAACATAGCATTATCCCATACACAGGCCCAGTCCTAGGGCAAGGCAAACAAGGCAACCACTTTTGGCCCCACTCTCATTGATTGCTACTAGGGCCCTGCATATCCTAGGGCCCAAAAACAGGAGCTCATATCATTGCTTACAACTTATCTGTCATATATGCACTATACAAGCAGTCATTTTATAATACATGTATGACAAGTAAATTGTAAGCAACTATATGAGCCACTGAAGTCCTATATGCTCCTGACCAATATAACTGCATTTTAAAGTTAAATCTTAAATGACATAATACATAGGCATTGCTTTCTATGAATTGTATATATTTCTTAATGTATTTGCCTGATGATTTACAAACACAGACAATCTAATAAACTGGCACTTCCCAGACATCATGATGTCTACCATTAATTTCATGATTATAGGTACACTTACAGTGTCAAAATCATTTTATGATGAAGTCAAGTGCACAAAAGGTAGCTAAAGTATCCAGATCATGGATTATATTCTTAAAACACAAGTTACTTTTTACATACTATTATTAAAGTTAAGAAACATAAAGTTTGTATGTTTCTGTCATCAAAGGATAGCATGTGTATATCAGGTAGTGATAGGATGATAGTTGCTAACTTACTTGGAAAATGGTAATTGGTCAATAAGCTATCAAAACACATGCTTGAGAATGTGCAAGAGTTTGTTTGTCAGCATAATTGATATCAAAACTAGGCCTAGTTCCTGATGGCTTGATGAATACTTTAATTGATATCAAAACTAGTCCTAGTTCCTGATGGCTTGATGAATACTTTAATTGATATCAAAATTAGGCCTAGTTCCTGATGGCTTGATGAATACTTTAATTGATATCAAAACTTGGACTAGTTCCTGATGGCTTGATGAATACTTTAATTGATATCAAAATTAGGCCTAGTTACTGATGGCTTGATGAATACTTTAATTGATATCAAAATTAGGCCTAGTTCCTGATGGCTTGATGAATACTTTAATTGATATCAAAATTAGGCCTAGTTACTGATGGCTTGATGAATACTTTAATAGATATCAAAATTAGGCCTAGTTCCTGATGGCTTGATGAATACTTTAATTGATATCAAAATTAGGCCTAGTTCCTGATGGCTTGATGAATACTTTAATAGATATCAAAATTAGGCCTAGTTCCTGATGGCTTGATGAATACTTTAATTGATATCAAAATTAGGCCAAGTTCCTGATGGCTTGATGAATACTTTTCACTACTACTCTAGAACTAAACAGGCTAGCATGAGGTGGCTTCTCACAAGATATGGTTAAGTCAATCTATCTCTAAAAATCATGGGGAGTTGTTTTTGTTTTCCTAACAAAAGAGGTTTAAATTTTTTAGGCAACTTAGTCACCAACTTTGTTTGGTAGCATGATTCCTGGTCATACAAAATCTTTTTAATGGAAATTCCATTTTGATATGATCATCTCAGGAATAGCAAAATTTCCAGAATGGTTAACACAGATGACATGATAGGAGATCTGATCATTACAAACATTATTAATCTTCATATGACAATGACAATGACAACCTCGTTTCAATATGACCATCTTGTGTGATATTTAGGTAAATGCAAAAACTAAACATATGTCTGTAAAATGATATATATATATATATATATATATATATATATATATATATATATATATATATATATATATATATATATATATATATATATATATATAATGATGCTTATCTTACCAAATAAACAAATGCACAGTAAAATACAGAATTTAAACTGCAATTGGAGCATAAAATACAAGACTGCCATGCATTTTGGATTTTGGAGTAGTACTCATCAAAATGCATGCATTTCAATAATGCATTTGGGATTTGGAGTAGTACTCATCAAAATGCATGCATTTCAATGATGCATTTGGGATTTGGAGTAGTACTCATCAAAATGCATGCATTTCAATGATGCATTTGGGATTTGGAGTAGTACTCATCAAAATGCATGCAGTTCAATGATGCATTTGGGATTTGGAGTAGTATTCATCAAAATGCATGCATTTCAATGATGCATTTGGGATTTGAAGTAGTACTCATCAAAGGGCATGCATTTAACTGATGCATTTGGGATTTGGAGTAGTACTCATCAAAATGCATGCAGTTCAATAATACATTTGGGATTTAGAGTAGTACTCATCAAAATGCATGCATTTCAATGATGCATTTGGGATTTGGAGTAGTACTCATCAAATTGCATGCAGTTCAATGATGCATTTGGGAGTTTGGAGTAGTACTCATCAAAATGCATGCATTTCAATGATGCATTTGGGATTTGGAATAGTATTTCATCAAAATACATGCATTTCAATGATGCATTTGGAATTTGGAGTAGTACTCATCAAAATGCATGCAGTTCAATAATGTATTTGGGATTTGGAGTAGTGCTCATCAAAATGCATGCATTTCAATGATGCATTTGGGATTTAGAGTAGTACTCATCAAAATGCATGCATTTCAATGATGCATTTGGGATTTGGAGTAGTATTCATCAAAATGCATGCAGTTCAATAATGCATTTGGGATTTGGAGTAGTAATCATCAAAATGCATGCATTTCAATGATGCTTTTGGGATTTAGAGTAGTACTCATCAAAATGCATGAATTTCAATGACACATTTGGGATTTGGAGGAGTAATCATCAAAATGCATGCAGTTCAATAATGCATTTGGGATTTGGAATAATACTCACCAAAATGCATGCAGTTCAACGATGCATTTGGGATTAGGAGTCGTACTCATCAAAATGCATGCAGTTCAATGATGCATTTGGGATTTGTTGTAGTACTCATCAAAATGCATGCAGTTCAATAATGCATTTGGGATTTGGAATAGTACTCATCAAAATGCATGCATTTCGATGATGCATTTGGGATTTAGAGTAGTCCTCATCAAAATGCATGCATTTCGATGATGCATTTGGGATTTGGGGTAGTACTAACCAAAATGCATGCAGCTCAATAATGCATTTGGGATTTGGAGTAATACTCATCAAAATGCATGCATTTCAATGATGCATTTGGGATTTGGAGTAGTACTCATCAAAATGCATGCATTTCAATGATGCATTTGGGATTTTGAGTAGTACTCATCAAAATGCATGCATTTCAATGATGTACTTGGGATCTGGAGTAGTAGTCATCAAAATGCATGCAGTTCAATGATGCATTTGGGATTTTGTAGTAGTACTCATCAAAATGCATGCATTTCAATGATGCTTTTGGGATTTGGAGTAGTACTCATCAAAATGCATGCATTTAAATGATGCATTTGGGATTTGGAGTAGTACTCATTAACATGCATGCATTTCAATGATGCATTTGGGATTTTGGAGTAGTACTCATCAAAATTCATGCATTTCAATAATGTATTTGGGATTTGGAGTAGAACTCATCAAAATGCATGCATTTCAATGATGCATTTGATATTTGGGTAGTACTCATCAAAATGCATGCAATTCAATGATGCATTTGGGATTTAGAGTAGTCCTCATCAAAATGCATGCATTTCAATGAAGCTTTTGGGATTTAGAGTAGTACTCATCAAAATGCATGAATTTCAATGACACATTTGGGATTTGGAGTAGTACTCATCAAAATGCATGCAGTTCAATAATGCATTTGGCATTTGTAGTAATACTCATCAAAATGCATGCATTTCAATGATGCATTTGGGATTTAGAGTAGTCTTCATCAAAATGCATGCATTTCAATGATGCATTTGGGATTTGGAGTAGTACTCACCAAAATGCATGCAGTTCAATAATACATTTGGGATTTGGAGTAATACTCATCAAAATGCATGCATTTCAATGATGCATTTGGGATTTAGAGTAGGACTCATCAAATTGCATGCATTCCAATGATGCATTTGGGATTTGGAGTAGTACTCATCAAAATGCATGCATTTCAATGATGTATTTGGGATCTGGAGTAGTAGTCATCAAAATGCATGCAGTTCAATGATGCATTTGGGATTTTGTAGTAGTACTCATCAAAATGCATGCATTTCAATGATGCATTTGGGATTTGGAGTAGTACTCATCAAAATGCATGCATTTAAATGATGCATTTGGGATTTGGAGTAGTACTCATTAAAATGCATGCATTTCAATGATGCATTTGGGATTTAGAATAGTACTCATCAAGGTACTTGCACTTAAATGATGCATTTGGGATTTGGAGTAGTACTCATCAAAATGCATGCAGTTCAATGATGCATTTGGGATTTGGAGTAGTACTCATCAAAATGCATGCAGTTCAATAATGCACTTGGGATTTTGGAGTCATACTCATCAAAATGCATGCATTTCAATGATGCATTTGGGATTTGGAGTAGTACTCATCAAAATCATTTGGGATTTGGAGTAGTACTCATCAAAATGCATGCATTTAAATGATGCATTTGGGATTTGGAGTAGTACTCATCAAAATGCATGCATTTCAATGATGCATTTGGGACTTGGAGCAGTACTCATCAAAATGCATGCATTTAAATGATGCATTTGGGATTTGGAGTAGTACTCATCAAAATGCATGCATTTCAATGATGCATTTGGGATTTTGGAGTAGTACACATCAAAATGCATGCATTTCAACGAAGCATTTGGGATTTGGAGTAGTACTTATCAAAATGCATGCAGTTCAATAATGCATTTGGGATTTTGGAGTAGTACTCATCAAAATGCATGCATTTCAATGATGCATTTGGAATTTGGAGTAGTACTCATCAAAATGCATGCAGTTCAATGATGCATTTGGGATTTTGGAGTAGTTCTCATCAAAATGCATGCATTTCAATGATGCTTTTGGGATTTGGAGTAGTACTCATCAAAATGCATGCACTTCAATGATGCATTTGGGATTTGGAGTAGTACTCATCAAAATGCATGCATTTCAATGATTCATTTGGGATTTAGAGTAGTACTCATCAAAATGCATGCAGTTCAATGATGCATTTGTTATTTGGAGTAGCACTCATCAAAATGCATGCATTTCAATGATGCATTTGGGATTTGGGATTAGTACTCATCAAAATGCATGCAGTTCAACGATGATTACTCCCTAGTTTTTAGAAGTCCTCCAAAAGTATACACTCTGAAATTTGTGGTAATTTTAGCAATACTTCAGTAACTTTGAAAATTACGATAATGTCTGAGAGATACTTCCTCATTATGACTTTAGATACTTTTTAATGTTTGTTGTTGTAACTGGATGGAATGGACTGTACCTCATTTCCATGGATATTTCTTTTAATAACATGCTTGTCCACCCCACATATTTATTATCGACTGACAACCATACTGGTATAGATATTAAACCTTGCTGCTTGCTGAGTGCAAAAAGTATGGTTATGAGTTCATCGCAAAAATACATTGCACTATAACATACTTAATGGTTTCCCAGATATACTAAGTCTGTTTACATGCATATGTTGTATTGAAATTTAAAATTTATCAAAAATCGAGAAATAATTATATACAAATCGGACCTGAAAAGGAAAACCCTTTCAAAGGTAATCCTTATGTAATAGGTAATTTGCTCACCAATTCCGGTGTCTGGTTATTATCATTCCAAGCAGCATGAAGAAATGGACATATCAAAAAAGTAATTTGTGTAGAACTCCTACATGTCAAAGAGTGGTCTTTGGCTAATAATGAAATCAACATGTGTCACAGAGAGAAATAAACTCACACTGTACAATGATGTCAAGCTGCTTTTGACTTGTTATTGTTCCATACTTGCTGGAAAAGGCTGTAGCCTCACATGTGTAGGTCCCTTTATGAATTCTGCTAATGTTATCCAATCTCAATGCGATGCTATTTGGCTGATTCTTCCATTGAATAAGCTGTGGTTTGGGATTGCCTTTTGCTACACACAACACTGATAAGGACTGAGTTTCATTCACAAGAAGGTGGACACTGGCATTGTACAAAATTATTGGGTAATCTGAAATTGGATATGCCCATAAGTACAAATTACAGTTAAGAAAATATAATGATCATTTGCGATTATTTTAAATATAAGCTGCTGATTTCATATAGAATATGTGGCTTTTGCAATATTAGTTATGTCTTTCTTAGATGGTATGCAATTATTACTAACATCTGTGTGATTCACCTCCAGCAAGCTCCTTCACTATTCGCTCACCTTATAATGCCAATTTCCTCCTGCAAATCAAGTAAACTTACTCCAACATGATGAAAATGTTAAATAGTGTATACTGGAGTCATTGTTATTGAATTTTTTTTCACCTTTTCAGAAATACAATTCATTCATTCTAATATCTGTAATACAATGAACACTGAGTCAAAAATTCATGTAATAAGATTCACTGCGATAACCTAAACAGTCTTAGAGTTATAATCTGGAAATATGAATGCTAATGATTGGAGTTCTACTCTGGAAATGTGAATGCTAATGATTGGAGTTCTACTCTAGAAATGTGAATGCTGATAACTGGAGTTCTACTGTGGAAATGTGAATGCTGATAATAGGAGTTATATTCTGGAAATGTGAATGCTAATGATTGGAGTTATACTCTGGAAATATGAATGCTGATAACTAGAGTTCTACTCTGGAAATGTGAATGCTAATGATTGGAGTTATACTCTGAAAATATGAATGCTGATAACTGGAGTTCTACTCTGGAAATGTGAATGCTAATGATTGGAGTTATACTCTGGAAATGTGAATGCTGATAATTGGAGTTCTACTCTGGAAATGTGAATGCTAATGATTGGAGTTCTACTCTGGAAATGTGAATGCTGATAATTAGAGTTCTACTCTGGAAATGTGAATGCTGATAATTGGAGTTCTCCTCTGGAAATGTGACTGCTAATGATTGGAGTTATACTCTAGAAATGTGAATGCTGTTAACTAGAGTTCTACTCTGGAAATGTGAATGCTAATGATTGGAGTTATACCCCTGGAAATGTGAATGCTAATGATTGGAGTTATATTCTGGAAATGTGAATGCTAATGATTGGAGTTCTACTCTGGAAATGTGAATGCTAATGATTGGAGTTATACTCTGGAAATGTGAATGCTGATAATTGGAGTTCTACTCTGGAGTTGTGAATGCTAATGATTGGAGTTATACTCTGGAAATGAGAATGCTGATAACTAGAGTTCTACTCTGGAAATGTGAATGCTAATGATTGGAGTACTCTGGAAATGTAAATGCTAATGATTGGAGTTCTACTCTGGAAATGTAAATGGTGATAATTGGAGTTCTACTCTGGAAATGTGAATGCTGATAATTGTTGTTCTACTCTGGAAATGTGAATGCTGATAATTGGAGTTCTACTCTGGAAATGTGAATTCTAATGATTGGAGTTATACTCTGGAAATGTAAATGTTGATAACTAGAGTTCTACTCTGGAAATGTGAATGCTAATGATTGGAGTTCTACTTTGGAAATGTGAATGCTAATCATTGGAGCTCTACTCTGGAAATGTGAATGCTGATAACTGGAGTTCTACTCTGGAAATGTGAATGCTAATGATTGGAGTTATACTCTGGAAATGTGAATGCTGATAACTAGAGATCTACTCTGGAAATGTGATTGCTAATGATTGGAGTTCTACTCTGGAAATGTGAATGGTGATAATTGGAGTTCTACTCTGGAAATGTGAATGCTAATGATTGGAGTTATACTCTGGAAATGTGAATGCTAATGATTGGAGTTCTACTCTGGAAATGTGAATGCTAATGATTGGAGTTCTACTCTGGAAATGTGAATGCTGAGAACTGGAGTTCTACTCTGGAAATGTGAATGCTAATGATTGGAGTTATACTCTGGAAATGTGAATGCTGATAACTAGAGATCTACTCTGGAAATGTGAATGCTAATGATTGGAGTTCTACTCTGGAAATGTGAATGCTAATGATTGGAGTTCTACTCTGGAAATGTGAATGGTGATAATTGAAGTTCTACTCTGGAAATGTGAATGCTAATGATTGGAGTTATACTCTGGAAATATGAATACTAATGACTGGAGTTATACTCTGGAAATGTGAATGGTGATAATTGGAGTCATACTCTGGAAATGTGAATGCTGATGATTGAAGTTCTACTCTAGAAATGTGAATGGTGATAATTGGAGTTCTACTCTGGAAATGTGAATGCTAATGATTAGAGTTATACTCTGGAAATGTGAATGTTAATGATTAGAGTTCTACTCTGGAAATGTGAATGCTGATAATTGGAGTTATACTCTGGAAATGTGAATGCTAATGATTGGAGTTATACTCTGGAAATGTGAATGCTAATGATTGGAGTTATACTCTGGAAATGTGAATGCTGATAATTGGAGTTCTACTCTGGAAATGTGAATGCTGATAATTGGAGTTATACTCTGGAAATGTTAATGCTGATGATTGGAGTTCTACTCTGGAAATGTGAATGCTAATGATTGGAGTTATACTCTGGAAATGTGAATGCAAATGAATGGAGTTCTACTCTGGAAATGTGAATGCTGATAATTGGAGTTCTACTCTGGAAATATGAATGCTAATGATTGGAGTTCTACTCTAGAAATGTGAATGCTGATAATTGGAGTTCTACTCTGGAAATGTGAATGCTGATAATTGGAGTTATACTCTGGAAATGTGAATGCAAATGAATGGAGTTCTACTCTGGAAATGTGAATGCTGATAATTGGAGTTCTACTCTGGAAATGTGAATGCTAATGATTGGAGTTCTACTCTAGAAATGTGAATGCTAATGATTGGAGTTCTACTCTAGAAATGTGAATGCTGATAACTGGAGTTCTACTCTGGAAATGTGAATGCTAATGATTGGAATTATACTCTGAAAATGTGAATGCTAAAAACTGGTTGCTGGGGAGATGGATAAACACTAAACAATAATGGACAGAACTGTAAAAATACTGAAAATGAAAATTGTATATAGCCACTCCCTCCATCAATTATATCTAAAGTCCAGTAAATACAACAAATAGCCAAATGAACATCTATATATCATATCCTGTAAATAGACCAACAAGCCAAATGAGTATTCATATCTCAGATCCAACAAATACACCAAACAGCAAAATGATCATCTAAATCTCAAGTCCAATAATTACAATAAATAACCAATGAATATATATATATATATATATATATATATATATATATATATATATATATATATATATATATATATATATATATATATATATATATATATATATATATATATATCTCAAGTCTTGACAATTGAGAAAATAGCAAAGTCAAATTAATATACAAATCAGCAGAATAAACAAGCTCAATAAATGCTCTAAATATCCAAATAAACATCTATATCTCAAGTTTATATACTGGAATAAATCTCACAGGATATATTATAAATGATATTTTGAGTTTGGTCCCATAAACAAAAGAATTGTGATGAGTTAAATTCATAGTCTAAAATGCAAATCAAATTTAATTTAAATATTTTGAATGGTTTTCACATCTTGCTCCAAAACTGAAAATATTGATCATGAACATACAACTTTATGGATGGGAGGATGATGGACAAAAACATATAAATATTGATAATTAACAACTGTTAGTGCAGAAGGTATGCCTGGACCATTTCTCTAATATATCATACTATGACTCGTAAAGACCAGTAATCTAACTCGTATGGACCATTACTTCAATATATGGCACTATGACTAATAGAGACCATTAGTCTAATATAAAACCATAACACAAAGACACTATTATAGGGGCTCTGAGCCGTTGAGTGGTCTAAAGCACTGTCCGTTACGGATCACTGCCATCTCACCTCTGTCTGCATGGGTTCAAGTCTAAGATTCCGCGAATGTGGAAATGTGAAAAAGCTTGCCAGTAGCTTCTTGTAGATCAATGGTTCTTTCTGCGGATTTCCAGGTTTCTTTCTCCACCAATAATACTGGCTGCCTTGTATAATCTATCGTGTGCTGAAAAATGGCATTAAGCCCAGAACAACAACAACAACAACAAGAAACTATTATATGTACCCTGACTCATAGACATCAACAGTCTATTATATTTACTATTACTCATAGAGATCATCGCTCTATGACAGTGGTTCACAAACCCATTTCAACATTTTAATAAGTTTTGCCACATTCAAATAAATTCTGCCCACCCAGTGTGACCCTCCAGCATGTCTTTGCAACCCAGGGTTAGGAACCACTAGGCTACAATATTTACAATCAGTCAAAGACACCACCTGTCTACTATAAATACTATCTGTCTACTATAAATACTATACTTAATAGTTTTAAATAAGGTAATAGAGAAGAGCATAAACCAATAAATAAACAATAATTTATTTCCCTAGAATACTAATTAAAAATTTAAAAGGAATCTAAAGTAATGTGAATTCAATCCAAAGTAGTCCAAAACTTTTTATAATCCTAATTAATGAATTTCTAATTAAAATCCAGTGGTATTGTAAATAAGATCAATGCTGAAGGTTTTCTAGAACTCTGAAATAGAGTAAGGTAACTGTAGCCTGAAGTGACGACATGAAAACAGTTTCATGATAAATCATAATAATATAATCATAATAATATAATCCAAGATATCCTTGTCTGAATTCACTGTAATTCCAAATCAATGTTCTCTTCCAAAAAATATCAATAATGAGCACTTTGTGTTTCCAGGGAATAAATAAATTGCTCTTTTTAGATACTGTGACCAAGACATTTCACTTTATCTTCACTTATTGATGGTAATTTCTCACCACAAACTTTGGCATTAGTTCATGCTTTGTGAACTTAAATATATGTCCAGAAACAAATCTTTCTTCCCTCATACAATGTGATTGTGACATTTCATCTATCTTCCCTCATAAGATGTGATTGTGACATTTCACCTAACTTTACTTTTTGACTCTAAACTCCACAGACTTCTTTTTTACTCAATGTGCACATCATACAGACACTCTGATGAGTACATGCTTGTCCTGAAATCAATATTTTCCTTTCAGTCTCAGTCCCTTAGATATTTGATAGTTTGATATATTTATGTAGCTTTCTGGTTTCTCTGAATCGTAAAAAAAAGACCATACAAATCTATGAATAGTAATGCTAGCAATACAGCTTTGAAAATTTCTAATAAAAGTGCATTCACAGATATTTAGTGAATTCTGAATACCCTTATGCATATATTGTAAAATGAGAGATAACTTTATACTTACATTCAATATTCAGCATCACAGGGTCTGACAAAACGTCAATGTTTTTGTCTGAGGTAAATCTGTTGAAAAGTTTGCAGGATATTTTCCTATTGTCGTCACTTGGCATTAGTCCTATAATGACCAGGTTGTTCATTGTGTCCATCACACCCCTGTCAGTCAGCCATGTCAGATTTGCACCTGGATTACCATAGTCACTGCTGTAGCACTGTAGTGTTCTGGTCATATTTTCTAACCATGGAAAGCCACTGTTTACTGCTCCATATTCTCTGATCAATGGCTTGCTAGGTTTGTCTAGATTTAAAATAGTAATGACACTTTGCTATGTTATATCATAATACACCTTAATATGTAAGGTTTTTATTAGTTAGAAATAATTGTATTGACATAATCTTACCTGTCTCTATTGCATAGCTTTCTCTTTTTCATGTTGAAATGCATCAACTGTTTAATGTGAACTGATGATGCTCATGACAGACCATCAGAATGGGTTGGAGGAGGGATTCAACAATAGCACTGGTATGATTTATAAAATTAAGATTAATTGTACCCACCTCACAAAAATCTAGAATTGAATAGTAGTAATACATAACATGTTGCTGAATTTTTTGTTCAATGTATTAAAAATTAACCAAACAGAGAAAAAAATAGGATGTGCTCAACATTTGAGAAAGAAGTCCATATTACTGCATGATGGTGTTTCTCTGGGCCACATGTGCTGCAACTATAGATCCCAGACAACTACCTGTGCTCTGGTAGATTATATGGCAGAAGTAGGAGGAGAACGTAGCGTGGGATCACCAAAATGCTGCCTTCATACAGATTCAAAGGAATGATGATTTAACTACACCCATGAGGCAGTGATGACTCAACCATCATGGCTTTTAGTTTTAATGAAGAAAATTATCTATTGGTAAGAGACTTATAAACTCTTTTAATCTTTTAATGGTACTGACAATCTCTTGGAAATGGTGGAAATTTAAATATCAACAGAATCCAACAAAGCCCACAAGAGGTTTATATTTGGTCACCAGTAAATGCAGCTGTCCAGAACAGGATGAAAGATTAATGGCAATCAGTAACTGGTGCTGTCTTACCAGTCATGGGTTCAAACTGAGCAGGTGCTTGGTGCCCATTACATTGACTGGTGACCACTTACTGACCACTTGGTTCCTGACCAGTGACTGGTCAGGCAACATAGGTCTCCCATAACTCTGTTCCTCCAATTCACTAGAGTAATGGGTACAGTGCTGCTTCGGTGGCACTCAACAGTTTCATATTTTGTGTAGGGTTAAAATTTTAAAGAAAAGTATTTCCCCAAGTTTCCTAACAGGTTATACTAGCTATTTGAAAAAGACCTTGTATATCTTAGGTAGTGTTCAAGGAATCTTTAATTCCCTTTAGTTTGGTGCATGATTGATGGGTGTAATATGGGTTATACATTATACAGCTTGGCCTTACTCCAGATGTGCACCTTTCAAAAAAGTGCCAGCTCCACTTGCTCATTTTCACTTTCTGAACTCAGAGGTATATTGCAAAAGAAGAGCCAATAACTTTTTTTTACATTTTATATATTTGGTTCATCACTCATTTCTCTTTCAGAAACTGGTATTGTCTACTCTGGCAAAATTCATTTTCCCTATCTTAATAAGTGCTAAGGATAGTGTACATTAAACAAATTTTGGCTGATTTTTGGCACACAAGGAAGCAGTCACTTTAGTTAGCAGTGTGCTAAAATCATTTACAATTTCCAACAGTACAATATCCAAAGAAATGTCAGCCACATTACATCAAGTAGCATAGAGGTATGCCAACATTCTATCCACTGTGCATTTTTTAAATGCAAACAACATCACTCTCTCAAAAGTACATAATAACTGGTGAGTACCCCCTTTTGTCTTGCAGGTCAGTATGACATGGATATGATACTCTCACAAGGATATGAGGGTCGTAGTGCTTCTATTCAACTGAAAGAGGGTGTTAAACTCTCACCAGGACATGAGTGGTGCAGTGCTTCCCTCCCACCTCAGCTTGAGACCCGTTCTGCTTCTCCTTCATCATGGGGTAGAGGATGATACACCCATTGAATTTATAGTCCTTACTTACCCTACATGGCATTGAAGTGATTGGTCCATTAAATTCCTTGGATCTGGGAGCATTTTTACAACTTTAAGAACTTGTCACCTTGCATTGAGGCCCTAGTTACTCTAGGTGAGTGGCACAAGAATCTTGCTTGTGGCCACACTTTCCCACAGACTGACCTGACATTCTTCTCCAAAATAAAAACTTCTAACTGATATATTATTATCAGAGAGATGACTATCAACTGGTTAATATTAATGTCTTTAATTAGAAGTCTGGTTAAAATTAACTTAAATATGTAAAAGTCACTTTCTTTATGAAGTACTAAAGTGCAAGCAATGACTTTTCACTTAATGTCAAGGTCAGTTAGGTCCGGTTTCCAATAATCCTTCAAAACATTTGTTAGTTATATTGGTCATCAGATTGTTCCAACTTCATTCAGAAGCAATTGCAATATTGAACTGTCACAGAATTGTATATATAAAAATGAATATGCATTACATGTGTACAAGAATGATGACAGGTTTCATTGCCACTTACAGCATTATCCTGGGGTGGTTCATTTTTTACTTTGGCAATCAATACAATTTAGGCTCAGTAAATGTTGCATGAACAAAGTGAATGCAGCATTCAACTTGTGTTTCCTTATTATCTGTGGCCATAGATATGACCACAACCAGGCTATTTAGAGCCAATTCTACTGTATCATTACAATGCAGATAAGTCTTGTCAGAAATGTGTTCACTTTATGAAAGCAATCTTCAAGTGTTGTGTGAAAATGAAAACGTATTCTTTCTTTCTATCTGTAAAATATGATGCAATTATTTTATTTATTGAATGTTGCAAAATTTAATCTAAATTTACAGACCTTTGCCTCATTATGCTATGCTACTGACTTTTAAGTTTGACATTTTTGACAAGTTGAATTCAATAATATGTTGCATGCTTTAAGTTATGATCTTGTAACTCCTGCCAGCAACAGATTCAAGTGGTTATTATATTAATAATCTTATGCAGCCATTTGTGTGATATGTGTAAAATGTCAATTTATGAGCATGCATGTGTAATGCATATCATTGTATTCATGCTTGACTCTGTCTTGACTCTGTCTTGTGTACTAAATGGCTCAGCCATTGTATAGTTAATTGTCCAATGGGATTCAATGAACTCTTTAGATGTGTGAAACCCATACACTCTGGTTGATAGTGGTTTACAGGACAGAACTGGATTATTCAGTGCATGTGATCAATGGTTGAGGACCAGTGTGTAACATAAGGAGGCTACTGAATGTTTCTTCCCTAGATCAAGAGCAGTGGACAACACAAGCCCTTCAATACTGGACAGTAGCTGTTGAATTGAAAATCTCTTGTGATTGTTGACGGGACACCACAAGATAAACAACAGCATAAATTCCATCATAGAATCAACTGATATTAATATCACTATATGATTGTGTGAAAATTAATCAAGCATACATAATACTTGCTGATCAATCATATATCAATCATATATATATATATATATATATATATATATATATATATATATATATATATATATATATATATATATATATATATATATATATATATATATGCAATTTCAAATACCACTTTTTTACAGTGTGAACAAAGATCATCAAAATGAACAAGAAGTGACACTGATAAATGTAAATCACACCATGACTGGGGAGATATTATCAAATAAAATGCAATTTCATGTTATCACCCAGTCACATATTTTGATTATATGAAGGACAATACTACAAATGATAGAAGTAACTAAGACATCAGAATCTTTCTTTTTATTCTGCTCCTCTAATTCCTTACTGACGATGGGCATCCATTTTAGGCTGGGTACGAGTATCAGGAAAAGTGATACTAATGTTCTTCATAATTTGCTTTGTTTAAAGTTTCAACAGATTTTGGCTGGCTCTACTATATGCATTTTCATTTTCTTGGACCAAAAATATAAATAATACCTCTTTCATGAAAACATGAAAAGTTATGGGATTATTGGCATGAGACTTTGTGATAACCTAAATCATTATACTCAACAAACATTGGCCTAATGTACCAAACTTTGCATCATGAATGATCTTTAGGTTACAGAGGAATGGAGATTTTATTTGTATTCAGTCTGGATGATCACCAAATATATCTACACCATCAAAGGACATACAGAATTCTCCAAATATATCTACTAAATCATGGGATATACAGACTTGTATAGTTAAATACCATATCCTTTTTAATATGTTGTGGAAACACCAATTCTCTGAATGATTTTTGCATTTCATTATTTTAAAGAATATATTAACAAAACACACAATTTTTATAGTGTGTGTGTGATTTAAATTAAGTAGCTATAACAATTCTTCAGTCATACTGCCTATGATGTCTACAGTGTTACAGTTTATAGTGATGTATAGCACTGGGGCATCATTCTGCAGACATGTAGTATCATACATCATGTCCCAACCAGCCACATTATACTGACACCAGGCTGAAAAGTCTTAACACTAACCTATTAATGCTGAGCACCTAGCAAGGCATCTGTTTCTATCATTTTCATAAGTCTTTTGGAATGATTTAGCCAGGGATCGAACCCGTGACCTCTGACATCCAAGGTGGACACTCTAACCACTAGGCCACCAGAGTGGTCTTTATAGAGCAATATACTGACTAAAAATAGCTCCAGTCATCCAATTATTCATTTTCATATTCCTGTAGGTAATGTCCATTAATTAGTTTATTCTCTTTCCTTTTGGAAGACTTGAAATATGTTTATCAAAGACAAAATTATTAACTTTCCTTATCACAATGTTCTAAAAATACCATGCCTACTTCTTTCTATGTTGTATAACTTACACCAAACATTTACTGATGGCTTTTCCATGGATGTCACTGCCTGCTGACCACCAATAAATCCTTCACATTTTATCTGTTGGTTGCTGGCATTCCTCATCAGTGTCAAAAAGATCTGACTGGTAAGTATGTATAGCCCAGTGTTGTCAATGGTGTTAGTGGTGGTGATGTTGTTAGTCAGTGGACTTGATCCTAGGAACCATCTGATAGTTGAAATGGGTCGTGATGGACTGCTTATACATGTCATCATTTGAGGATATCCTTCATAGAATACTACTTCTGATGCATAAATGCTCAAAATAACTGATGTTACAGCAACTGGAAATAAATCAGAGTTCGACATAAAAAATAACATTTTTTATTGTATTCTAATAATTACATTTAGCGTCATTAAAGAGATTACAAAACATTACTTCTAGAAGGAAAATAATAAAATATCCAAGACAGATGTTGTGTGAGAAATATACAAATAAAGACCTTTATCCAATTGTTTAGTCCACCCATTGGCAAAAGTACTGGCTCAACAATTATGATAAGCTGAGACCTATATAAAGACAGATGAGGGTCAAAAAGACATATTTTTCACACAAATAATTAAGAAAAACAATTTTTAGCATTATAAACAATTCCAAAATTATTTAAACAAAATTCAAACTTTCTAAGAGACAGTTGTTGCATGTCTATTCTCTTAAATTAAGTACAAGAGTGAAAAGCAATATGCTTTGTAAAATTCAACAAATTATTTATTTCCCTAGATTACAAAGTGAATATAAAAAAGACCTTAATAATATGGTATTGAAATTTATATCCCCAAATAATGCGAGAAAAATAGACACAAGACCATAGTCCTAAAAAAAAAAGTTCTGAATAAACTTTAGTGGAAATACAAACTAACTTAATGAGTTGATGTATCTATGCTGGCCTGTATCATGTCTTTGTACCAACAATCTTTTGCTGAAACACAGTAATATAATTCCAGGTTTTGAGTTCACATCAAATCCTAGCAAATGTCTGCTTCTAAGAAAAATATTTTTTTTTATAAGTATTCTGTATTTTCAGAAAAAAAGTCAACTTAATTAAATACCTTGAAGAAATAAATTACAGCCCATATGAATTTCTAGATATGACAATAATATAAATTGATTCTGCTAGATCTTAGCTTAGCAAGAATCAATAAATTTTCCAATAAAAAGATTATATAGTACTCTACTTAATCTCAAGTCATAATTAGCATTTTTAACAAAACATAGTCACCTAATGGAACTTTTATATATGGGAGGTTCTAAATGTTTATATTAAAAAATGTTATTTAAAATAAAAAGTCTGTTACTAAGATTATTATATAGAATCTGGATAAAGACAGGGGAATCAAATGACCTAGACCTAGACACAGATCCAAATGAACATAAACTAAGATACTTTTATTAATAATTACCATAATATGAAACCCATACACTTAGATAATATTTTAGCTATGTATTAGTTGTTTGCAAAATGACAAAAATCAATAATACAGGTAAAGTAGAAAATAAACTTGATTTAGGACAAGACGTAGTCCATTATACCATGTTTCACTACAGTAATATACAATGAAATAAAGAAAACCAACTAAAAACCTAACTAACAAGATTAAATATGCATAATAAATGTAAAGTCAAAGATATCAATTTTTGTACTGACAAGATCAACTATTAACTGGGAAAACATGGCTAAATAAAATGTTCGTTTTTCATGAAAATGTTTTAAAGTTTAATTAAAAATCCAAATCACACACACGCCATACATGCCAACCCCAACCCCATCCAGGTATAAGCATAGTTATCAATATTTTAAGTGGGGAAAATGCTTAATTTGGGCATAAAAATTGCAATCTCTATATTATATGCCAGACATACAGCATGTATGAAAAGATAATTTTTATGATTAACCTGGTTCTGCAGGCTGTCAAAATTCTTGTCACAATCCATATGGATTAGATCAAAACAACAAACACACAATATATTTAAAAATTATTTATATTACTAATACATCATTTATATTCAGCACCCCTTTCAACAAATTAACATCATTGTGCTCTATAATTCTGCAATGATCATGGTCAGTAATCTCGTATTCATCTCTTAAAGATTGTAAAATGGTGTTCATTTGTCACTTTTTCTGATCTGACATGTTTCACTACCTAGCTAGCTAATCAACAAAATGAATCTGTTTGGCAAATGTCACATTTGAAGAAACCAGCAATCTATTTTCTTGGAAATAGGTCAGGTACAGTTGCTTTAAATAACAAATACGGAAAGTACTCTTGCACTATTTTACACAATAATCACATTTTTAAGAATATTCTCAAATTCAAATGAGTGGTATTATAGAAATGATCATAAAATGACAAAAACAATTTTATATTTTGTTTTATTTTATTTGTAATGTCTTGTGAAAAAAGTAATTTGGAGACAAAAAGTATAATGATTACACCAAACGTTTAATGGTCGGCATTCATCTCTCTCTCTCTCTCTCTCTCTCTCTCTCACCCACACAAAGACTTTTCATGTCAGACCTCCTGGTTTATGAACAAAATGCTGTAGTATTATCAGGTAATTATAATTACCTGCAAATCGAACTGTCCCTGAATCTGTAGACTGAATATTCCTGGAAGGATCTGGATATTCAGTTCTACAGTAGAATGTTACATTCTTGTCACTGTTGTCAGACCATGTTGTATACATTGGGATTTGAAGCGTACTTGTGTAGAGTTTTTCCTGTGATGAACATGAACCATCTGATGATGTTATACTAATGCCTACAGAGTACACACCACTGATAATTGGACTGGTTTGGATCTGTAAAGATGTGATATGAAAAGAATGTGATACAACAAGAGCTCATTCTAAACATTTTTGGAATTTAATGAAACTGAGGTTAGCATGATATTATTTTAAGACATCTGTCCTTTTATCTTATATTAGTCAGGATACATAACCAAAATACAAGGCAGGAGCAGAAGAAAGATTGCCATCATGAAATTATTTTAAAAGGTGTCTGGACTAACTTTATATATGATCATGTGGTTGACATTTATCAGGATACTGAAATTAAAGTGTGTATAATAAGTACAACATTGGTCTTATATAATACCATCAAACTAAGTGAATATAAGTTCCTTATATCACATTCCAAATCAGTAATATGTAACAAATGACCACTATTCTAAATTAAGCCAAAAGAGCACATCTGTTCAATACCTAATTTTTTTTAATTCTGCTCACTGGTGACTGTGATAGTCATATCATGGTCAACAGGTACAATATGGATCAAAATCATGTATTTTGAGAACCAGGCAATAAATTGCTATCGTAAACAGCTGAGAATAAAAAAGGAATGATTTTTCTAAATTATATTAACACAGAAATAGATAATGTGGGTACTAATAGATCCTGTTAGGTCTGATAGTGTGGTAAGTTAGACACAAGCAGGCAGACTAAATGGGATCCCAAGTGAGAAATATACTTGGCACTCAACCCTCCTCTCCCATTTGTTCAAATTTGAATGTTTAAGTTGATAAATCTCCCACCAATATAAAGTCTGGCCCTGCATTTGTGGCAATAAATGTTCACTTTTGCAGGTTGGAGACACGGAATCATCCATTGTAAAGTCATACAATAGCACTTTTTTTAATAGCACAGTTTTTCTGCAATTTCTTTGTTCGCTAAGGAATCATATCAAATGCACATGTTATGATTACTTAAATTTACAAGGAAACTGGGGTACAGTTTGACTTAATGACATTAGTCAATGTAACTAAATATTAATTCTTGAAAAGGAAATATTATTCACAGAAATTAATAAATGCTTGATCTGAGCATCTGTGATCATCATCAGCATTTTCTGTCATGAAACTTCTGTCATAAGAGACCCCATGTGACACCATAAACTACTGATTTCTAAGCATATTCACATGACCTCATGCAACCAGTGGGAACCATAGAACTATTCTCAAAATTTAAATATCTCATCAGTCATTGAGACACTATGCCAAAGGGGCCATTTTAAGTCTTATTATTAAAAATATTTTTACCAACTGTCAATGCATACAAAAAAATATATTTCTCAATCCTATGCAATTTGCACTTTTAACAGATTTAAATCATGTACACACAATTTATAACACATAATATTTTAAACAGCTTACAACCATGAATAAAGACTACTAACATTAAACTAAATGTCAGTAGAGTTACAGAAAATAGAGATAAACAGAATAAAAAGAGAAACAACTCTTAAAAGTTACTCTTTCACAAACAGAAGTTGCAGCAACAAATTTTAAATGATGCAGAAATTATATGATTGTCTAAGAATCAAGATTTATACAGCCCTTGAAATTAGATGTAAACAAGTCAACTTAAATCTAGGTCAGTGGAATTTAATCTTTTACACGAAATTCCTCATAACACAAAACTTTATTGAAATCATTGCCTTTATCAGAAGAAAGCCAAGTGTTTGGAATTTCATCATTCTCCATATGAAACACCAAGTTGTGACCTGATTTGTGTCTTTTGGATTTAAAATGACACAGAGCAAACTGTCCCTCACTATCTCATATCAAAACTGGAACACATGATCCTTTATTGCCTCCCTTGCATACCCATAAGTCATGGGGTCCAGTGTCATCAAAATGGTCATCCAAAGTAGTAATTAATCTACAATGAATAAACTGAGATGCCTGTCAATCAAATGCCTCTATATTCTAACAACCACAATAATGGTATGATATAAATGATAAAAAGATTTGTTTCCATCAATACTTAAAATGTAATCAAGTTTCATTTATGTTTATTTACTACACAACCTATACTACCTGTCCACATTTAATTATGTATACCTTATCACAGTACTGTATTCTGATATGGAGGAAACAAGAACTATGAAAAAAGAATGACCTCTGAAAGGTAACCACTGCACACTTAAAGAACTGCATTGATTTAATTAAGTAGCATGATCAATCATACCTTGTAGTACCATTTGATGAATGGAACAGGGTTGGTACAGCTTGAAGTCTTACACTGGAGTGTTAGATTGGATGTGCTCAAATCCATTGGTGCCTGTACATCTATTGTGTAGATTAGCTGGGAAGGCAAGGCTGAAAAAAACAATAATGACAAGAAAGCAAAGTAAAGAAATTATGCAATGTGTTAAAAGGAACTTGAATGTTCCATCTCAGTCATACATCCTTAATGTAATGAAAGATGCATGATTTTACAGCTAATAAATCATTATATTCTAACTTTAATATCAAACATGATAAAAGTGGGACCTGGATTTATAAAGCCAAGGACAAGGCTTGGACTGGGATTTATAAAGACTTTGTTTAAGTCTAATAAGTAGCTTGGCTGCTTGTTACGGTTTACAACATTTCTCAGCACATAACAGGCTATATAATGTGGCCAGTTTATTTGTTGGAGGAAGACTCCAGTAAACCCTAAACTAACCACTGACCCATGGGAAGTTAGTGACAAGCTTTCTAACATACCCACAATGGCCAAGCCTGAGACTTAAACCTAATGACTAGGAATCAAGCAATTCACTGCTATATGATAGCTTTTATAATTTCACTAAACAAAACATTGATTGTAAGAGCAGTCAATCAATTCAAAATTATATTTGTACATATTGTACATATTACTGTTAATTATCAATAACCAAAAATAATCATTAGTTGTTTATGTATAACAATATTCATCTTATTGTAGGTTGTGTATAATGATATACGGTATTATAATGATATACGGTATTATAATGATATACGGTATTATAACGATATACAGTATTATAATGATATACGGTATTATAATGATATAGGTATTATAATGATATACGGTATTATAATGATATACGGTATTATAATGATATAGGTATTATAATGATATACGGTATTATAATGATATACGGTATTATAATGATATACGGTATTATAATGATATAGGTATTATAATGATATACGGTATTATAATGATATACGGTATTATAATGATATAGGTATTATAATGATATAGGTATTATAATGATATAGGTATTATAATGATATAGGTATTATAATGATATAGGTATTATAATGATATACGGTAAATGGCATCATTCTATTCCTAATATTGATCCACGTTTATGATGAAACATGGCATTTGATATTGTTGCACTCATATTAATGATCTGTATGTTAAATAATGATGCATGGCTCATGGCATCATTCCATCCCTACTAATGATCCTAATGTTATATGACACATGGCACATGGTATCGTTCCACCCCTTTTTACAATCCATTCGTCCTGTAAGGCATTCATGGCTGAGTGAATACAATAATTTATACAGAACAAAATTTGGACAGAATATTATAAGAAATCTTTTGCTTATGACTAAATTTTGCAGGATGATATTAAACTGAACATAATGTTCAAGATATTGTCCCTCCACAAATATTTTAATGTGCAATCCTGATTTTATGATGCAGAATGTCTGCAAGTGATAGATGCAGTATATATGCATGATAACAACGTTGGCTTTCTTTAAACAACTGAAGATAAATTTCTACTAATTACATATATATTTGTTTTATATTTATATTTATTATTTATATTTCTCTTAAATGATGAGCCATAAATTAACTGTAACTTGGATACTGAAAGTATGTTATTATTATTATCATTATTATTATTATTATTATTATTATTATTATTATTATTATTATTATTATTATTATTATTATTATTATTATTATTATTATTATTATTATTATTATTATTATTATTATTATTATTATTATTATTATTATTATTATTATTATTATTATTATTATCATCATCAAGACTGTTTCAAAATAATAGTAAAATATATGTAACTTTGTAGGAAACAGAATAATACTCAGGGATAGTGATTGTTTTTTTTTTAAGTAACTTGCCTGGATCTTAAAACAGTGTTGTTGAACACTAATCTAATACTAACAATATTAATAATGTAGTAATAATTTTAGTACCCAATCCTCTTCCATCGTGAGTTCCTCAACATATCCAAGTTATCAAAAAAAGACTAAAATATTTGTAACTTAGCTCTCAACCTGCATCACTATTCATTCCTCTTAGCAAAAATACCAGATTATTGCATATATTATTGCTACATCTCTGGATTTTATGCATATTTTTCTCTCTATCATCTAACATATACTCAATACACATATACAGTACAGTGCATGTCCAAAAAAGTACCTATGGCCATCACAATTTTATAATTGAACATAATTATGCACTGTACACTGAATCTCTTCATATAAACATTTATGTCAGTGTATTCATGATGCCAAACTGTCCAATTATTTATGCAAAAATTTAAGTTTATAAAAATGTTAATTTCAATTTGTAGTTCAACATGTCAGAAGAGCACAATAAAAGCAGGGCAGTACAGTGGGAATAATGTGGTAGGCCTTACAAGTGGCATGGTACTCCTCTATTTCTTTCTATTTGTAAAAGCTGTGAGAGATAAGGCAGGGAATTAAACATACTGTATACTGTGATGTTAATAGCCCTGACAGTGTCCAGTCCATCTGACCCACGATATGAACATTTCCATGTTCCTTCATCTTGATACCTGTTGATACTTGTGATGTCCAGGTATGCTCCTGACTGATTAACAGTGTAGGTATATCCAGGTGTACTGCCAGTACAGAATCCAGACAGTCTGTAGCAATTAGCTGTACCTATGATACTTTTTGGTACAAACCATGTTATTGAGTTGTCATTGACAACATCTTGTATCAGGCAGGAAAGAGTAAGACTATTCCCTTGTGTTGGCATCACATGGTTACTCTGTAGGGTGACTAGGGCATTCACATCTAAAAATATTTGTAAATATCATTTTTAATTTTGCAACTGTTTCCATATTGCAACTTTAGTAAACTGTATTCATAAACATCATGACTAAATGTAAAAGATTAATTGTGTCATGCACATAATTTTAAGGAGATAATGTAATGAATATAACTTACAATACAACAGACAGTAATTTTAACACCTTTCGTGAATGTTTCCATATCCCCTCATCCCAAAGACACTGTTGATGTGCAGATATGTCCTAAACTAATTAGCAAAAAAGATATAGCCTGCTGTACTGCCAACACAAAAGTAGATTGTTCATATCAACTAAATGTACCTGGATTTCTCTTTTGTAAACAAGTTGTTATTTGTAAGCAGCTTCATTGGAAACAGGATGGGCTAAGACTAATTTCTGTTGCAGGCATGATATTGCCATTTGTACAGTTATAAATATGATGCCATTTGTACAGTCGTAAATATGATGCCATATAGAAATGCTATTCTTTGAAAAGTTAACTGTTATTGAGAAATACACAGTAATTACAATTGGAATAGATCAATTAATGTATCATGAGAAGTACTTCATACAACTCATTTTTATGTAGGCATGACTGGCAAGGAATGACTGATTTTGGGCAATCCTGACTAGAAAACAAATTGTCTTGGGTTGTGTTGTGTTATTACCTTGTCCTGTGCACTGTCTCTCCCAGCAGATTTAGCTTATTTACATAACGGTAAAAATACTACTGGAAAACTATCCTGAGTTTGGTGCCATTATGTATTGATAAATAAAAATTAGTTGGCACACAATTTTACCCATTATTTATATTCCAGTGACTTTCATATTGAAATTTTAACAGTTTATTTCTAAAATCAATAAATTTCTTTAATGTTGGAAGTGCAAGCCACCATTGTAATAACCAACTTAAAGGAACATGGACTACTATTGAAGCAATTGGGTTTAAAACATTTTCATATTTGACTTTGACCTACACATACTGAGCCAAAAGTCAATAGGTGTTTTTCTTGTCCCAAGTACAAAGTTTTGGGAAGACATATAGTAACTATGCATAAGCCTTCTCTCTAGAAATCTACTGTTACATTGTTTTTTTTTTGAACTTTTATTAAATATCAAATGAATACAGTTTCTTCCTTCCAAACAATGCAGGCCAGCAAACATTTTGTTCCTTTATGGTAAAAGATCTTAGGATATTGTGCAGCAAACATATTATCCAAGATTTTCATTGTTTACAAAAATAGAAGGATTTTAGCCCCATACCTGTAGGGTAATACATTGACAAAGTTTGGTCAGTCTATCAGAACTAAAGTTATTTTGCAAAACCAATTTTTTTTTTCCCTAAATCAGTGACCATGATCTTAGATCTTTTAAAGTGAAACCCATTTAATTCCTTCAGACCTTAAAATCAAGACATTAATAAAGTTGGCAAAGGTTAACAGTCTAGAACTAATATTTCATGCAAACCAATACTCCAATGGATGCACCAATGTAAATTATGCATCTTTAAAGGCTTGGTCTTTGTTTTAATTATCCGTCAATGAATTCCAAAAAATGTTAATATAGTAAAAATGCTAAGAACCTTTCAATAAAAACAATCCTGTTGAACCTGGATGGCACATAAATAAATGGCACGCTTACAAATACTTGAATGCCCTGCAACTTAATAGCTACCAGTCATAAAAACAAGTTGCCTAAGTTCTGGTAGTCTGGTTCCAAGATTTTACATCGCTTCCACACACTTTTGCTATTACATATGCAAGATTAGTCATCAAAATGATGAGAAATCAAACATGTATCACTTCAATGACTGCTCTGGCTGGAAGTCATCAAGTCCTTCTTACAATTTTCTAGATGATAATATAAGGTAATTTAGCAGATTTCAAAAAGACTCCATTCAATGAACAAGCTAGCACTGAATCTGGTGAATATCAGTCAAATATATAGTCAACACTAGCCACTATAAATAGCCACAATCAAGACGATTACTCAATACTATAAAAAATATATAACTGTGATGACTATGTAATACTTATAATGGTAAAAAGTATGACAAAATTCTATTGTTTCACTATATATATAATTGTGATGACTATGTAATACTTATAATGGTGAAAAGTAGGACAAAATTGTATTGTTTCACTATATATAACTGGTGATTAGGTAATACTTATAATGATAAAAGGTATGACAAAATTCTATTATTTTCACTATATATAACTGTTATGATTATGTAATACTTATAATGATAAAAAGTATGACAAAATGCTACTGTTTCACTATAACTGTGATGACTATGTAATACTTATAATGGTAAAAAGTATGATACAATTATGTTGTTTCACTATATATAACTGTAATGACTATATAATACTTATAATGTTAAAAAGTATGACAAAATTCGGTTGTTTCATTATAACTGATTTATGTGTTACTTATATTAGTGCAAAGTGTGAAAATTTCAACTAAATTTAATTATCTAAACCTGTCAGTGAGAAACTTTTTACTTTGGAATGATACACTCACAATATTATTCATGGACCTGTCATCGACAATAAATTGTTTATTTTGGATTATAAATAATTTTAATTCATTTCTACTCTGTGATTAAATATAATACTAATAATTCTACTATGCATAAGTCAGTGGTACATCTAGACTAACAATATTCCAACAAAAAATGTTTGGTGCCCCATCCTCTGAGTCTGTAATTTTGTTTTTGTTCACTTAACAAATTCTTTTTCTTCATCAGATTACTACTGGTAAGAAAAGGCTGGAAAATTATGGTTCCATTCCAATAACACATTAACAGATAAGAATGGAATGAGGGAACATTCTAGCAATCAAGACTGATTAATTTTCACTTGGAGTTTTGTCACCACAGTGGAAATTGGGGCAACTGGTATCCTTTTATTAATACAGCATAATCAACCCCGACTTATTATCTAACATTCATGCAACAACCTGCCAAATCAAGAAAAAGATTAGAGACCTAATTCAAAGTCAAAATCAAGATTCAATGTATTTTCTAAAATACTTCAAACAGAAAAAACTACAGAATTGTTTCTCTGTTTTTATGCTCAAAATATACTCATTTCCAGTCTTTTCCAGTCTGTACAAAATATACTCACTTCCAGTCTGTACATAATATACTTATTTCCAGTTGGTACAAATATACCTATTTTCAGTCTGTACAAAATATAGTCATTTTTAGTCTGTGACAAAAAGTCTTACATCATAATATCAATGATATGGAAATACCAGGAGTTCACCATTTTTCTTGGTATACAGGCTTGTGAATTCATGGTTATTACAAAAACCAGCATATTGATCCAATAAAAAATGATCCTTGCTGGTAACAAGAAGACCTCTTTCCAAATTCTTGAACTTAAATAGTGAAAAAAATGACATGTCTCATTAAAGCAGGAAAATTGATACCTACCAGAATATATGATTCCACCAAAGTTAGGATGTTATAGTAAAGCAGTTCAAATGACAAAGGAGGTCACGCAAACAGGGCAGATATCATCTGACCATTATTGTCATGTTACCTGCTCATATGGCAATAATAGCTAATATATCTAAGTGACTGTAGTATAAATGCATAGAATATAACTATAATTTACTTGGGTTTCCACAGCTGTATTTCAGTCATTATTGTTTTATAATATAATTGTTTGTGTCCTTATTTTAATAAAGAGAAACAGTTAATTTAGGTCATCAAGTATTATCACCAAAATCAAAATGAAACTCACTTGCTACATGATCAAATGAAACAAGACCAATATACAGCATGCAAATGTATGAGAACATCAGGACACTGGTAAGAGACTGGAATCTATCATGTAATCAGTACATCAGGACACTGGTAAGAGACTGGAATCTGTTACGTAATCAGTACATCAGGACACTGGTAAGAGACTGGAATCTGTTACGTAATCAGTACATCAGGACACTGGTAAGAGACTGGAATCTATCATGTAATCAGTACATCAGGACACTGGTAAGAGACTGGAATCTATCATGTAATCAGTACATCAGGACACTGGTAAGAGACTGGAATCTATCATGTAATCAGTACATCAGGACACTGGTAAGAGACTGGAATCTGTTACATAATCAGTACATCAGGACAATAACAAGAGACTGGAATCTGTTATGTAATCAGTACATCAGGACAATAACAAAAGATTGGAATAACGCCTGTCATCAATCCTGTAAGAAGATAATAGATTTTCAAACAGAAAGACAACAAAATGTCCTGGAAAAATCTGCAATTATTGATTGTTCAACCAATATGTACAAAGTAATTTTATTAATCAAAATTGGAATACAAATTGACTTTTGCCCCAAACATTTTATATTACACAAAAGCTGATGTTATCTACATGTACTTTAACATCATAATTTACATGTACTTTTAATTCAACAAGCAAGATTTAAAATGTTCACATTTATTGGCCTAATGAGCTTACAAAATTTGCCTCATTGTCAATGTTGTAGCAAGGGTACTTAGAACAAGGGGACAAAACATAAACTTGGTGCCCCTTGACTTAGCACCCAGGGATGAAAACAAACTTGGCGCCACCTTTGATTTCATCTGAGATAACATATAGTTGCATTTTCCTCATTTTGGTACCCCTGGCACTTGGTGCACTGTTGTAGCAAGGGTACTTAGAACAAGGGGACAAAACATAAACTTGGTGCCCCTTGACTTAGCACCCAGGGATGAAAACAAACTTGGCGCCCCCTTTGATTTCATCTGAGATAACATATAGTTGCATTTTCCTCATTTTGGTACCCCTGGCACTTGGTGCACCAGGACAACTGTCCCACTCTTTGCCCTCCCCAAGCTACAACACTGCTCACTGTACATCAGACATGTACACAATTTTACAATGACTAATTGCATGGTGAATAGTGTCTGCCTGACAGTCATACATACAATTAACACTACTCTGTGAATTAACAGCTTTCATAAAAGAACAAAAATACTGTTTAATTTTATTTTTACATTAAAGAATGTTTTGTAATTAAATAAAATATGCTGGATTGAATCGCAATCTTTGTGCTATTATTAAACATATTTTTGTGTATTCTTTGATTACATGAATTAAGAAACACTTGTGTTTCACAGAATTACTGTGCAAATTTATACAAAATAAGGCAGAACATAAATAAAAAACAGCTGACATTACCTAACAAATCTGAGACTTTAAACCTCTTAGGACAACTCAATCAAGCACAAGTTAACAAGAATTTTATTTTGTTCTAATGAAAAATAAAAAGATTCATCAAATGCAAGATGATAGTAAAGTTTTTCACCCATGAAAATTCTATTTCTACCGGAGGTAAAAGAATATAGCTTATAAAGGTGTAACAACACTGACAAATTTGGAATTACATAATTATTTGGAAATATTAGCTGTACATTAATTGTTTATAAATGATATAAGCAGTGGCCATGCAAAGAGTTTTTCCAGATGTAATGGCATCCATGTAAACAGTCTTTTCCTAGTTAATATACACCTGTACATGGCAGTCATGCAAAATATTAACAGTTAAGGAACATGCCAGCCTTGGCCTAAAACATTAGATAAGGTGTAAAGAAATTCCACAAATTTTAAAATAGCCACAAACTTGGCATAAAACATGTGTATTCCATCATATGTTTTGTCACACTCACAATAAAAATCTGTCACGATAGGATCTCATCCATAATGGTGACCACTTTCACTTAAATTCAATTTAATACAGAGTTATCTTTATTTCATACAAATTTCCAATGAAAGAGATCGCCAAATGAGTTAGCTCTATACACTACCCTTAATTAATAATGTGTGTGTATGTGTGTGTGTGTGTATGTGTGTGTGTGTGTGTGTGTGTGTGTGTGTGTGTGTGTGTGTGTGTGTGTGTGTGTGTGTGTGATTTGGATTTTTAACATAGCTTTAAGAATATTTTTACTTATACCACTACAATGTCTGCAGTGTGGTAGCTTATTTTGATGTCTAGCATTGGAGTACCATGCTGCAGACAAATAGCAATTGATGTCTCACCCAGTCATATTATCCCGACACCAGGCCAACCAGACCTAGCACTAATGCTGAGCACCTTGCATTGGTCAGCTGAATAAATGTTTATGTCTATATTGAAATTTTGACCTAGTTTAATTGGAGACCTCTGCAAAGGAACAAGAAATAATAACAATTTAATTGTAGAGCTCTCTAACAGAGTTAGAGACCCATACAACTTGGCATTGGTTCAATATATCTATAAATGGACTTCTGAGGTCTTCAAATTAATTAGAGAACTCTTCAAATTATTTATAGAGATCTCTTATTGATTTGATGAAGTTATAAATAGCTTTTTGTTGGCATTCAAGCCCAATGTCCAAGCTGTTGATGAATCCTTTGTGAACATTGTCTACTTACAAGGCTATAAACTATATTTAGAAAAGAGAAGCATCTTACCTATGAACGGGGAACAGGGTTATCTGTAATTAAGGACTCACACAAAATATTTGTGTTTCTGGTCAGCTGACCATCCCTGACTTTCAATGCCAACCTTAGAACCTTTCTCTCCATGGTAAAGCAAATTCAAATATTACACACATACACACAAGCATATATATATATATATATATATATATATATATATATATATATATATATATATATATATATATATATATGTATGTATGTAAAAACTTATCTGTCCACCATAATTTTAAAACTAATACAATAGGAAACAGAGAGGGCTTAGTGCTCATTTTATTAGTCCTCACTATAATTAGCACTCACTTTAATTAACACTCACTACAAATAATGCTCACTATAATTAATGCCCAGTGTAGTGTTCATTACAATTATTGATCACTATTAACTAGCATTCACTAATTAATGCTCACTACAATTAATGCTCACTATAATTACTTTAGTGCTTATATAATTTGCTTACTGTAATTAGTACTCTGTATAATTAGTGCTCAATGGGCTTTAGCCAGCATGAGATTCTACTGGTAGTAGACAACTATAGCACGTTTTTCTATAGCTGAAATTTAATGCTTCTGAAAATTTTCAGATATTTTTATAAAAAAAATGTAAAGACAAAAAAATATATTTTGATGAGTTTAATCCATGCATTACACAATCCAAAAATAAACAAGTCAAATGAAAATTAGATCTTTTTCAGCATTCATTACTATGGTGCAATGATGTGTGGGATTAATGCCAACATGAACACACAATTAATTGATTATCTTACTGCTGTAATCTGGAAATTTTATGCCAGATGCTTAATGTTTTGGATTTTTCTATAAGTAATGAAATGGTCAATGATGGCTGCGGAGTCTTTTAAAACTCTGCCATATTTTGGTCGAGGACAGATAAAAAGGAAATACCAATGAAAAATAGTTTCAGCATAAACACATAAAAATATTTAGATGTTTTTTTCTTGCTTAACTGCTGCTGAATTGTTCATGATGTCTCAAGTTGGACAATGTTTGACATCAGGACCTGGAGGAAAACACATAACCTGAAAATGTTGTGAATGGAATAAATACACAAGTTAAATACTATGATTTGTTTACTCCCTTTATATCTGAAGTGCAGCAATTGTGTGACAAATAATGGTAAAAAAAATTAATCAATTTTGGAAAAATGGAAAATTGAATAATTTTGAATTTTTTAAAGTCACAAACCCTGACAAAGTTTTCTTTGAGCATTGTATTGAGAGTGCAACCAAATGTCTGGTTATGACTTAATTGGAAATGGAAATTAGATGTTCACTTTAACATGGTTTCACCATTAAAACATTTAATCAGTACAACTGCAACTGCTTAGTGAGTTTCAATTAAATATGAAAGGATACATTTCCTATTATTTTCCATTTATTTTTATTGGTTTAAATTGTTATGTATATTCAATTGAATTATTTGCTGATGAATTTTAATTTTTTTTTAATTCCATTACATGCTATTATAAGGTAACTCTGTTTACAGAATTTGACATTTTCCAGAAATTCAGTTCAGTTCTGTTTGACATGATTGTTATAATAATAGAAATATTGTATCAAGTTTCTGACCTTGATTGAGAACCAGTGACAGTACTGCTAAACAACTTTTCTTATATTTTTATTATTCTTCCCCTAGTAAGAACCATTGATTTCAGTTAATACCATACTGGGAGTATGTGATGTTAGGCATGTGAAAAGCATTTTTTTTTTTGTTCTGGAAGGATGATCATGTGACCCTCATCTGGGAATCTGATTTGCATCTTAAACTTGTGTATAACTGTTGTTTATATAGACATTGTTCAGTCGGGCTCCAAACCATCAACACTTGCCTTCTTCTGAGAAGTCCTGTTCTAATGAGAGTGTTCTTATTCAGGGAGTAGAGTGCAGCTTTATTAATGTTCCTCTCCATTATGTAAATTTGTTATTAGACATAGTTTCAGGACCTTGAGTGACAGTTGGCATAGTGTCTAACCTACCGGTAGAGGGCATTCATTTGTTGCTAGGCAACGACCTAGCTGGAGACAAGGATGTGGTTAATCTACTTGTAATTGACAAGCCTTCTTTGGATCAGAAACTTGATCATTTTGAAAAAGAACACCCTGAGCTATACCCAGCTCTTAAGAATGATTTTCAGAAGGAAGATATTCCTTTAGCTGACACATGTATTGGTCAGGCTTTTGATGAGGTCACTTTCACTACTAATTTGGATCAATCAGGTGGTATTGATCACAGTGAACCACTTTTAAATGCTCAAATACTCATTCTCTTTTTAACAATCACTTGTCATTGAACAGGAAAAAGATCCTGAGGTCTCCTATTTGTTTCCCAAGGTACCTGCTAATCATGAATGGTCAGTGAACTATCAGATTGTAGTTCCAAAATCTTACAGACAGGAAATACTTAGTTTAGTCCATGAAATAGGGATATATAAAACTTATAACAAGATCTTAACTCACTTCTATTGGCCAAAAATCAAAAGTGATGTTTGAAGATTTTGTAGATCTTGTCATATTTGTCAAATGGTTGGAAAACCCATTCATAAGATACCTAAGGCTCATCTACAACCAATTCCTGCATTTGATGAACCATTTAGCAAAATTATGATAGACTGTGTTGGTCCCTTACCTAAGACCAAGTCTGGCAACCAATCTTTGTTGACCATTATGTGTGTGTCAACAAGATTCCCAGAGGCAATTCCTTTGAGGAATTCTATAGTAAAAGCTTTGATAAAGCTTTTTACCCAATTTGGCCTTCCTACATCTGTCCAATCAGGACAAAGGTCAAATTTTATGTCTGGACTTTTCCAGCATATTATTTTTGAATGTGGCACTCTGCAATTCAAATCGAAAGTGAAACTATGGTTTCTTAAAACTTTACTTCAGAGAATATTTTAGTCTTGTAATAGAGTGCATTCCCTCTTGATCATTCTTCAAAATTTTCTTCAATTTTGATTTTATGGCCCTTTACAAAGTCAAGAAGAAAATGAATGAGTTAAATTATAATTATAGTACTCAGGTCTAACCAAATTACTGGAGTACATGTATATTGAAAGAGATAGCGAAGTCAATTATTATAATTAGTTTAGTGATACCTGTCCAAAAAAATAAGAATTTATGTGAAGAAATTCAATTGGACACCTTTGAACATGGAACATTACATCTTCAAAACTCAGAAATTGTGAAAGATCAAGACCTGAAACTTCTACATTTTCAGCAAGAAGAAATGAAATCAAAAAAGTAATTATTCAAATATGAACACTTGTTTCTGGATATTCCTACAAGGACAAATAAAATTTTTCATGATGCTGAAATTGTTGATTCAAATCCTGTAAAACAACATCCATACAGGAAGAACCCTTTCAAACAGGAATACTTGAAAAAGAAAATTCAGTATTTTTTGGAAAAAAATTTCATACAGCCCAATAAAAGTTATTGGAGTTCACCATGCATACTTGTTTCAAAGCAAGATAAAACTTTCTGTATGAGCACTGATTATAGAAAGGTGAACAGGGCAACAAAAATAGATTCATTTCTGTTACCAAGGATCGATGATTGCATTGATAAAATAGGAAATGCCAAGTATGTCACCAAATTTACCTTCTATTGGCAAATTCCACTTATGGAAAGTGAGAAAGAAATTTCAGCGTTTGTGACTCCAGATGGACTCTACCATTATAAAATCATACCGTTTTGGGATGAAGGGTTTTCCAAGTTCATTTCAACACTTGATGAATATGATCACTTCCGGTCTTGATAATTGTGAGGCTTATATTGATGATGTCATTATCTACCTGGAAAGGACATCTAGCTACAATTCAGAAATTCTTTGAAAGACTCTACATGTATCTATAGGTTTAACTCATGTAGAGACAACCATGTTGAGTTTTACAAACACAACTTTTTCTATGTTTGTTTGTTTTGTCTATGTTTTGTATATGCCTTTGAAAAAGACTCATTAAGAGTTGAAAGCACTCAGGATAGTTACTAGTTTTGCACTGTTCGTCATCAGTTTATTGCATCTATCTTAATCAATACCTGACACATGTGATGCCTTGTTGGATCCAGTGCACTTGAAAGGGTTGTTATTCGCCATATGACTTGTATTATATATATATATATATATATATATATATATAACTGGTGCAGTGCATGCTCAGCCATTTAACAATTTAACATCATCATCAGCAGCAAGGTGCAATGCATGCAATCCTCTGAAGAACATGTTCACAGTGTATGACATGATCTGTGGCATTCCACACCAACTGGAAGAGTCAGTGGACTGGTCCCATCTGACATGGTTGACTGCACAATGACCCTGTCCAGTCCAAAACTGGTTAAGTATGGTCCACAGAAGATGTGGAAAGTGAAAGCCAGGAGTGCCGACAGATGGTTTAGCTATAAGTGAGTGGTTCACAATAGACCATGCCAAACTAGCAATTATATCATCTGGCAATGAACTAACCAGATTGGAAGTTCTGAAGTAAGCTGGGTTCGAGGTGTCATGTCCATGTACAGTGGAAGTTTCTCACTGGCACAGACCTTGGCCAACACTTTTGTGGTTACCTCCTGGCGAGAGAGATGTAAAGGAGGAATGTACCAGCAAAGTGTTCCAGAGATTATGTGTATTGTTGTGGTGTTCCAGAGATTATGTGTATTGTTGTGTTCAGCTAGACATAATTAACTTGGTGTGTTCAGCTAGACATAATTGACATGGTGTTGACATGGTGTATTGTTGTGTTCAGCTAGACATAATTGACATGGTGTTCCAGAGATTATATGTTGTGTTCAGCTAGACATAATTAACTTGGGTGTAGGAAAATCAAGCCCAGAATGGAGTGCAATACTCGGCTGTCAAATGAAAGTGGGCCAGTGCTTAAGTCTTGAGTGTCGGAACCCTAGCGTCTCAGGCTAAGCTAGCCAGTTTGCAGAGTAGGTTGTTTCGAGTGCAAAGTTTTGCTGCAGTTTTCTTTATGTGGTTGTATAGTACTAATATTAGTACCTTGGTCCTTTTGTCGACACAACAACAAAATAAGTTGAGGCTACGACATCGTAGCTAGTGGTTGTAAAACTCAATTCAGCTCAGAAGAATTTGACATTTGTGATATAAGTCCACAAATCGAATACAAGATACACTCACCGTGCAAGAATAAAACTGGAAGTCTACATTTTTTAACTGTACTAAATCCCATATAAGCACACTGGTTTTGACAGTTATCGAAAAAAGGGAGTATCGCTGTCAACGGATGTAATTGACAATTGGAGCTACACTTATTTTTACTTATCGAATTCGATCTTACGTGATAACTAGGTCACATGCTGATATCATCTTGAGTACATATTTAAGTTGTCAACGGGTATAAATCGCGATCTTGAGTTACTTTCTCCATTTGTTGATTTTACTTTGATCTAGAGTAGAGTTCCCTTCTCATTCGGTTACTTATGTAACTGTAAATCACTTTGAATATTGCCTACAGCGCTCAGAGTATCTAGAAAAGACTCAGAGGCAATAGAATCGGAATAATATCGGCCTTTTCCGCAAAATCAAGAAAGATCTGACGGAAATGGTCGTTCCAGTGATTATGGTGGTTATATAGACCAACAACAAGGTCATATATATATATATATATATATATATATATATATATATATATATATATATATATATATATATATATATATATATATATATATATATATATATATATCTGACAGCAGCTGTCAGATATTAAAAAAAGCAGGGACCTACTTGTTGGTCTAGGAGGTTATACTGCGTAAATATTGGGCGCACGAACATCCAGTAAGATGTGCGATGAAACAGATTTTTAAACTTAGGTCTCAATGGAAAGTTTTCCTTTCTGTGAATATTTATCGCACTAAGATAGATTGCAGAAAAATGAGAATAATTATACATTAAATACATAGGTAAAAACTAATCAATGATTATTTGGATAAAGTTTGCTTATGGCTGCACCATATGCTGGAATTGCGATGTTACAAGCCATAATCCTATAACTAAGCTAAAAATTACCCTCTATAATTTTTACCATAGAGAATTATCCATCGTATCATGCATTTGTTATTTGATAGTGATCTCTTTTTAATTAACGATTACACTACTTTATGGGCAATTTGGCATATAATTATCTTATATATCACAACACCGCAATATATCAATATATCAGTTACATTATTTCAGCTTCCCGCAAACTATGATCTATTCTGTAATCTAATCATCGTTAGCCTAAGTGTAAAACAATTCTGAGCAAAGCACATTTTTTTCACATTATTGTTGTGATAGTATTGTCAATTTTATTAAACAAATACGAACATTCTCTTCTATTAAGAAAGAGCTTCACGAATACATCTCTTTGATCACGTCATACCTAAAGAAAACTGGGATTCTTAGCTTCGTTACTTTCGCATCATCTTCCAAAATACGTATTTGCATCATATGCATGTCTGAATTTAATGCGTGTATTTATATTTATATGATTACTTGTGAGACACTGTGCGCTTTACTTGCATATTAATTCTACATTTTTACCTTGAATAGTCTAGTGTCGATGACTTCAGAAAAGGAAGTGAAGGTACCTGTAAGTAAAAATAGTAGTAGTAGTAGTAGTAGTATAGTAGTAGTAGTAGTAGTAGTAGTAGTAGTAGTAGTAGTAGTAGTAGTAGTAGTAGTAGTAGTAGTATTGTTATGAGGTAAAATTTAAGTATAAATAAGAACATTAGAAGTCTCTCTAAAATGTATTAAAACTAACTCTTCTTTGGACTCATTTTCATTAAATTATATTTGAAATAATTTTCATTAAAATATATGTAGATTAAATTTATTTAATTGACCTATATTCATTTTGAAATTGTTCTATTACAATTAATGCAGTTTATATTTGTCTATAAGCAGTACAGATTTGCCGTACTATACATGTATAAACCACTAAGCTTACACTCAGTAGCAAAAATTCTTCACATATTTTCCAAATGAGCATGTTGGCTTAGAGGTTAAATCCAAGGTCAGAAATACAAATGTAAAACATACATAGTTCTATGGGATAAAACCGGTTTTCACTAGTTGGAAGCAACCATGAAGTCGAGCTGACGCTAGCCCTCCTCACCTCAAAAAAAGCTGCTACCATAAAAGTTTACGAGGTGTCGTGATCTGGTATAAATAGCCCCCGGGAGAGGCTGGTAGATCAGTCGGCGTCCTGCTCCAACTATGAAAATTCTTTTACTTATTTCAGGTCCCTTGGTACCTTCTCGTTAGCCAAGTTCCCCAAAGTAATGTAGCTGTGCCTACATTGCCTGTCTCACACCCTCTTTCTCCTTCTCTCTATCTCTCTGATGATGGACCTAGACCGCTCATAAGAGATGCGTAATTCCTTCTCATAGCAGGAAATGAGAAGAAGATTATGATAAAAACTCATATCATAATAACTGTTGGAGAATCATAGCAGATGTATAATGCATTCGCATAACAGGAGCCTGAGAACAATATATGATACAAACGCATATCATAGTAGTAGTAGTAGTAGTAGTAGTAGTAGTAGTAGTAGTAGTAGTAGATTATTGTACTTGGGCCCAATCGCCTTATAAGAAAACTAATACAGTTTTTCTAAAATGGGTTTACTTCTTGTATGTCAATTAAAATTCGGCCTGTTTGGGAATTTCTTCCTTGCATGTCAGGACAAAATTTATCCTCTTGGCCTCTTATTGTTCTTGTTTGGTTTCACGTTAAATGCCATTTTCATCAAACGATAGGCTATAACATGGCGGCCAGTTGAACTGGTGATGGATGTATCCGGGAAATTCTTGGAAGAATCATTGACTCACAGGAACTTGCAGGAAAGTTTTCTCGCGTTAATGCTAGAATCCCAGACGCTCGGGAAGCTACTAGCAAGCTTTCTAGCAATAATTACCATTCTGGACGAACCTAAGAATCGACCCAAGTACACAAGTTGTGTTGTCTGTGGTGTTTAGAGTATAGGGCCTTAGAGTTCTTGAAAATCCGGTGTCCAGGAGTGCCAGGAGTAGTAATGGTTGCAATAATAGTAGTGCTAGTGGAAGTAGTAGTAGTAGTAGTAGTAGTAGTAGTAGTAGTAGTAGTAGTAGTAGTAGTAGTAGTAGTAAGGATTGTACGTGTGATTGAATAAGTATGTAATAACACTTATCTAACAAAATGATTTTGGGTTTATATAAAGGAAACTGACAAGTAACAGCAGTACAAAATTATTTTTTCACTAGCCTAACGCTTTCGACTCTCACCGAGTCTTTGTCAAAGGCTATTCAAAACAGAGACAAAGGAGACAATAAACACAAAAGTAATTTAAATTTGCAACTTTTATGCACAGACAGCAACCTTAAAAAATAGATTTATATTTAATGGTCTAGTGACACTTAGTAACAACATATCACAACTACGCAAGAAAACGGTTCAATGGCAACTGTAACATAATATAAGAGTTTATCTACAGAAATTGTACTCAACTGTAAGAACATGACCATTATAAAACAGTAGGTAATTTCAACAATCGCATGGGCCTCTTAGAGAAACAAAACAAATAATTCACTATCGAAAACATAAATGTAATCAAGCCATTGTGAAATTAGAGACCTGTATAATATATAAGTTACAGCATTATGAGAAGATAACAAAAACAGTTTCCGAATGCAACCCCTCACACACGTATTGAAGCCATGAAACATGAATACTATCGTTTTGAACCGTTCATTCATCAAGGTAATTTACAAATGCATGTTTAAAATATGGGCTGCTTAGAAAACTTCAGATGGGTAACTCACAACATGGTTCATCTTAGAATGACAATTGTGTTTGGCAGATACTGGGTGATAATAATGAGCAATGATGGCAATGACTTTTAAAGCTTTGAAGGACATCAGATTAATGGTGCTTTGAAAGTGTTACTGGAAATGCCAGTGAGTAACATTGAACCCGAAAATGATGTTAAATACAAGTCCAATGTATGAAGCTACCCAGTGTAAAGAAGTTGCAATGTATTTTAAAGAAACAATATAAATTAATCATGACCAGTGCCTGAATGCTTTTCATTGTGTTTAACTTGATGTTCCAAGTACTATCGCTCTTGTTTATCAGTTTAGTTGATGGCGCATAATTTGTGTGTACACTATATATCTACTTATAATATGTACTGCTGCCGGATCATGAACGCAAACTCTTGGCAAATCACAAGACTGTACTGCAGAGCCATATACTAAAGGCCAAACTAGCCTCTGTGTTTTTGCTTCTGTGTTTTTGCTCCGTATAATCCAGTCAACTCTAAGTCGAACGGCTCAAAGATGCAGATTCCAAAAGTGTTGTAGATAACATAATATGGCTCGATAAGGGCAGAAAAATTGTTAACTCCGACATCTCTTGTGCGGGTGCTAGAGCTTTATTAACCCTGTTAGACGCCCAACGTTCGCTCGTTTTACTCAGCCAGTGATCTTTGAAGATACCCCAAATAGCTACCGACATTGTTAATTATGTCCAGCATGTTTCCATTCACGTTTATCCTGGTAGCTTTTTAAAGGATTTCTTGTTTTACTATTTTACGGCTGTCCTCCATGCTTGCTTTGTCAGTCTTGCTGTGCTAGACACAATAACATTGCGGCCAATGATGTTCTTAAAGCGGACAGTAAATGTTTTGGTCAACTTCTGTACTATAGTCTTAGTTATTATTCACCACAACGGTGTTCAGTACCCCTTTTCGCATGGCACAAGTGATGAAGTGCGAAACGGATCATGTTAGTTTCCGTATAGGTACATATTTATTTTCGAGCAACCATACTATCGAAATATAACTGTCATTACTTTAATATGGCTGCTTTTCGACTGTAATAACATGGCCGAATGTGACATCGAAAAAATTAAAATTACTGATTATGAGGACCATCTACCGGATGAAGAAAATGTTACAAAACAATTCCCAGTGAAACTCGCGTATTCGGCCGGCGGAAGCGAGATGTCAGAGGGTTGGAGGTAAGATTAAGATTCATCCGCAAGGATACTACATTGACATTTGCCTAAGTTTGATACTATTGTGAAATATGTAGCGTGGAAAGCATGAAATCAATTGATAGTTTACTACATGGTAGAACGGCGTAAAGTACTGGATTCTTCTGCAATAATGATGATATATACTTACCCTCATTCATAATTCAATAGCAATTTGTGCTGAGTTTGCTCGATCGTTCGCCATAAAGTTGAAGCAACTACCTGTTGAAACACAAAGACACCTTGCTGCACCTCTGGAGTAAATCAGATATTATCAGTGGACATAGTGGTCAAAACAGTGCAAATGGAAAGCCTTACAGATGTATTGTCCTTCGATCACTTTGGCTAAACCCGTGGAGCTCTACAGAATTCTGGCTGCAGAGAAAAATGCTATTGAAGCGCAGAATTTAACAATATGCAACAAAATGCAATCATTGACTGCATATCTTCATATGTTTTTGCGATGATTATCTCAATATCTCAAAAGATTTACGAAGAGATCTGCGCAACTGATTGATCTCTATTGATAGATAAGGAGAGAAATTTTACTCTAAGAAACAACCATTGATGTGCACTTACGAATCCTCATTTGTGAGCAAGACATGTTGGTCTCCTTGAGTATATCGTCGATGATATTTATAATAATCACTATTGAAATAGTAGTAACAGGTGGAGTCGGGGGTGGCGCAACGCGAATTCTACGGAAAGAAAACATACTGTATTTTTTTACAGCCCTCTTTAGTGAAGATTATGTAAAGTATGCATGCAAGATCTCCCGATATGCATATCTAAATGAACAATAAACACTAGTTAATAAACAGGACCATGTAAATTAAGCACTACTGATAGTACTCTATGAACTTTTGATGCCCTTGTTCCCTTAGAGTCAGCGCTGCAGACACTGCTAGCCAAACAGTGCATGGCATTGACAAGGAAGAAAACTTTATTCACCGGATCAGACTTTTTTTCCAGAACATTCAGAATCAGAACTTGAATTCACTCTCTGCGAAGAAATCAATCAATTTTAGGCAAGGTCATATCTTGACTACGTGATACATGTACTAGACTTGTAGCTAAGTGATCACGTGATACATCACGGGTGTCTAAACTGCGTATCAGTTGGTCTTATTAACACGTGCTATTAAAATTATAGTCGTATTTAATACCTTCGGTGTTGAAAGCTAGTTTTGTGTCGTTGCCAGTTTGATTTGAATTTTTATATTTTATCGAAATTACAAATTTATTCTTCATGGAAACCACTTGTGCTCATTCGAATTCTAAAGCCGGATTATTAATCTTGATGACTCAACAAAAGAACTGTTGCCACGTCAACACTTAGCAGATTATAGAGGACGTTATCGCCTCCCATCTTGGAACTTTGTTGAGATTCGAACTTTGATTCACTTGGATTTGTTTTTGTCATGACATATTCATTCATTCATTCCATAAATATTTTTGGATTACATAAATCGTAAGTCCTTTTTCAAATTTGTACTTTGTTTTCTAGGGAAATAAATTATTTGTTAAATTTTAGAAAGAATGTCGACTTCAATATTTTCTTTGTCACTTTGTACAAGCTTTGATATGTAGCATTATACATCAGTCGTATTTTGACATTCTGTTTCACCCTAAATATACGTTTGTTTATACTGTTAAATATATCAACTGCTTTTCAAGGTTCCTTAATGTGCTTGTTACCATTGGTTTCAATTCTGTAATATGTATGCAAGATATAGTGAAAGACACATGTGATTGAGACATTTTAGTATTAACAGTTAAGGGTGAGAAAAAATGGACATGGTGAGAATATCAACCATTCATCTAAAGTTTAGAATCAAGACAATGTATTGTTTCATTTTTGTCATCAGCCTGTTTTGTAAGAAATGTGAGAATTCACTAGGAAAAGCACCAAGGTAAGCTTCAAAATACAGCATTATTTTAAAAGCTACAGAATGTTCCAGTTGTTCCCAGTGGTTCATTGGCACTATTAGTACAAAAAATTTCACATATGTTATCCCGATGATATCATTTGTAAGAAGCCTCTGTATAGATACATTATAGAGATTATCATGCAATTAATGCCTATTTAGTAATACAATGATTAAGTTATATTACATCCTATTTATAAAGCAAATAACTGACTTAAGCTGTGTTATATTCACAAATTAAATCTTCGTGCAATCATTTATTTCACATAGATATTGCTCAACATTCACGTCAGATTGTAATGGTTGCCTGATAGAATTAGGTTTGAAACAATGAGCCATCAGTCTAACTCTCTTAGCTGTTTTTATTGATTGATACCATTTGAACTAGTCTATCAAGATCTGCTATAGCGATCATTATTACAGCATAAATAAAAATCATGTTTGTTATTTCTTCTCTTTTATCACCAGTACATTTTATGTTTGCAAATACAATGCAAGTTTGTACCTTTGGCTAGGTATGAATGTGGATGTATTATTACTCAAATATGGCATGCATTTATTTCCACCGAATGTGTTTTTATGGCCTTGGGTCTAATCAGTTATTTTGAGAACTTCGAAATCGCAATTAGTATTGTTCCATTAAGCACACGGTGACTAAGAAGCTGTTCACATTTGTGTGGGTTTTTAAAGCTTGAGAGATTATATTCTGATCATGAGTTATTGTGTTCCAAAATGATATTATCTGCATTTTTCAGAATTACTCTGAATAAAAGATTAAGACAAATTTTCAGCTAAACAGCAGCAATATTAAATAATTCTGTCTTGTTTGTCTCAATATCTACTCCAGAAACTTCAAAACACAGCTTCTTGGATCATGGTTAGAGTACCACGATCAGAGCACACTTCCTTCTTGCTCTGTACCCCACACTGTCTATCCATTTGATTTAGAATTAAACACAAAATTTGTCCTCTGAGCTATGTTTCACTGACAGGCTCCAGTCCAGCATACCTATGGAGATCTCACCCATGTGTACACACCAGCAGGACACTTATGCTCCACTTCTGACACTCATATTCTCATTATTCCCACCATGAAAATGAAATCATATGGATGTTCTTTTTCATACCAGGGTCCAGCAACATGGAACAAATTGCCCACTGAACTTAGACACAAAGACACAGTGATCTCGTTCAAGATCGCTCTTAAAACTCATCTATTTTAACTGTACGAACAGACTTAAAGACCTAATAATCTTTCCTTACCTTAAACATTTACAGCATGTTTTCTCTTTTCTAACTTTGTGGTGTTTGCTTTTATTTTTGTAATCATATCGTTATATGTTTTTAAGTGTTGTTAAATGTTGTAAAGTGCTTAGAGCTTCTAAGGATTAGGAGCTATACAATCATTATTTTTATTATTATTATTATTATTATTATTATTATTATTATTATTATTATTATTATTATTATTAATACAATATGGGAATTAATTTGAAAACCATTTACTTTTGACTAGTGATATTAATTATTTAATATTTTAAATTCAGTTCAAAATACTGGAAGTTGCTCTTAATTATTCAGCAAAGAAATACATTATTTATTAATTTTAATACACTTCTTTTCATTTTTACTGTTACTTTGTTTAGTATCATCATTTCATAAAAACATTCTTACATGTACTGGTATATTGATGCAAACAGGCAAATTGTCTATACCAATGGGAACTACTCTATATGAAAATCACATAACCATACTAAGTTGTACTAGAAAGGTGGCAACTCATATATCTGAACCGATGACTGTAATAAATGCTTAAATATCATGATAACATATAAGGTACCAAACTCAACATTTCAAACATCTGCATTGGTCTTTTTCTTTATGAATTATAGCCTGGTAAATGCCACTTTATAATTAGTGTGATGAGCTTTAAATATCCAATAGGTTGTTAACACTGATATCATGCATTTGTATACTAACCTTTAGGGACTCTGTCTACATTGTATGTTAATCAAGTTATTAAGTTATTATTATTTTATGGACAATTACAAAGAGTGAATTGTAAGAGGAAAGATTTAATACATGCATTGTAAGAAAATATAGGATGCATTCATTCTCTCCTACTTTCCCACAAACAAGCCACTACTCATTATTACCAATATTCTACAACACAAAAATCATAACTAAAATAACATCAACACTTAATTATTTTAAAATATTTGGCTCTCTCTGTGGGGGGCTGCTGATGAGATCTAATCTGAAAGTAAAAGACTATGATTCTCAATCACTGCTAGGCTGATCTCAGCATTGCAATGTGTCCTGGGCTGATCCCAGCTCAAGTAAAATATTGGAACTCCTGGATATACATGTTTTATTATTCTTTAATAAATTACTCACAATGATAAAAAGAGGAATAAATGAGAACAATTCAATGTTAGTTCTTTTTCACTTTATATTCAAATAAGCATTTTCTTTATTTACTTTATAGCAATTTGCAGTGGGGGTTGTGTAAAATCAACACAAATTTATTTTGTTGAGTCTTGGGACATATGACCTAGGTGAAATAAAATCAGTACTCTTTTTTGCATCATATTTCTGGTACTACATTAATATGAGGATGATTTTAATACAAGTCTTGAAGTCAGCCAGAAATTCTGTGTATTGTCACACCCACCTAGTCTTATAGATATGGAGTTTTTAACTTAAACAATACAGCAATATGTAGATGGTCCTGAATGAAAAGGATGTTCATCTAAATGCTTAAATGTTATCGTAGTGGTAATCTTGAATGCCTAAATGTTATCATTGTGGCAATCATAAATCCTAAATGTTATCGTAGTGGCAATCTTCAATGCCTAAATGTTATCATAGTGGCAATCTTAAATCCTAAATGTTATCATAGTGGCAATCTTGAATGTCTAAATGTTATCATAGTGGCAAACTTGAATGCCTAAATGTTATCATTGTGGCAATCTTAAATCCTAAATGTTATCGTTGTGGCAATCTTAAATCCTGAATGTTATCATTGTGGCAAACTTAAATCCTAAATGTTATCATTGTGGCAATCTTAAATCCTAAATGTTATAGTGGCAATCTTGAATGCCTAAATGTTATTGCAGTGGCAATCTTGAATGCCTAAATGTTATCATTGTGGCAATCTTAAATCCTAAATGTTACCATTGTGGCAATCTTAAATCCTAAATGTTATAGTGGCAATCTTGAATGCCTAAATGTTTTTGCAGTGGCAATCTTGAATGCCTAAATGTTATCGTAGTGGCAATCTTAAATCCTAAATGTTATCGTAGTGGCAATCTTGAATGCCTAAATGTTATCGAAGTGGCAATCTTGAATGCCTAAATGTTATCATTGTGGCAATCATAAACCCTAAATGTTATCGAAGTGGCAATCTTGAATGCCTAAATGTTATCGTTGTGGCAATCTTAAATGCTAAATGTCATCGTAGTGGCAATCTTGAATGCCTAATTGTTATCATTGTGACAATCTTAAATCCTAAATGTTATCATAGTGGCAATCTTGAATGCCTAAATGTTATCGTAGTGGCAAACTTGAATGCCTAAATGTTATAGTGGCAATCTTGAATGCCTATATGTTATCGTTGTGGCAATCTTAAATCCTAAATGTCATCGTAGTGGCAATCTTGAATGCCTAATTGTTATCGTTGTGGCAATCTTAAATCCTAAATGTTATCATTGTGGCAATCTTAAATCCTAAATGTTATAGTGGCAATCTTGAATGCCTAAATGTTATTGCAGTGGCAATCTTGAATGCCTAAATGTTATCATTGTGGCAATCTTAAATCCTAAATGTTACCATTGTGGCAATCTTAAATCCTAAATGTTATAGTGGCAATCTTGAATGCCTAAATGTTTTTGCAGTGGCAATCTTGAATGCCTAAATGTTATCGTAGTGGCAATCTTAAATCCTAAATGTTATCGTAGTGGCAATCTTGAATGCCTAAATGTTATCGAAGTGGCAATCTTGAATGCCTAAATGTTATCATTGTGGCAATCATAAACCCTAAATGTTATCGAAGTGGCAATCTTGAATGCCTAAATGTTATCGTTGTGGCAATCTTAAATGCTAAATGTCATCGTAGTGGCAATCTTGAATGCCTAATTGTTATCATTGTGACAATCTTAAATCCTAAATGTTATCATAGTGGCAATCTTGAATGCCTAAATGTTATCGTAGTGGCAAACTTGAATGCCTAAATGTTATAGTGGCAATCTTGAATGCCTATATGTTATCGTTGTGGCAATCTTAAATCCTAAATGTCATCGTAGTGGCAATCTTGAATGCCTAATTGTTATCGTTGTGGCAATCTTAAATCCTAAATGTTATCATAGTGGCAATCTTGAATGCCTAAATGTTATCGTAGTGGCAATTCTGAATGCCTAAATGTTATCATAGTGGCAATCTTGAATGCCTAAATGTTATCATTGTGGCAATCATAAATCCTAAATGTTAACGTTGTGGCAATCTTGAAAACAATATTGTTATTACTACATTCCAATGGCATGGTTTATTAATTAAAAATATACCTGCAGTATATAATTGGTTCTAAAATCTGTGGAGAGTTAATCACCAAAATATTGGTACATTTGTGAAATGTTTGAAGACATAATTAACCTTGTAAAGTCAAAAATCACTGCCTTCGGTACTGCACATCAACATAGTACACTTTAAAGAATAAAATGCATCTCTGGTCATATGTTGCGTTTAGTTGCATTAATTAAGTGGGATGATAATTTGAAAAATCAGATTTGTCTTTAGACTAAAAGGTATTAACTCAGGTTTAAGCTTGTAACTGGTTTTTGTGAATAATGATAAAACAAATTTAAATTGATTTAATCAAAGACAGACTGACTGTTAGTTCAATAATCCTTATTTCAGAAAATCACAGTTATAAATATAATTATCTTAGACTGACAGATTATTTTGATATAAAACACAATTGCATAGTGCACATACAATTATTATTTTTTATTTTATTTTTGTTTTAAATTGGTCTTTGATGATAGTAATTTTTTTTAAATTGGAGTTGTCCTTTATGTATTTTAGTACATTTCTGTACACAGTATCTCTTTCACTTGCCTGGACAAAAGGTAAGATTCTTTCTTATGACTTTATCGTTTTTAATTAACTAATACAAAATGCAAAGCAAACAAGTTTTGCAAAACTTAAGAAATAAACATAAGTCTCCAAGTTAAATAATGAAAATATCAGAGAAACACTAAAAGTAATTTCCAATATAATTTAGCGTTCCAAATGAATTAAGGGTCTTGAATATACTGATATACCTTTAGCACTGAATGTGCAGAAGTGTTAACAGCCATGATGTATCAAAATAGCATTGCCCAGAACTTCTTTGACTAAATTTACAATAATTATAAAGTATTATTTTAGTGCAAAATCAATGAGTACTTCATAATTCCAATAATTAATTTAAATCAATTAAACCTATCAAAATATATATATATATATATATATATATATATATATATATATATATATATATATATATATATATATGCAATAGTTGGAACACATGTATATATAAATCAGTCTACTATGTAAAGTACTTTATATGTTACTAATGTCTAAAGTCATACAGGCTACAAAACCTTAAGTAGATAAAAGTATAGTCCCTTCATGTTATTTCATGATAATACAAGAGAAATGTGTAAATAAATACAAAATGCCAAATATGTCAAATATTACTATAGGACTGTCCATGAATATTCACTAAGTGATATTTTCATTATTACTGGTATACTTGTAACACCCATGATAATGTTTCCTTTTTATAAAAATTGATATTCCAACAACACTGATTAGGCCATAAACTTCAAATAATGTCTTCTATGAGTCTCTCCTGAATTTTATTGGTACTCAGCAATTGTTTCAGGCTTTAGACTATTGTATGGTCTATGTATTTTCATAATTTCTTTCAGAATCTGTAAAAAAATGCATAAAACCTTAGATATAAAAGTCAACATATGCATCTTGGCAATTAATTTATGAAGATTAGTGTTTACAAAATAATAAATAAAACACACACTGAAATAATTATCATTAAACAGTAGAGGTGATAAATCAAAATGTTTTAAAGAGACATGCAAATGCAAATTAGTTATGCTTCCTTTTAAAGCTTTAATTCTAAAGAATTAAATGATTTTATATATATATATATATATATATATTATAGAAAGTAAATATTTCCTACATAAAGTATTAAAAAAAAAACAATATACAGAAATAATTAGAATCTTGTCATGTTACGAAAAGAGTTTAACCCTGAATTATCTATGCCAATAAAATCCCAAACAAGATCTTTCAAACAACGTAACCACCTTAAAACAATCTGGTTAAAAATCCATTATTTAAAAAGCATTTTCAAAAAAGGTTGATTAAAATTTCGACAAAAGACACTCAAAATTATATACTCTTGTATAAATAAGGACTAAATTTTTTGTAAAATCAACTGGCCTTCTTGTAATTTGTTAAACCAGTCCCCAAACCTGTAAAAATACAGGGACTAGTATTTTTTTTTAAATATATAATACAAGGGATCACATTTTCTCATTTCAGCTCTGAGGACTACATATTTGGCTTAAAATAAATAGCAGTCCACTTTCTAATCTGAGTTTTCTCCGAATATTCCCAATATTCCCACCCCATTTTTCATTTTGGACATTTAGGTTGGGATACATGTTCGATCATTGCAATTGCATATGAAAAGTTTGGAATTTGCTGCCTCCATGCAGTAGTGACATATTATAGTGCTTACCAGCAGGCATAGAAAATTTAAACTTATGTTGCATCGACTGATACCTGTGTGAAATTGACAGGAAAATGATTTATTTTCTCAGAAATGGCAAGTATTATAATTGTTATGACTTTTTATCCATGGGCAGTCTAGATGAAACTATGGCATAGATGAAACCTGACCTGGAACTCGCCATTTGCATTACTAGTCACATATTTTCACAAGTCTCAAATGACAACATCGGAAGACCAATAGTCATATAATATCAACAACAAACTCCTTTTCAATGTTGTTGTATTGAAATTCAATTATATTAAATAAAAGTCAGATACTTTCTATAAAAAAATAGCAATCTGTCCAGTCTGACTTATTAAACAGACAACACATATCACTGTGGTAGGCACATGATACAACAAAACTCCAGAAGTTGTTCTCAGAATAGTATTTTTATTACAACCAGTATAGGACTTTCATTTAAAATTGTTAGTTTTTCTCTACAACACTGGAAAATGTGGGTTGTTAGATTTGTGTACTCATGTGACCAGCAATGCAAATCCTGATTATCAGGTTACATTTGCTGTAGTTTTATCTTTCAGCAGATTAATGACATAATAATTATAATACTCAAAATTAATTTCATACATGTATCGATCTATGTTTAAAGTTTGCTATGCCAAATCCCATCTTCATGTTAGCCTCTTGTGCTACTAAAATGGTTTTCATACCTTTCATATAAGAAATGATAAAAATGTCAAGCTGACTTTGAAAATAATATCAAGCTGACTTTGAAAAAAGTCTACTGGATAAATCTAATCAACTGAGCATTTGGATTGACTAGGCATATAATTTTATTGCAATCACTCAAATGATCCAAACCACACACTCCAAATATTCTGTTTATTTCTCGATAAATTTAACTCGCAATCTATTTAGTAAGGACTCAATCACATGATTGTTGCAGGCATCAAGTGGTGGTGGAAAATTTTCAGGTTTTTTCCAAATTTCATCAATATTTGCAAAATTCAATGACATTTCAAGGTAGGGAAAAAAATTAGCGTTTATCCCAACTTTTTCCCAATTTCCTGGTTGCAGTGGAACCATGAATATAACACTGATAACTGTAAAGATCAACAGCAAAGAAATAAATATGTCTCCTGTAAATTATTATAGAGAGTTATGTTAACTGCAAGTAAAATCAACAATGTATTTTAGGTCTACAGCGGTCAGTCTGATAAAAGACTCCAATATTTTTAATAGGATCTTTTTTTTATTTCTGGGGCAGTATTATAAGTTCACGAAAATTAAATAAATTACCCATGGAGGTACCTTTAGATGTTTCAGTGATCTTCAGTGAGCTATACATCTGGATGTCATTGTTTACATAAGGGTGCAATTTTTCATAAGAATCACTTTCTGGTGACCTTAAATTAGAAATTGGAATATTGTTAGTTATGTCATATCCAACACTGGTAAATTTGAATGGTTTTAAGAAGTGATGAAATTTTATTTTTTGAAAATGTTAACTACTGTACATACATTTATATACATTTACTTACTAAGTTCCACGACTGTTTTCTTCCCAGTGATCCCTCTTTGTGATTTATGTTTTATGACAAAATTACATAAAAAAACTACTGTTTATTGACTTTTTAAAACAATAATTGAGTTATAATATTTATCAATAATACACTTAATATATGAAGACTATATAAATATATCATATTTTATTTAATATTCATATTATGCGCCTTTACCTTAAATAGTTATTTCTGTTTTCTTCTAATGTGATACCTGGGGAAAAATGGGAATTAAAAAAATGATTTTAAAATTACTGAAAGTCAGAATATTGATCATATTGTTAAAACAAACAAATAAAAAATCAAACAGTATTAAAATGCATTTACACGGAATGCCCTGTCATGCTCATTCCAGCAGAATAATGACAATTATAAATAGCCAAGTTTTATTGTACACACACTTTAACTTTTTTATTATGGCTACACATCACTCTTCCTATATAATCTTATTAAAACATAAGCTTAAAAATTTATTGAGTACAGATTAAAAGCAATTAATGATGGCCCTAGTTAAAATACACAAATTTACCCAGAGTACAAACTTACTGCTATTGAAAGTAAGTACAGATGATTTTGCTGCTTTTCTCTAGATGTCTTTCAATGACTGCCTACAATACCTATGTACATATTATTATATGTATTGTTTGTAATATCATCATATTATCATGCATATTCATGCATATACTAATGGCTTTCTCTCTCTCTTTCACACTCTCCCTCTCCCTGCCACACAAATTATATGGTAGGTACTTTTATGTAGAGGAAGGACCAAACCTAAGTTGGACAACTTGACTCCATTCCCAATTGCTTCAAGACAATTTTAATAAAATATATTTAAACTTAAAACTAAAACCAGATACCAGAAATACTAAGAAGTTGCAAACTTGATAAGCCCTTTTATTAAGAAGTTTGTTGAAACATGAGTTGACCATTCAGACTTGTACAATTGATGGCAATAATTAACATCTATGTTAATTTACCATTTAGTTGCAGGTATTGACTTGCTTCAGGTTCTGTGAAGTCCAGTCCCTCATAATCTTTTCCATGTTCTGCATCTTGTTTGACGAAACTGGCTTTTATTCGATTTCTTCTTGTGATTGATATGGAACAGAAAATTTGCTGTGTTTGGAAGAGTAAAACACATGTTTTTTTGACCTAAGTTTATCTTTAAAGTAACAGTTTTTGGAGCATGTATTGCAAATGCTTAAGCCATTATGAAACTGTATTTACGTCACATGTATTGCTTCATAATACATCAAAATCAAGATAAAAAGGGGCAAATAAATATACACTTTTAAGAATTGTGATGTTAGCTCTTTCTTACCATATTGTTATTTGATTTTTTTAAATTCAAAAATTGTATTGAGTGAGTATATAAACTCCTCACATCCCTGCAAGTGTGTCAACTAAAAATGTAGTTATATGCATTTTCTTGTTGTTTGCAATTAGATATGCAAACCGATAAGTTGATTGTTTTCTTAATTTGTTTCTAATTTTACTCACATTTATTATATCAATATAAAAAAACACTATGATTTAAACATGAAAGCTGGTTTTTATGAAGAAAACAGTGGGCTATAAATATGATTAACTATTGTACGCTGTGCATGAACTCTCAGCCATTCACTGTCTGGTACATGTATATGAAAATTGGCATAGAATAAAAACTAAGCAAAATGATGAACCAGCAAGAGATAATTAAAATATTTTAATATATTTACAGTTGATCTGTTTTTATTCTGCTTTATTAACATTTCTAAAGACTATAGAATTCTCTCTCTCTCTATCTCTCTCTCTCTCTCTCTGTTCTTTTTGATGGTTTGACTTCATTTTACCATCATTCATAGGTCCAGAGACATCATTATATGACACAAGCAAAAGTCTCCAATGAACATATTTTTTAGATTTTCATGTGTATCTAGCTATGATAATCGAGAGAAAGAGAGGTATAAGAATGACAATATCAGTACATTAGATATGCTACAGTATGTGTACCTTGTAATTGACAAATTTAACTATATAGAGACAACAGACTATTGGAACAATGCATCTTTGATATTTAGAATTATGTATCATTGATATTTTGATCTATGTATCACTGATGTTATGACAAACCATATTCTTGTAGGTTACTTGGTGCAAATTCAGTTTTATCAATTTTGTCTAGTGCAATTTGTTTTTATCTCTCACTCCATCTTTTACATGTTTTTTTTTCTTATGCTGGAGAAGGAGAGGGGAATGGAAAAAGTAAAGGATTCTGGTGAAATTGTTAATTTTAATTTCATTTAAAAAACAGGGACCATTAATACTTGTTATCATTATTTTCATACTTCACTGATAATCAATGAGTAGAAATTCATAATTGATCAATATGTTTGCAGTTGAATGAATGTATCTATATTCATATTATTGTGCCATGGGCGGATTACAATTTCATATACCAGTAGTATTGGTATATCAATTTGCTTTATACCAACACTTTAAAAGACATGTTCTTTTTCGAGTATACATATATATGTAACATTATTTTCAATTATAATAGTTTTTGTAAAATTTATTTAGTTAATGACAGTTTAATACTAAATTCCTCAGTTTCTATTATTGCAGTTTGCATTCTAAAGATGAGTCATGTGTGCATTATGAAGATTCATTCATATACATGTACTTCCAAGACTGAGTCATACTATTAGTAAACATACAAGTAAATATCACATGATGTGATGAGAACATAAGTTCCTAAAAGGCCAGTCAGATCTAATTTATGATTATTCAGTGTAAAACAGCTGATGTTCTCTGAGATTGGATTATTCTAGAATATATATGCCATTGTATTTTAGTAATCTACATAAGAGAATGATCATGTGAAATTAGTAAATCAAAGTAGTACACCAGTGCTAGAAGCTGTTCAGTTATACTGAGAGGAATTCATTTAATTTACTCATTCATTGGAATTACAATGCTCAAATATTAATTAGAATAAAAGTTGTCAAGGAAATGCTGTGAATTCATTAAAAGATCATTCAAATATTCATAGCTGTTTTGGAATCACTGTGAACTTATTTCAAGACGTTTTAGGATTATGTGATAATGAGTCTTGTGAACTGTAGATACATCATAATAATTTAGACCACCATTTGGAATTTCTTAGGATAACTCAATGTATTTGGTATTGATAGACAGTTTAGGATTTTATGATTTCATTCACCAAACTTAAACTTTTTAAAAATTATTTATCGAGGAAATACAATATTTTCAACTTTCGAAAACTTTTTAAATTTTACTCTTATTACTTTTTTTGAGAACAGCTAGTTGTACAATGCTTTTCTTATTCTTTTCATTTTTGTTTATCACTGTAACTTAAAGATTTACATTGTGTTAGAAATGTGTTGAATCTGTAAGTGAATAGACATGTGTTGAGTCTGTAAGTGGACAGACATGATGAATTTTAAGTGAATAGACATGTGTTGAATTTTTAAGTAGAATTAATGTGCTGAATCTGTAAGTGGATAGACATGTTGAATTTTTAAGTGGATAGTAAATCAGCATGTCTTTCCACTTAGATTCAACAAGTCTATCCATTTAAAGATTCAACACATGTCTATCCACTTACAGATTCAGCACATTTCTATCCATTTAAAGATTCAACACATTTCTATCCACTTACAGATTTAAAACATTTCTATCCTCTTACAGATTCAACACATTTCTAACACAAACTAAATCTTTATAATGATTTAAGAAACATTAATTATGTGCCCTTTTTCTAATACAGTTACATTTTAGAGTATGTAATGAATTAAAGAATCAAAGGAATTAAGAGGCTATATAAATATGTGCAGCTCAACGTCAGTAACAACATGGTTTATAAAATTCCAAATAAATTGCATTTTTAACAGTTTGGTTATAAAAGTAAAAGTTAAATTCTTTCAATTTACTCATCTCAACTTAATCATTTTCATAAAAAATGTTTGAGCTTTTGAGCACAGTTAGAGAAAATTATGTTTCTAAGATATATTCACAACATTATTCCTATAATAATTTATACATTCAATGCATAAAATTATAAATTAAATGTAAAATAAAAACCAGTTTAGAGTTGTCAAGTTTCTGTAAAAAAAAGACCTTTGACCTGTTCATTCATTCAATGGCATTTTTTTAGTTGTGTAATTAAGCATTATAAAATAAAATGAACAATATGCTTACCTGTCTTCAAGATCCCTTGTAACATCACTGTCTGTAATTGAAATCAATTATGCCTTATATAAAGAGTGACATTAACACAATAACACATTTTATAAATCAATGACATAATTTTATATTGGTATAGTATATAACTAGACATATATGTAGGTACATTATGTACATATACATATGCTCATATTTATGTATATGTATTACATGCATTAGGTGTTTGTTGCTCTTACGTCGAGTTAATGAAGACCATTTTTCTAGTAATCCATTAGTTGGAGGGGCTGGTTCTGTTCTGTGTGTGTGCAGGTGGATGATAAGGCCAACCCTTGCGAAGAAGGTTTGGTTGCAGAAGGACAATGGATTAGTGGGAAATCGACAGGAGGTTTACTGGCACATGCTTTTCTGACTTGTATCTTCAGTTCTGCAGCTGCTGTCCTGCTAGATTCACATAGCTTGGAGTCTTTGTGCAGATAGGAACGCCAAATGACGCGATCGCTGGTTGTTTGCTCACATGAATCAGGATTTATGTTGAACACTTTCAATGCAGCTTTCAAATTGTCTTTGAAGCATTTCTTCTGACCTCCATGGGATTGCTGTCCTTACTGTAGCTTGCCAAAGAAGAGTCTTTTAGGCAGCAAGTGATCTGGCATGCATACAACATGTTCTGCCCAGCATAGCTGGGACTACATCAGGATGGTGTGGATCTGGGGACAGCTGCTTGTCAAATAACTTGGTGTCTGGGACCTTGTCCTGCCTCTTGATGTTGATGATTTTTCTGAGACTTGTGGTGTGAAAGTGGTTCAGCTTCCTGGCATGGCGTTGATGCACCAACTACATTTCACATGCATAGAGAAATGAGGAGAGCAGAACTGCCCTATAGACCTTTAGTTTGGTTGTGAGGCTGATGCTGCCTCTACTATGCCAGACATTTGCATATAGTCTGCCAATGGTTGTGGTTGCTCTGGCAATGTGGAGGTTCACTTCGTCATCAATGGTGACACTCTGTGATAATGTGTTGCCAAGGTAGGTGAAGTGGTTCACTACATTGAGTTCTTGGCTGTTGATGGTGATGTTGGACTCAACATGAGGTTTTCCCAGGGCAGGCTGATGTAGTACTTCAATCTACTTAGTGAGACCAAAGCTTTTGCCAGAGCTGGATAATTTTCAATGCTGCATTGCAGGTCAGCTTCTAAGCCAGTATTGAGTATTGCAATCATTAGCAATAAGAACTCCCTGATGGTGTCTGTCACAACCTTGGTTTTCACTTGAAGCCTCCTGGGGTTGAACAGTTTTTCATCTGTATGGTACCTGATGCCATCTCCAACATCTATGTCTCTGAAAGCATTAGTGTAGTGAGCATAGTGGAGAACAATAGACTGAACAGTGTTGGTGCCAGAACTCAACCCTGCTTGATGCCATTCGTTACTGGGAATGGTTCAACTGTCTCTCCAATTTCCTGGACTCATGCTTGCATGCCATTGTGGAAATGCTGAACCATGGATATAATTTTTTTTCAGACACTCATACTTGGCCAATACTGTCCATAATCCTTCATTACTGACTGAATCAAAGGCCTTTGTCAAGTCAATGTAGATGGAGGAAAGGTCAGCATTTTTCTCTTTACATTTCTCTTGTAGCTACCTAACAGCAAACATGTCAACTGTCCCACATTCTTTCCAGAATCCACATTGGCTTTCTGGCAGGAGTCCTTGATCAAGGTGCATAGTGAGGCAGTTCAGTAGGATTCTGGCAAGTATCTTTCCTGAAATTAAGAGCAAGGATATATCCCAGTGGCTGATGTAGGCCTGTCAGTTTCCTTTGCACAGCATCTTTGAATTCTTGGGGTATTGTCTCTTGCTGCCACATCAGTAAAAACAGTTCATGGAGTCTTTCTATCAGAGCTGTGCCACCTTTGTTGTAGACTTCTGCTGGGATGGCATCTGAGCCAGTGCTTTGCCACTTGAGAGCAGATGTCATGCTATAATAGGTATATTATGTACATATGTATAATATGTGCATATAGATATACTACATACAAATTGGTATATTATGAACATATAGAATTATTACAAAATAATAGGTATATTACATGAATACATATATATATGTTGATGCACATAGGCATGTTATATTCACACAGGTATGTTATATACAATAATTCCATGCATTATATTAGCATCAATATATATTCATTTTTGAGTCAATTCTTCCATGATGTGCTATATTGATTGCAAATTATAAGGTATATTATTCATTGTGCCAAATTAGAGCTCACTAAAATGCTAAAAAGGAAAAATTATTTTTATTAAAGGACATTATATATTGGTTTCAAATACATACTGTCATATGCAAGTTGCAACTGAGAGACTACGAGAGACAGGAGATATACAGAATTAAAGACAGATATATTTAAATGAAATAATTAACTTCTCTTATGCCTGGATATGGAACTGTGTTATATCCTTTAAACATTATGAAAGGCTTGTTACATTATAAGAGTCATTGTTAACACATATTTTACAATGACAGTCCACATTACTCATCTAAAGTATATTGATGTAAATGAGTTGTCACTGAATATCACAATACAGGTATGGTATAACATCAAAATATAATGAGTTGTCACTGAATATAGCAATACAGATCTGGTATAACATCAATATATAATGAGAAAACACTGAATGTATGACTGAAGTGACATAAATTAATTTAACATTTTAATGATGATGAATTAAATATCTTGCCTGTTTATTTTTCCAAATTCTTTACACATGAATTTAAAATGGCATGCATTTAATTCTGTGTGGACAATAATCATTCTTACCATGTTCATTTTGCTTTCTACTTTTATTTCTTCTTCTCCAAAGAAATATGCCTATTACAACAACTAAAATGATGACAAGTCCAGTACTTATGCCACCAGCAATGCCAGCAATTTGTAATCCAGAACTCCCGGAGGCATTTAGTACTGCAAATATGAACAACATTAACTTAATTTGTATTTATTCATGGTGTAGACTTTTCCCAATGATATACAGATCCATTTTACTGTAAACAAAACCACATGAAAATTAATATTACATGATAGGGTCATAAAATTTATGAGATACAGGACGTCAGCTTTCATTAACATTGTTGTAATGTGATTTCATTTAGTGGGCTTTTAGTAAGATCCAATATAGCAACATGAAGGTTAGGTCACATGTTTGGCACAATACATTTAATTCATTTGTATCACCCCTGCACTTCATTCATTGCAGAATTGGTAACAATATTTTATGTCTGTATGTAGTTGCTGCATGTGACTTCTGGACAGGTTCCAATTGCAGAAGCAGAGGATGCTTGTGTGGAAATAATGAGGTACTCACCCAGGATGTTGTCACTAGTGGCAAACACAGATACAAATATATTTGTTAAGCTTTCATATAAGAAGCAGAGGATGCTTGTGTGGAAATAATGAGGTACTCACCCAGGATGTTGTCACTAGTGGCAAACACAGATACAAATATATTTGTTAAGCTTTCATATAAGACATTACTGAATGACTGATTACTGATTTCATGATGTGCCTGAAAGCTAATATTTAAAAGAAGCTTTAACCAACCTACCAGACAATGTAACTTGTGTTAACATACCAAAAGTTGGTCTTAGTGACCACTATCCTACTTTTTTGACAAGGAAGGTTAAATGCAAGAGAAATAAGAAAAATACACACAAAACTATCACTTACAGATCATTCAAAAATTTTAATGAAGAACAATTTCTCAATGACCTATATAAAGTTCGATGGAATATGATCCAAGATTTGGATGACATAGATGAAGCTCTGAGGATGTGGACTGACTTATTTATGGATGTAGTCTCTAAGCATGCACCACTGAAAGTACATAGAGTAAAGAATGAAATCCAACCTAATTGGCTTACAACTGAAATCCTTGATGCTCTGAAAACAGGAGACCAATTCTAGGCTACGGAAAACCATGCACAATATAAAGTATGGAGAAATAAAAAAACAAATATGATTAAAAAGGCTAAACAAAATTATTATCAATCATTACTTGAAAACAAAAAGAGCGACAAAAACTGCATTTGGAAAGTCTTCAATGAACTCACTGGAGGAACACACAAAGACCAGATAAATAAAATTTACTCACTTCTGGTAAATGACACCATAGTCACTGATGACAATGACATTGCAAATGTTTTCAATGATTTTTTCACCAACATTACCACAAAGTTAAAAGAACCAGTGATTGAAAACAACTTTAATGAACTGAAAATGTTCTGCAGCAGCAAAATCTCTAAGGAGGTATGTTTCTCTATCCCACCAGTCTCAAAAAACTTTGTTAAGAAATATCTCAATGAACTTGATACTAAGAAAGCTACAGGACTTGATCAGATTGGTCAACGACTCATTAAATCTTCTGTCTCTGCTATTGTAGATAGCATAACATTCATAATCAATTTAAGTATTGCATCCTCATCTGTTCCCAAAATATGGAAAACTGCAAAAGTAACTCCTATTCATAAATCTGGTCCTAAGGATGATGCTGATAACTACCGGCCAATCTCAATACTATCAAACTTGTCAAAATTGATTGAAAAGCATATCCATGATTCATTCACATCATATTTAACCAAACACTTTCTGTTATACCCTAATCAATTAGGCTTTAGACAGAAGCATTCATGTGAGACTGCCTTATCTCAATACTATCAAACTTGTCAAAATTGATTGAAAAGCATATCCATGATTGATTCACATCATATTTAACCAAACACTTTCTGTTATACCCTAATCAATTAGGCTTTAGACAGAAGCATTCATGTGAGACTGCCTTGATTTCCCTAACTGATAAATGGCTTCAAGCACCTGACCAATGTAGAATAATAGGATCTGTATTTGTAGATATCAGGAAAGCTTTTGACATAGTGGATCATGAAATCCTTTTGAAGAAACTGAAAATCTACCAATGTGATGAAAGCACAGTTAGATGGTTTACTTTATACTTAAGTGAGCGAACACAACATGTTTATAAAAATAATGTTCTGTCTGAACCTGGAACAATTAGATGTGGAGTACCACAAGGCTCAATTCTGGGAACATTTTACTGTTTATTTTATTTATTAATGACCTACCTCTTGTACTAAGGGACTCAGTATCATCTACAGATCTCTATGCAGATGGCACAACATTGTCAGATATCCAAAACACAAAGTATGAACTTGAAATTTCTCTACAGAATGCCTTAAACAAACTGGACAACTGGTGCACATGCAATGGCATGGTGGTTAATACTGGTAAAACTAAAATATTACTTATATCAACAGGGAAAAAATAACAAAACTTGACAGCGATGAACTATGTCTGACATGAAAGGATAAAAGGTTGCAAATGGTCTGTCACAATAGTCTACTTGGTGTTTTGCTAGATAATAACCTATCATGGACTGAAAATACTGAACATATCAAACATATCAGTAAAAAAGTCAATTCAAGTTTATGGCTTCTCAGTAGGATAAGACACTTTTTCCCAGGAAAAGCACAGAAAACTATTTTTTACAGTTACATACAACCCTATTTAGACTATTGTAATACAGTATGGGGTAATTCAAATAATAAAAGCTAAACAAAGCTGGCATATCTCCACAAAAGAGCTTTTGAGTTAATATCAATCCAGAAAGAGCAAGGAAAATTTAGCTGGTAAGTTAAAAATACTACCTATTAAAGATCGAATCTGTTTGAGAAAAGCCAAATTAATGTACAGGGTATCCAATAATAGTGCTCCTGAATATTTACAATCACTATTCAAGTATAGGCTACCTGGAAATACTGCCCACATGCGATCAATGTCTACCAAACATTACAAAATTCCCAAACCAAATAATGAATTATTTAAAAAGTTTCCAATACTCTGGAACTTTGCTTTGGAATAATATTCCAGTTGAGATTAGAAATGCCTACTCTATTTCCTTTTTCCAAACCCAGTATATACAGTGGCTTCAGAGATGCAGCAAAAATAAGTAAATTCCTTTGAATGAAGTCCTCAAGGTAGATTAGTTCTTAGCTAATTGAGTTACCCCCTTTAATTAAAGTAATAATAATAATAATAATAATAATAATAATAATAATAATAATAATAATAATAATAATAATAATAATAATAATAATAATAAAGGAATTACATTGTCCTTAATCCACTACCATGATTCTGTGGAGGTTCAGGAGGTGAACTCTGGTGCCTGGAACTGTAATTACATTGTCATTGTTCTTGTTGCTGTGGGTAAAACCATCTGCATTCTAAGTTTTGAATCCAAGAGAGAGCAGCTAGGTGCATTAATTTCGGTCCCACTGCTGATCAACATAGTATTGTTAGCCCTTATGTACATGTTCTTGAAGGAAATAACAGTGCTATCTTGGCCAGCCAGTTGGCTGACAGTTTCAGTAACTGAAATAGTTTGTCTAGGGCACTATAGGTGCCATGTGCTTGCTCTTTTAAACTGAAGCCATTTATATCCAGAGATGAAGGCAAATAAGTAGAGATTGATCTGAAAATTTGGGTCAGCAAGCATAATGTTGAATGGTCTGGTTGCCATGCTATAATCTGCACTCATTCCAAAAATGGAAGCTTTCATTTCTGTTTCAAATCTACCCATTCTGAATTACCCATCACAAATGATATCTACCAGGTAGATTGGTTTCAGGCTCACAAAATATTTGAATGCCAAGCTACATTGTAAGTATATCTTGTGTTGTAAGTATATCTTACTATTAGAGATCCATACAATCAGAGAGTTACTGATTAATAAATACAACATACAATGCAAGAATGATGGAGCATTTTGATTCTCTAGTAGTGTTATGCAATGATATCGAGAGACCAAGAATGCATGAAATACTGCTCAAGAACAATATGTTGGTATTACAGACATAACTGACATGCATAATCTACTGTATGTCAAACTGAAAGGGGGTATGGACCACTGGTTTGCAATAAACAGTGAGTAACCTAGGAGAAGTGGTTTAGGTACAAAATTTGCAATCAGGTGCATGACAGCCAATTGTGTCATCAATGTATGCACAGCCCTTAATTGTTTCAGGTTTACTTCCTGCAGAGAAATAAACTCAACCCAATGCAGTACACTCTTGCTTACCAAACAGAATGGAAATTAAGTATCAGACAATGCTATAATAAGGTTACATCACTGCGTTTGCAATGACTTAGGTACAGAAAAGTAAAATAACTGAAAATTTGTGTGGATGTGTCTGCTTACAAGACTGATTCATTTAGTGTTTAATTTATCTAATATGATGATAACTGAATTCAAATGCAGTTTGCTCATTTTGATCTGACTGAATTACCTTTGCCATCAAACTGTACAGTAATGTATGCATGGGAATGCTGTTATATCTTTAACTGTGCCTGCTTATCTGTCTATAAGCATGCAATTCCTGGTGGGTGCTGACATTCTATATACACATTTTGTGGTATCAATGTTATTAGCTGAAAACCAATGATGCAGAATCTTGTAATCTATCATAAGCACATTTTCAACAGATAGAAGACTTTATTAAGTGAATTATGATATAGTCTAGGTGACAGATCAGCATTAATTTGTTCTCAGAAGGTGTGGAATGTTAGAATCAGGTATTTAATGGATAAATGAACTGGTGAGTAACAGTTTCTTAAGATGTGCTTGAATATATATGAATCATGAATATGAATCATGTTTCTCAATTTATTTTATTTTCTTAATTAGTACAACAATTAGCCTGTCCAACAGCCCAATATGCAAATGATATATTGTAACCATCAAGCTTTAAATCCTGTCACTAAATGCACATATTCATAACTAAGGATAATGTCATTTTCTAGACGTCACTATGGTGGGCATATTAATGCCAAACCATTTTCCTTTATGTCCACCCAGAAAATTCCAATGTCAATGTAAGAATTTCACTTAAAAACTCTTTACTACATAAGTTAGTGAACTCTGCACTCTTTTTATCTAAATTGACATATCACCTGTATATTGATAATCTAGGTTTTGTATCCATACATATGTCTCAAAGTAGAATGTTTCTGTTTATATATTGGTGCATGGCTCTATCTCATGGTCCAAAATAGATGATTTTGCATCTGACAAGACATCAACCCAGCAGACTCTAAAAGTCCATTATAAAGGTACACAAACCAGATTTCATCTTATCAATTAAAACAGGATTATTAATTGACAAACAGATTCCTTGCATGAGAAAAAGTTTTAAAATCTGTTTCAGTCTTATAAAAGTATTTATTTTTGTGTACTGCCTAATAATCTAACTTAACATATACCTGAAGTTGTAGTGCTGATGACCTTCGTAGTCTGACTTCGTCCTTTTTTATTTTGGGCATACATCTGGAACTCATATGTGGTTTTCTGCTGTAAACCACTTACAGTAAATGACTGCCTCTCTGCTTTTGTATCTTCTTGGATCGGATCTATATCTATCCAGGTCACATTGTGATATATTCTGTATTGAATAACAAAATACTGAGTGTGGCCACCCCAATATCCTGCTATCCATTCCAGTATTACAGAGCCATGTTTTCTTTCAGTGACTGAAAACTCAGTAGGAATACCAGGTAGACCTGTTAAAGTGAATGCATTTACATATTAACACAATGAAAGTGTAAAAACACACAGATGTATGTCAATCAGGGTTAGAATTTGATAATCCATCTTTAATAATAATAATAAAAACAAATACTGTATTTAATGCCTAATTCAGAGCTTTATTAGCTATTGTTTCTGTGACACTCAGGATAAAATATCATTTTAAATATATGAGAAGCAACAACAAACAAAAAATACTAAATCATTCTTAAAAATATATGGCAGAAAAGCACAAAATGCATATGAATAAAATGGAGTGCATTTCAAAATTTCAGTGAATACTGTCTTTTTTGGATAACTGTTATATACAATTTTGTTTGAGAACATTTAGATTTGTTTCTGATCAAACTGCTTTGGGGAGTTCAATCCATAATAATTAACACTGGAGTAAGTAAATGATTTTTATAATATTTGTTTTGGAAATGGAGTCTTGCAATAATCATTTGTAATTGATCTAAATTTACATCTTAGTTACTGTTTTCTGATATAAAATGAAGCATGCCATACAAATAGTGTGGACAGAGTTGATTCTTTACTTTGAACATTTATTAGGACTTTTCGTATGTTGATCTCTATTCAAATTTCAGCCTTTTCAATGTAAAGAATATATTTATGGATGGTTTTTTAAATGGTAAACTTAAGGTAATTCTTGCAGCCCTTCTTTAAAATTTGTGGATTGTTTCAATATTACTATTAGTTGCATTTCCACAAATTCTAGAGCAATGTATGCTGATTCTCATAAGGTCTCATTGATAAAAAACAATGCATATAACAATTATCTTTATCAGCTTTAAATTCAATGTGTCTCAGTATGCCTTTACACCCTGCTCTCTTTCACTATATTGTATCATACATGAACAATGAAGTATGGTGGTTTTGAATAAATGCATATACTAAAACTCAGACTAAACTCAGACTGTAATGTCTAATCAGACATCAGTAGTCACAGAGTCCAACTTATAATTTGAGATTGTTCTGACAGTCTTGAGCTCAGCCTTCTGCCTACAGCTGTAGTATTTGCATCAATTCAAAGCACTCAAATAATACAATAATTCTCACAGCTCCAGTTGCAACCTAAATCATATACCGTCTCCAGTCTGCTGCAATCTATTTTCATAGGATTGTATGTTACCATTCTACATTTTGTAAAATGTTTGAAAACTCTGCACCTTGCTGGCTATAGTGGATGATGCTGTGCCCTAAACCAATGTAATAAAACACTGTGCAAATACGGCTCTACATTGTCCAAAGTGTACTAATTGTAACTTTTACTGAATGATTGTGAACTTGAAGTTTGTAATGATCATAGTCAGGTGCTCAGAGTGCTGTATTTCATGACTCTCACATTCTTCTTTTTCTATTATAAATAAAAACATTATACAGATGTTGTAATTAGACATCCAAGGCAAGAAATATGGAAAATAATAATAATAATATTACTAATAATAATAATTTATTTAGAGAAAATAACTAAGTTACAGAGCTAATCTACCTTGAAGCCTTCTGTCTGTTATGTACAATATATACAGTATATACAACATTTAAAGAATCTGGTTTGACACTAAATCATTGATTTTAAAAATCAAGCATCAAGCCTGGAACATATGCACAGGCATCTGGGAACACATAAACATATATAATATTATCCTGCATTGAAAAATTCAACTGCAAAAAAGATGCAAAATTACAGAAAATCATCCATTTGAGACGTTAATTATGAAATGAATAATTACTAGGATCCTGCCTTAATTGTCGCTGTTGTACTGCAGACTTGATTTTTTTTATCAAAATACAAACCATGATTCTGTTGTGGTGTCTTGAATTTAAAATCGTTGTTCCATAAACAAACATTTATATAATTACTCTTGCTATACAGTAAATTCTAACACACCTAGAATATTTTGATGATATACACAATATCACCACTCATGATATTGAAGGATGATTCTACAAATGGACCAACAAAATTCTGCAAAGATATGGCTATCTTTGATAGACATGGGTATCTGGCAACAATATCAACTATTCCCACCAGTGATCTATATGTTGTCCCTTCTTAAATTCTGGAAGTTAATCAGTTTGAAGTTATATAACTTCAAAATCATTATGGTTCAATAGCATGTTAGCCGCTAATGTAAAGCTCTTTATGGCACAAAAAGCAAAATGCTAGTCCTGGCATTCAGTTTTCATAAAGACTGACCAACTACATTCCCATCGACTTTGCATGCAAGCTATTCTCACTGCCACACAATTTTCAAATGGTTATTCAAGCTTGTATTTTGCTCGAAAATTCAAATCACCAATTCTAAGCATGCATACTCATTCCCGTCAGTTTCTGTTACGTGACAATTGAAAATTTTGACCAATCAGAAAGCTCTTTACAGTGATCATCTGTTAAATAACAAAAACAAAACAAACACTTATTAGAAAGCTTGTTGCGGACTGGATAGAGCATTATTGCATAAAAAAGCTTTTGGAGATGATATTAAAAAAAAGGTCCATATCAAAGAAAATCAGATTCAGATTAATAGAAAGCAAAATTCTGATTTATAACGAAAAACAAGAAAATTTGTTTGAGGGCAGTTAAATCCAAAGAAATATAACAAGGAAATATGTGGAAAGAAGTTATTGTGTCCAAAATGAGCAATAAATTTACAGCTCTCAGAAACAAAAAATATAAATGTTGTTGAAAATTATTAAGAGTGTACAAGAAACAAAAACTAAAATTTGTTATATCTTATTGATATTTTTTTTAAAGTCAGTGATATTACAATAACAAAATATCACTATATTTTTCAGAATCTTTGACAAACTACTAAGTTAAATTTCAATCACATACTTTCAGAAATGTTGGCAGTCAGGACATTTCAATTACAAAATTTCACTGACATTTTCAGAAATTTTGGTTAAAATCTCCTAAAATACGATAATATTAGGGAAAAAAAGGATATCTGAGTGAATGTAGAAAAAATTTCACAGTGAATTTGATGAGATTTCTGTCGCATTTTCAGCTAAACATCAAGTATCAATTATAATTGTTGGTTTATTAAGTGCATAAGAATTTATACTACCAGATATTAATATTCTGATCATGTTTACTTTTTCTCTACTTTTTTGGTCATGTCCTCCTGTTTTTAAACATCTGTGGAAATAAAGAAAACTGACATAGATGTGTATTCTTCAAATTTATATGACTATATATATGTATTCATCCTTCCACATCACCTACACTGACATATACATGTACTCTAACTCCCACCAATATTTCTATTTGAATCAGATAGTAAATTAATTATTCAGAGAATATTTTCCATGAGACTATAATGAGTCTGCATTGCAACTTTATTCCATATGGAATTTTCACTTGATGTGAAGTACTTATGGAATTGATATGGATTAAATTGTCTGATTCCATATGTTTTTCAGTCCATAGCTCTTCCATATGGATTCCTGAAGTATTCCTTACGGAATCCATGAAATATTTCTGTATGGGATAAGCATGTGTATAGGTTTGGGTTCTGTATCTCATATTTTTATCTACATCATGATCACTGTGCAAATGAATCATCTATTAAAGGACAAGTTACAAAATACAGAATATGCCAGATGCTATGGTGACCATGTTAGACATCAAATGTGCTCCATTTTTTAAAGGGGTATCAGTATAACATGACAAGTATTTTAATAAAAAGTCCCACATCAGTAGGATAATTAAGTGGAAAAGTGATCAACATATTTTTACCATAGCTATAGATTGGCTACCATAATGGAGGCCTTACTGGTAACAGTTTCATTTGTCACAGCTACAAATTGGCTACCATAATGGAGGCCTTACTGGCAATAGTTTCAATTTAGGACTAATGAGATCAATGTCACAAGCATTCTAGTATTAAATGCACATCTAAATAAATATTTTCTATGATTTGTAAAACATTTTCAATATGCCTGCAATAGCAGCCATTTGAGGTCAGATGAATGTCCATTTTATAACCAACTACAGGCATAATCTTTCAGTAGACTCTTGGAGTCAATATAACCATTGACTGAGTAGTGATAATGAGACTGTCAAGATGGCCACCATAACACATGTAACTCAAACTGGTCATTTTCATAGTCTTTACATTGTCTGGTGACAGCCATGTTTGGATATGATAATCTATTCAGGAGAAGTAGCACAAAAGTGATTTTCAAGATGGCTGCTCTGTTGGCCATATTGGATATCTGATGGGCATGATTTTCATTTCTGACTCTTAGAGTGTTGCAAAAGCTACTTGTTTTGTAAGGATGTACTTACTACTAATTGAAGTGTATATAAAAAAGTCTTGAGTGCCAGAGAAATGTATATTAATGCATAAAATACTGGCTATAATGACCTACTTATGCAACAAGAAAATAGTACTCAACAAGATGCCAGCAATCTCTTCATGATTCAAGATTGGTTTATATGTATAACTCATGCAAAAATTATGAGATCATAAAAATTAACATAAGCTAGAAGAACATGAAATGTTAGTCACAGTCTTGTGTTGTAAGTATATCTTACTATTAGAGATCCATACAATCATAATGTACAAATCCCCCTACTATTGGTGTATGTGCCATTTATCTAGAACATAGGAATGGTTAAAATAGCTGTACATATTTCTATGCTCTTACATGTTTCGATACCAATGCTAATGCTGAGGCCAATTCTAATACCAATTGCAACACAAATGATGATGCCAACATTAATGCCAGTGGCAACACAAATGCTGATGCCAATGCTAATGAGCAGCAGGGAAGGTGAACCCTACAAAATTTTGCTCGAGTCCTTAACGAAAAATAAAGGTTCCTACAGAGGCTGAAATAAAAAGGTCAATAACACTAAACCAAAGTCTCTAACTGATTATATTTCCATACGGTTAGCTTAGCTCATTTTTGTTATACTATTATTGAAGTTATTTTGTCCTGACTTTGTAAGGCAATTTTGTTTACTTGTAAAGCAAATCAATTGTTGTCCTTGATCACCTTCCCTGCTGCTCCTGACTGTCAGGGGATTAACCAAATATTTTATCCAGACCTACACGATACCTTGATATCGGATCATGTAGATTTATTGTTATAAATCCGAACGAAATAGCTTTAAAATTAAAATTGAAATAGGTAATCAACTACAATACAAAAATGCCTTTGAGAACAATCGGTGGATGAAAGATCGGTGATAAATCAACATCTAGTTCAGCGCAGAAAAATACAACATCTAGTACGGTGCAGAAAAATACAAAATCTACTATGAGTAAAATATATGATGATGAAAGAAAACGTTGAGAATATAATTAAACACTATGAAAATTTACAGAGGTACGCGCAAAGTTTTAAAGCCAAAGTTGAAGAGGAGCAGGGCAAACAAAGAGAAGAAGAACAAAAGATGGAAGAGTTTGCAAATCTTGCAAGAGCACTAAGAGGCAAATTTTATAAGGAATAATTTTATTTTTTTGTTCTATAATGACCTAACGCGAGTCTAAAGCAAATATTGTCATAATTGTTCTTTCAGCATTTTTTACACAACAAAGTTATTAATCTTAGATAATCAGCACTGCATATTTCATTCATTATCATTCGCTTTAGAACATCGATAGTGTGTATTTTGTCTCGAAGCTCTTTATTCATCTGAAGGTAACTGATCATTAATCTATGGCATTCCTTTTCCTGATCATTATCACATTTATCCATTATGCTGGGGTATTTTATTGATTAAAATCTAACAATAATGCATGGAGTGGTTGTTATACTGATCCGATGACTGTATCATAGTTTGGCGAAAGTATACAATCATTATATATTATATGAAAAATGTATACTTTCACCATTCGCCATTGTCACAATCTTATATCCTAATGTGTATTCAACAAATGCTAGATTGTTTAGTCTAAAATTTGAGAAACTGTTCCATACAAGACATTGTAAACTTACTTTCCAGTATGACCTTGAATATAAGATCATAGATTCCAAAGCTGTTAGTCATATTCACAAGGTAGTCTCCAAAATCTGCTGGACTGCCAAGATGGACTGTGATACTAGAAAACAGTCCACTAGAGGAAATGGATTGATTTGGAACCTGCTGCCATTTGTCTGTCTTATCTCCTCTTTGATACCAAATAATGTCTGTTGGCTCTGGGTAAGCTATTACATTGACTTCCAATGTCACATTATCATTCAGCACTCTATAGTACACAGTGGAAATGTTCCTTCGATGATCAAGCCTCGGACTACCTATGTAGGAAAAGAATGGCAGCTAGGTATTACCAAAGGCAATTATCTTTTGACAGTCTTTCAGGTAATATGTTTTGCTTTGCTTAAAATGAGCAAGGTCGAGTTAGAAAAATAATGTACATGTACTTCCACTGGGGAAAGGAATAATGGCAAAATCTTCTTAAATTCTTTGCTTATTGGAATTTTTCTAAAGAAAATTTTTTATATTTAACATGCCGAGCATCTCTAGCTCATTTGCATAATACAAATTACAACAGAACATTCAGCCAATGGTCTTCTTTAGATTGAGTTTTTAAATTCAAACACTTTATGTCCATATATGCCACAGTTAATTACAAAATAAACTGTGACAATTTGGTAAGATAACTCCTTTTTTAATCCCTAAAATGAATATCCATTAAAGTTAGATATACCATGATTTTTCCTAATTTTCCTAATACATCCACTGATGAATATTTTTGTTTCATAGAAATAGTTATGAACTTTCATTCTTTTAAATATCAACTTATTTCACAAGAAGTTCAGATCTAGAACTCATTCATTACTTCAAACTAATATTCACATGTAAATTTAAAAATGCCATTTCTTCATATTCACATATTATCTACAAATGTTTAATATATGTTTAAAAAATAAATAATGCACCACAATGAAGTAATCCAGAATGTCTTTGAATGATTTCTCAATAATTCTGAATAATGAGTTGATTCAAAGTTAACGAGTACATACTAATTCCTACAAAATTATTTATATATAATTTCTCTCAAATTATATCTGAACATAAATCCAAAATCTGATAAGAAATGAATTCCACAGACTGATCTTAAAAATAGATATGAATTATTTGTTTACCAAGTCCCTAAATATATAACATATTCAACTTGATCATGAAATTACCATCAAAATGTGAACAACAAATAATGACAATTAGTTAATTAATTGACCATGAAACCTAACATTATTATTACTTCACATGAGTTATTATGCTTACTAATTTATAAAACTTCATATTTACATCATTAAGGGTCTATAATTGGATGCTGGCATTATTATTTACTTAAATAGGATTATAACAAGGAATGAAAGGGTACTCAGCCAGACCACCTGGACCAACCTAAGTTTTGCACTACATTACTCCTTCTCTTATACGGCCACCCCTTCTGCACTGAGAAAGTGGCCATATAAGGTGGGTGGCATTTCCAGAGGGGGACTAAACTTTTTGTGAGATGTTTATGTATGTAGTAAGAAAGCTACATTTTTCAAAGCACATAATAGCTTCATTTAAATGTAACATTAATTATTGAATGGTTCTTGTTTTTATAATAATTGATGTATTTCAACTAAATATACTTTAATAGTTCTTATTCTTGGTGTAAGCGTGATATGCGAGTGGGTCTTGTTGTCATGCACATTGCAAAACCATTCAAAAACGTCATTTAAATTGTGGTACATAAGCAATTCTCTTTCCATTTGCAGTCTGCTGCTGAATAACTTCCTTATCGGTTATGATGTTGTTTATTCAAGTTTTTTCAACATAAAATTGTTTGGCAAGTCCCCCCCTCACCCTATGTCGTAGACTATAATAACCAACTTTTTCTCAAATAATTGTCTCCATTTACATGATGACATGTTAATGTTTGGTAATGATTTATTCGGATGTTACTAACTGTATGCGATTTAATTATGCAGACGAAACATTGATAGAGCAGACAAAATACCTTCTTCATAAATGTAGTGACTAGGGTGTTGTCACATAATTTTAAGGTCTTTGCCTGGTACCCTGCTTTGTTCTATTTTTAGCCAATGCTGACCCTGTGATCCTGACAAATACCTCTGATCATAATCATCAATGTTACCAAATACAAGACTCATAAAACAATTTTTTTCTGCACTTAAACAAAATGCCATGTGTTTTTAAAGGCAGCAATTGTCACATGATTTATTAGCCACAGTTTAGTACCCTATTGTTTTTACATTTCTTGACACTAAGTGAGAGAAACCAAACCAGTTTCAATATGTATGCAGATTTGACCTGAACAACAGTAGTCTGATAACATGAAATCACCTTAACGATATAAAATAACACCATTAAGGTGATTTCATGTTGTCAAAAATTTTGTTATGCTTTACTGATAAAACTGCAGACTCCTTTGCTGCCACTTCTCAGCTGTTACTACTATTAATAAGTGTAATCTTAAAATTATCAGTGACTAAAATGACATCTTATGATAAAACAGCAGTAAGGCTAATTGGATTATGTGTACTTACCTTTATGTATGGATTAAAATTTGAGTCTTTCTCAGCTTTATGGATAAAATATGAGGTATAAATGATATAATATTAACCTTAGTGGTACATGTACTTTAGTCAACACTTCTTTCAAGAACGAAAACCTGATATCAGGAAACAGAAATCGGATTACTTAACACATGCTTTGAATAAAATTGGTTCTGGATACATATTACAAAATAAAATGCAGCCAATTGTATACATTTTATATTTTTGCACAAATATGCTGGCTGCTGGTTGCGTAAGCCATTAAGCCAGATGGTCTTTCATGAGGGGTAATGTTAAACATAAATTCATCGGTGCCTTTAAATTCTAGCCATAAGGAGCGGGTGGCCACTCAGGTGAGGGGGACTACTGAACCAGAAAATATCTGACCTTGTCAAGTTTAAATAAATCAGGTTGGATTTCTACCCACCTCCCTCAAGTAATAAATTAAAAGAATGTTTTAAGGTTGACAAAATGGGAATGAAAAACAGGGATGGCAAAACCAGACAAAAATGAAATGGAAGTCAGGTGAGACTTGATGTAGTAAAAACTGATCCATCTGGGTAGTTCCATGCTGGGTACCTGGCAAAATGTCCCCACCAGTCCATCCCTAAAACTGATCCATCTGGGTAGTTTCATGCTGGGTACCTGGCAAAATGTCCCCACCAGTCCATCCCTAAAACTGATAACCCCATTTGATCTTAAAATGACCAGCAAAATATTTATACACTTCTAGCAGCCATGTACACCATACTACCATCTGTCCTAAATTCAATCTGATTTCACATTTTGCCAGTCATATTAATTTTAGGACAAGAAAGAATTGGGACGGAGATTGGGAGAAGAAATAAAACACTTGTGACAGTCTTCATTCTGTAAAATTTCTTTACCATTTTTTTAAATTCTACGCTTAGTTTACAGCATATAACAACTACTGTGCTGACATGCCGTATATTATACTACAAACATTTTAGGAGGAAATCATGTTGGGTTAATTTTTGCATCTTTACTAAAACCTACATAATGTAAAATGTAACCTAAAATAATGTCTGAATAATGGCAATGCATATGTAAACATAAAATGACTTTCGGCCAAGAAGTTGAAATTTTTCTGATATATTAATGTTTGTGCAAAGAGAAACAAATTAATATAGCCACTCAATGAAGACAGGATACTTTTGTATTTTGATTGAGCTATCTGGTTAAGTATATAAATTATTATTATTATTGTTTTTATTATTGTTATTATTATTATTATTATTATTATTATTATTATTATTATTATTATTATTATTATTATTATTAGTTTTGGTGGAAAATTTAAAACAGGCTGCAAACCTTATTCTGAGTTAGTGGCAGTCATCTTAGATACCTTCTACCATAGTAATGACTGCATCAAAATGACAAAATAAAAAGCAATAAACTGTAAGAACAAGTCTGAGTATACAGTATGCATTTTGCATAAATCAGTGAAACTCAACAATATTTTGCTTTCCTGTATAGACAGTCTTCTTCCCAATTTTGTCCCCATGGTATCACAGAGGGTTTTCCCAAGAGCTTCCTAATGTAGGATCCCACATGCATTTTCCAGTCAACATCTGCTCAGATAACTCAAATCCAGCCATGATTTTTTGGGATTGTACCACCACAAAAACAAACTGCAGTCCCAAAGAAAATAAAAACATTAATTTATATGTTTCCAGATGAATCCAAGTGGGATTCAATTTTGGAAAATTTGTCAATTAAATATTCCAATCTGAGAGAAGCAAATGTTAAGGGAAATTTTATGTTTGTAAGAATACCAAGTTATAATATTTTGCAAGTAAATCTTTCCTCTGCTTATGGTCAAATTCACAATCTTTCAAACTTTGCAAATTACTGCCATTTGATAAAATTTATATGATTTTGGTAAAACCTTCTGGCTAAAATATTTTTTGAAAGAGAATGCACAAATTTGACCTTATTGCTCAACTTCTACCATTAATCATATTGTCGTTAATTTTCTCCTGAATGAGTGCAGTAACCAAATGATGATTATGTTACTGGTAGTTACCTAGCTGCATTATAAACAGATAACCCTTGATATATACAACAGCTCATTCATTTACTGGAATATAGAAATATTTAGATTTAGGTTTTTGAAGAAATATGTGAGTCCACAAGAGTCATTTAGACTAACATTTCATTTTCAATGTTGAAACACATGGCATAAAGTGATAAAAATGTTGGCTTCATTACTAAGATATTTTTCTTTTTGAAGTAGCTCTAAGGGCTGAAAAGAATTTCCATGAAACAAGATATGCCCATTTCTTCTTTTAGACTGCTATGTTAAAACCATCTCTAATATTTTGAAGCAATAACAACAATTTTATGACCACCATGGTGGTTTTATTTGATGCAAGAAATGCATCATTTTCAAAATAATACCAATGATATATCATAATCAGATTTAGTTAAAAACCTTATATCCATATGACCATTCATTCAGAAGAACAGTTTTTATAATAGATAAGTCAGCCTTCCCTTAGGATTAAATGGATATGATAACAAGTGTTTTAGCCAAACCGATTTCATTATGATCAGTCATTCAGATAAACTCATTTTGGTAATATCAGGAATTTGACATTCACAGTTTTCAACCAGAATCAGGTATACATCACAATAAGTGTTTTTGGTTAAAATCATATTTCATTATGACCAGCCATTCAGAATTCAGATAATCAGGTATTCACCATGTTTATTTTCAAGCAACTAGACATCATGAAAGACTTTTCAGTGAAGGTCCTATACCAATATGACTGAAGACTATGACAATATGACTATCTGCCCAGGAGAAGTGATAACAAGATTTTAAAAATGACCATACTGGCAATAATATGTATGTCAGATCAGAACCAATTTCACTTAAAACAAGTATGCATCACAAAAATTCTTCAGGTTAGAATCCAATATCAATAAGACTTAGTAGAATTAAGATAACACCATCTTCAAGATGGCTGCCATAGGTGTTAAAACTGGTTGTCATAACAATACCATTTTCATTCAGGACTAAAAAAAACATTACAGACAATCTTCAAGTCAAAAAAACCCCATGCTAACTTTCCCCATGTGTTCATATGGAGCAATGATATCAAACCATGGTGCTACTGACATTGTATGTCGGAGCACACCAGTTTGATTTGGGACTTAGTAGACCAGGTGATGAAGCCATGTTTAAAGTTTCATAGTAAACCTACATGAAGCTTTGGGAGCTGTGAGTAGCATAAGAAAATTTATGCTAACAGACAAATGGATGATGGACCACAAGCCTCCAAATAAATTATTCTGGTCTATGATCACTAATGTTAAATATATGCATGCATTTACCTTTTTAACTGATTCCAAACCATTGTCCTCCATGAATCAATTACAAACTGTACAACTTTTGTACCTCAAAGTGACAGATGTCTAACTGTAAGAAAAGCGTTTCTAGACCATCAAATATTTCTTTAACTGCTGAGTGCAAAAACCATTACTGATATTCTTGGGCAATATGATTTTCATATTAGCCACTGTGTCTGTACCTTTCATTATACTTGCAAAGTGTTTAGTTTATCAATACATCACGTCCTTCCATAATACTTTCAAAGTTTTCTTCAAATACATCCACATTTTTCATTATTACAACAACATTCTGTCCCATTTTAATCATTTCTTTTTTAATCACAATATCTTAAGATGTTTTATGTTTACACCCATTGTAATTATATTTGAAAAGGTCATTTGCATGCTTGTGTAATACCATCATCAAAAAGTCTAGACATATTTGCATGTTTATATAATAAGGACTGTACATCTTCCTCATGGACTGTTTAAAGAGTATATGACTTATGTCAGCAATGTTGTCCTACTGCTCATCTTATAATGAATAAGCACATAATCTGTTTGCATTTCAATTATTTAATTAGTAAACAATTCAAGACAAAGTGACTTACAGCAGTGATTTTAATCCTACACAATTCTAGCAAACTTAGAAAACTAAGCAAGAACATATAAACAAACTTGTTTCCTTTACTTACATTGGATTTTTAAATTAACCTCTGCAGATACTGTAACTCCATTCATGACTGAGTTGGTGGCACTGCAAATATATTTCCCAGAATCCAGGCATCCTGCAGTAGCATTGTGGATCAATTCACTGGAGTCTTGAATTGTTGATATCAAAACATCACCAAAGGAAAGGGAGATTACTGAGTATGGATTGCTGTCTACATGGCAGTATAATTCTAAAGTTTTGTTCTCCTGTATCTCAGAAATGTTACCTTTGGGAATAAATTCTGTAATATTAGCAGTATCTGGAAATAAAACAAGTGAATAAGTCATGTGGCATACTACTTTCTATACTTGTATAGCATCAAAACTTAACAATAAGTAAACTAAATAGTTGACAATCATACCATGTACCAAGTATGAAAGACTCAATTGATAAGTACGACACAATCACAAAACTGTATTACATATTGCATTCACCTATAACTTGAAAAATGTTCATTTCTGTTTAAAGTCATGGCAGGCCAAGAGTCATAAGAAATGAAACATCAAATGATGACCATAATTTATGCTAAGATCCACATCAAAAGATCAATATAAAGCCCATATATGCATTCAAAATCTTTCTTGTGACTCACTCTCTACCTCCTCCTAGCTGTTAATTTCTCTTTAGTCCTTGGCTACATTGTCCATACACTTCTGCCTTCACGATTCCTTTGATCACTCATATGGTTGATATTTGCCTTCATGATTCCTTTGATCACTCACATGGCTGGTATCTGCCTTAATGATTCCTTTGATCAATCACAAGGCAGGTATCTGTCTTCATGATTATTTTGATCACTCACATAGATTGTATCTGTCTTCATGATTATTTTGATCACTCACATGGCTGGTATCTGTCTTCATGATTCTTTAGATCATTCACATGGCTGGTATCTGTCTTCATTATTCTTTTGATCACTCACATGGCTGGTATCTGTCTTCATGATTCTTTTGATCACTCACATAGTTGGTATCTATCTTCATGATTCTTTTGATCATTCACATGGCTGGTATCTGTCCTCATGATTCTTTTGATCATTCAGATGGCTGGTATGTCTTCATGATTCTTTTGATCACTCACATGGCTGGTATCTGTCTTCATGATTCTTTTGATCACTCACATGGCTGGTATCTGTCTTCATGATTCCTTTGATCACTGACTTGGCTAATATATGTCTTCATGATTCTTTTGATCACTCTCATGGCTGTTATCTGTCTTCATGATTCTTTTGATCACTCACATGGCTGGTATCTGTCTTCATGATTCTTTTGATCATTCACATGGCTGGTATCTGTCTTCATGATTCTTTTGATTACTGACATTGCTAGTATATGTCTTCATGATTCTTTTGATCACTCACATGGCTGGCTTCTGTCTTCATGATTCTATTGATCACTGACATGGCTGGTATATGTCTTCATGATTCTTTTGATCACTCGCATGGCTGGTATCTGTCTTCATAATTCTTTTGATCACTCACATGGCTGGTATCTGTCTTCATGATTCTTTTGATCACTCACATGACTGGTATATGTCTTCATGATTCTTTTGATCACTCACATGGCTGGTATCTGTCTTCATGATTCCTTTGATCACTCACATGGCTGGTATCTGTCTTCATGATTCTTTTGATCACTCACCTAGCTGGTATCTGTCTTCATGATTCTTTTGATCATTCACATGGCTGGTATCTGTCTTCATGATTCTTTAGATCACTCACATGGCTAGTATGTCTTCATGATTCTTTTGATCACTCACATGACTGGTATCTGTCTTCATGATTCTTTTGATCACTCACATGGCTGGTATCTGTCTTCATGATTCTTTTGATCACTCACATGGCTGGTATCTGTCTTCATGATTCTTTTGATCACTCACATGGCTGGTATCTGTCTTCATGATTATTTTGATCACTCACATGGCTGGTATCTGTCTTCATGATTCTTTTGATCACTCACATGGCTGGTATCTGTCTTCATGATTCTTTTGATCACTCACATGGCTGGTATCTGTCTTCATGATTCTTTTGATCACTCACATGGCTGGTATCTGTCTTCATGATTCCTTTGATCACTCACATGACTGGTATCTGTCTTCATGATTCTTTTGATCACTCACATGACTGGTATATGTCTTCATGATTCTTTTGATCACTCACATGGCTGGTATCTGTCTTCATGATTCTTTTGATCACTCCCATGGCTGGTATCTGTCTTCATGATTCCTTTGATCACTGACTTGGCTAATATATGTCTTCATGATTCTTTTGATCACTCACATGACTGGTATCTGTCTTCATGATTCTTTTGATCACTCACATGGCTGGTATCTGTCTTCATGATTCCTTTGATCACTCACATGGCTGGTATCTGTCTTCATGATTATTTTGATCACTCACATGGCTGGCTTCTGTCTTCATGATTCTTTTGATCACTCACATGGCTGGTATCTGTCTTCATGATTATTTTGATCACTCACATGGCTGGCTTCTGTCTTCATGATTCTTTTGATCACTCACATGGCTGGTATATGTCTTCATGATTCTTTTGATCACTCACATGGCTGGTATCTGTCTTCATGATTATTTTGATCACTCACATGGCTGGCTTCTGTCTTCATGATTCTTTTGATCACTCACATGGCTGGTATATGTCTTCATGATTCTTTTGATCACTCACATGACTGGTATCTGTCTTCATGATTATTTTGATCACTCACATGGCTGGTATATGTCTTCATGATTCTTTTGATCACTCTCATGGCTGGTATCTGTCTTCATGATTATTTTGATCACTCACATGGCTGTTATCTATCTTCATGATTCTTTTGATCACTCACATGGCTGGTATCTGTCTTCATGATTATTTTGATCACTCACATGGCTGGCTTCTGTCTTCATGATTCTTTTGATCACTCACATGGCTGGTATCTGTCTTCATGATTATTTTGATCACTCACATGGATTGTATCTGTATTCATGATTCTTTTGATCACTCACATGGCTGGTATCTGTCTTCATGGTTCTTTTGATCACTCGCATGGTTGGTATCTGCCTCATGATTCTTTTGATCACTGACATGGCTGGTATCTGTCTTCATGATTCTTTTGATCACTCACATGGCTGGTATCTGTCTATCAGATGTACTATAATAATCTGGGTCAGCAGGGCACATAATATTTCTAAAATTTCTGATTACTAGAAAAGATTATTGAAGATTCTTTGATTCATACATATGCAGATCTGTTAAAACTGCAGGACTGGATACATTAATCAGACTGTAATACACTACATCAAGCTACACGGCAAAAATGACAATAACTCCAGTTCAGATTTCAAGAATAAAATGATATATTAATATGTGCAGGCTCAAATTAAACACAAATTTTCAATCAAAACTGCAGGACTAGTTATCCGAATAAGAATCATACAGGGATTAATATAAATCTCTTGCCTGTTTTAAGGCAGTAAATATAATTTTAAATATTGTTCTCTGATAAATTTCAAGCAATTTTATATTACTTCCATTCCCAGATGCAGAGCATATTCTCTTGTAATTCTTACTCTTCAAATTAATATGGAAATAATGTTAATAATAATCATGACGTTATGTAAGGAAGAAGCTCATTTTATCAACTGACCAATCTTCCATGATACCTTCTGCAATGACATATATATATATATATATATATATATATATATATATATATATATATATATATATATATATATAGTCAGAAAAGAGAGAGAGGGTAGCAAGAGTCATATTTACTACATGGTTACTTCTGGAATAAAACTGACTTCAACAGGTCTGCCTGTGTACATCAGTGATACTGAAAACTGAACATAGCTGGAAAAAACTAGCTCAGGGCATGACAGGGCAGCACTAGCTCAGGGCATGACAGGGTAACACTAACTCAGGGCATTACAGGGTAACACTAACTCAGGGCATGACTAGGTAACACTAACTCAGGGCATGACAGGGTAACACTAATTCAGGGCATGACATGGTAGCACTAACTCAGGACATGACAGGGCAGCACTAGCTCAGGGCATGACAGGGCAACACTAATTCAGGGCATGACATGGTAGCACTAACTCAGGACATGACAGGGCAGTACTAGCTCAGGGCATGACAGGGCAACACTAATTCAGGGCATGACATGGTAGCACTAACTCAGGGCATGACAGGGCAGCACTTACTCAGGGCATGAGAGGGCAGCACTAGCTCAGGGCATGACAGGGCAGCATTCCTTCATGCACCCTTTACATAGCTACTAAACAGTAAAATGAGGTCACTAAGAGGATGAAAGAATGGAGAATGTGGTTTCAGTGATCAGAAAAAACAACAGTTCATTGCATATTGACAGGTGTAACTGAGGAGGCTAGTGGATGCTATTTCACTGTAGGAAACTGTGAGAATGCAAAACTGGTTCAAAGATCATTTATCAAGGTGGTCATGCAGGTCTATGAGAAGTCACTTCTAAAACACAGAGTCAAGCTGTGGTGAGAGAGAGGAGGCTATCAGCCAGGCATATTATACCACAGGTTTGATTTTCCCTTTGTCATAGATTTGTTCAAGGCAGGTGCAGTAGGTGGAATAAAGGAGAGACAGACTTGCAACATTTTTTGTCAGAACTTTCGAGTGACTACTCAGTTCTCCACAACCAACTGAGAAGGTAGTCAGTAGTTAGCCTCAGAGACAACACTTTGCCACTAAAAATCATGATCAACACTGAGATGAGCTGAGATAGGAAGAAGGGTGAAAGTGGAACTGCCAAATATGGACAACAAAATGGCCTGAGAAGAATTTGACAATGACTTGGAGAACATTTTCAATATTACTCAGTAGAGATGATTTAGACAGGAAGATCAAATCACTTTTCTACAACAACTTATACCAGAGGAAAGGAGAGGTTTGGTATCCCTAAAACAAGATCCAAGCCAGTAACCCCTAAATCCAACAGAAGACTTCATGAGCTAAAGATATGACTGAAGGTTCAGTCATTGAGAGGAAAGTTCAGGAATGATAAACAGGACAAGAAAGTGGGACTGCAGCAGTTGTATGAGATCCTCAGAGAAAAGCAACTTGAGAGTTCAAAAAAAAAAAGGAAAATGAAGCCATGCATGAGGGCAGCCTTTATCATGAATCCATACAGATTTGCTTCACTGCTCTTTTGGAGAAGTATGGTCTGGTTATATAAGAGTTCTTGCAACAAACACACTGACCCCCACATAGAAGTTGACATGGGAGAGTTCCCAAGGATCATACTTGCTGAATGTGCAAAATCATAACGGAGGCTAGGATTAAAGTGATGTGTTAATTAGGCATCTATATGCTGATTGATGCAGATGATATGGAAGAAAGGGAGGATCCGGACTTGTCTTCAGGACGCTGAGGACTGCTTTGTACCAAAGAAGGACTCCAGAGATATTAGCTGCAAATATCACTACTGAATATAAAAGGAAAGATATTCATCTCAGTCTTCGCAAACAGGTCAATCACATTCATAATAAGCAACATACATTAATGCTGATGAAAGGTATAGTCTCTGGATTAACTTGGTGTACTTGGTGCCACAAGTCAACTCATTAAAAGAGTCAGGATTCAAGATGACAATTTGCAATGGCATGGTTGGATCTGGCCAAGGCCTATGGTTCAAAACCCAACAAGATTAATAAATTATCTGTTGATGATGACCATACACCAGAAAGTAAAAAACAGTTAATCTGTAGGTATTACAGCAACATCCAGCTATGCGTCACATCAAAGAAGTTTTCCACTTTATGAATTGCACTGGAAAGAGGGATCATCACTGACTATACATTCTCAGTTGCACTATTTGTCCAGGAAAGATGGGTGTTATCAGCACCAGAGGATAGTATGTGGGCTCACTTGATGATTTACCATAAGAAGTCTAGGATCATGGGATAAGAATCTGTCAAATAACCTTCCAGTTTATAATAATGATCCAAGATGAGAAGAATTCATCTATCCTGTATGATCCTATCAGGTGCACTGGCATATGATTTGAACCAGGTAGAAGAAAGAATGTAAAAAATTGACATATCATGGGTTCCAAGGAAAATGAAGGAATGGGTGATTCAGAAGAAACACTGTCTACACTGGTCTGGCAGATGATATACAAAAGAGCAGAAACAACTGTGGAGATCTCAATGACAAATAAAACCATCAATCATTTGTGTAAAAGGTATGGAGTCCACCATGACACAGAGTAGTTGGGCTCTACCTCATCTCATGTCTGTAATGTGTAAGCTACCACTGACATCACTGGCAGAAAGCTGTCCATTTAAAGCAAAGCAATGCTAAAGCATATGCAGGACAAGAAAAATGCTGCTGTAGGCATTAAGACAGGACTGGTTGAAAGACAGGAAAAGTGCTACTGTAGGCATTAAGTCAGAACTGGTAGAAAGACAAGAAAATGCTGATGTAGGCATTAAGTCAGGACTGGTAGAAAGACAAGAAAATGCTGATGTAGGCATTAAGTCAGGACTGGTAGAAAGACAGGAAAAGTGCTACTGTAGGCATTAAGTCAGGACTGTTAGAAAGACAAGAAAATGCTGGTGTAGGCATTAAGTCAGGACTGGTAGAAAGACAGGAAAAATGCTACTGTAGGCATTAAGTCAGGACTGGTAGAAAGACAGGAAAAGTGCTGATATAGGCATAAAGTCATGACTGGTAGAAAGACAAGAAAAGTGCTGATGTAGGCATTAAGTCAGGACTGGTAGAAAGACAGGAAAAGTGCTGCTGTAGGCATTAAGTCAGGACTGGTAGAAATACAAGAAAATGCTGATGTAGGCATTAAGTCAGGACTGGTAGAAAGACAGGAAAAGTGCTACTGTAGGCATTAAATCAGGACTGGTAGAAAGACAGGAAAAGTGCTACTGTAGGCATTAAGTCAGGACTGGTAGAAAGACAGGAAAAGTGCTGATGTAGGCATTAAGTCATGACTGGTAGAAAGACAGAAAAAGTGCTGATGTAGGCATTAAGTCAAGACTGGTAGAAAGACAGGAAAAGTGTTGATGTAAGCATTAAGTCAGGACTGGTAGAAAGATAGGAAAAGTGCAGATGTAGGCATTTAAAGTCAGGACTGGTAGAAAGACAGAAAAAGTTCTGATGTAAACATTAAGTCAGGACTGGTAGAAAGACAGAAAAAGTGCTACGGTAGGCATTAAGTCAGGACTGGTAGAAAGACAGAAAAAGTACTGATGTAGGCATTAAGTCAGGACTGGAAGAAAGACAGGAAAAGTGCTGATGTAGGCATTAAGTCAGGACTGGTAGAAAGACAGAAACTGTGCTGCTTAGGGCATTAAGTGAGGACTGGTAGAAAGACAGAAAAAGTGCTGATGTAGGCAATAAGTCAGGTCTGGTAGAAAGACAGGAAAAGTGCTGATGTAGGCATTAAGTCAGGACTGGTAGAAAGACAGGAAAAGTGCTGATGTAGGCATTAAGTCATGACTGGTAGAAAGGCAAGAAAATGCTGATATAGGCATAAGTCAGGACTGGAAGAAAGACAGAAAAAGTGCTGATGTAGGCATTAAGTCAGGACTGGTAGAAAGACAGGAAAAGTGCTGATGTAGGCATTAAGTCATGACTGGTAGAAAGACAAGAAAAGTGCTGCTGTAGGCATTAAGTCAGGACTGGTTGAAAGACAGAAAAGTGCTGCTGTAGGCATTAAGTCAGGACTGGTAGAAAGACAGGAAAAGTGCTGCTGTAGGCATTAAGTCACGACTGGTAGAAAGACAAGAAAAGTGCTGATGTAGGCATTGAGACAGGACTGGTAGAAAGACAGAAAAGTGCTGCTGCAGGCATTAAGTCAGGACTGGTAGAAAGACAGGAAAAGTGCTGCTGTAGGCATTAAGTCATGACTGGTAGAAAGACAGGAAAAGTGCTGCTGTAGGCATTAAGTCATGACTGGTAAAAAGACAAGAAAATGCTGATGTAGGCATAAGTCAGGACTGGAAGAAAGACAGAAAAAGTGCTGATTTAGGCATTAAGTCAGGACTGGTAGAAAGACAGAAAAAGTGCTGATGTAGGCATTAAGTCATGACTGGTAGAAAGACAAGAAAAGTGCTGATGTAGGCATTAAGTCAAAACTGGTAGAAAGACAGGTTAAGTGCTGATGTAGGCATTAAGTCATGACTGGTAGAAAGACAGAAAAGTGCTGCTGTAGGCATTAAGTCAGGACTGGTAGAAAGACAAGAAAATGCTGATGCAGGCATAAGTCAATACTGGAAGAAAGACAGAACAAGTGCTGATTTAGGCATTAAGTCAGGACTGGTAGAAAGACAGGAAAAGTGCTGCTGTAGGCTTTAAGTCATGACTGGTAGAAAGACAGGAAAAGTGCTGATGTAGGCATTAAGTTATGACTGGTAGAAAGACAAGAAAATGCTGATGTAGGCATAAGTCAGGACTAGAAGAAAGACAGAAAAAGTGCTGATTTAGGCATTAAGTCAGTACTGGTAGAAAGACAGGAAAAGTGCTGATGTAGGCATTAAGTCATGACTGGTAGAAAGACAAGAAAAGTGCTGCTGTAGGCATTAAGTCAGGACTGGTCAAAAGACAGAAAAGTGCTGCTGTAGGCATTAAGTCAGGACTGGTAGAAAGACAGGAAAAGTGCTGCTGTAGGCATTAAGTCAGGACTGGTAGAAAGACAAGAAAAGTGCTGCTGTAGGCATTAAGTCAGGACTGGTCAAAAGACAGAAAAATGCTGCTGTAGGCATTAATTTAGGACTGGTAGAAAGACAGGAAAAGTGCTGATGTAGGCATTAAGTCATGACTGGTAGAAAGACAAGAAAAGTGCTGATGTAGGCATTAAGTCAAAACTGGTAGAAAGATAGGAAAAGTGCTGCTGTAGGCATTAAGTCAGGACTGGTCGAAAGACAGAAAAGTGCTGCTGTAGGCATTAAGTCATGACTGGTAGAAAGACAAGAAAATGCTGATGTAGGCATAAGTCAGGACTGGAAGAAAGACAGAAAAATTGCTACTGTAGGCATTAAGTCAGGACTGGTAGAAAGACAGGAAAAGTTCTGATGTAGGCATTAAGTCATGACTGGTAGAAAGACAAGAAAATGCTGATGTAGGCATAAGTCAGGACTGGAAGAAAGACAGAAAAAGTGCTGATTTAGGCATTAAGTCAGGACTGGTAGAAAGACAGGAAAAGTGCTGATGTAGGCATTAAGTCATGACTGGTAGAAAGACAAATAAAGTGCTGCTGTAGGCATTAAGTCAGGACTGGTCGAAAGACAGAAAAGTGCTGCTGTAGGCATTAAGTCAGGACTGGTAGAAAGACAGGAAAAGTGCTGCTGTAGGCATTAATTCAGGACTGGTAGAAAGACAAGAAAAGTGCTGCTGTAGGCATTAAGTCAGGACTGGTCGAAAGACAGACAAGTGCTGCTGTAGCCATTAAGTCAGGACTGGTAGAAAGACAGGAAAAGTGCTGATGTAGGCATTAAGTCATGATTGGTAGAAAGACAGAAAAAGTGCTGATGTAGGCATTAAGTCAGGACTGGTAGAAAGACAGGAAAAGTGCTGATGTAGGCATTAAGTCAGGACTGGTAGAAAGACAGGAAAAGTGCTGATGTAGGCATTAAGTCAGGACTGGTAGAAAGGCAAGAAAATGCTGATGTAGGCATAAGTCAGGACTGGAAGAAAGACAGAAAAAGTGCTGATGTAGGCATTAAGTCAGGACTGGTAAAAAGACAGGAAAAGTGCTGATGTAGGCATTAAGTCAGGACTGGTAGAAAGACAGAAACTGTGCTGCTGTGGGCATTAAGTCAGGACAGGTAGAAAGACAGAAAAAGTGCTGATGTACGCAATAAGTCAGGACTGGAAGAAAGACAGGAAAAGTGCTGATGTAGGCATTAAGTCATGACTGGTAGAAAGAAAGAAAAAGTGCTGATGTAGGCATTAAGTCATGACTGGTAGAAAGACAAGAAAATGCTGATGGAGGCATAAGTCAGGACTGGAAGTAAGACAGAAAAAGTGCTGATGTAGGCATTAAGTCAGGACAGGTAGAAAGACAAGAAAAGGGCTGATGTAGGCATTAAGTCATGACTGGTAGAAAGACAAGAAAAGTGCTTCTGTAGGCATTAAGTCAGGACTGGTCGAAAGACAGAAAAGTGCTGCTGTAGGCATTAAGTCAGGACTGGTAGAAAGACAGGAAAAGTGCTGCTGTAGGCATTAAGTCAGGACTGGTAGAAAGACAAGAAAAGTGCTGCTGTAGGCATTAAGTCAGGACTGGTCGAAAGACAGAAAAAGTGCTGCTGTAGGCATTAAGTCAGGACTGGTCAAAAGACAGAAAAGTGCTGCTGTAGGCATTAAGTCAGGACTGGTAGAAAGACAGGAAAAGTGCTGCTGTAGGCATTAAGTCAGGACTGGTAGAAAGACAGGAAAAGTGCTGATGTAGGCATTAAGTCATGACTGGTAGAAAGACAAGAAAATGCTGATGTAGGCATAAGTCATGACTGGAATAAAGACAGAAAAATTGCTACTGTAGGCATTAAGTCAGGACTGGTAGAAATACAGGAAAAGTTCTGATGTAGGCATTAAGTCATGACTGGTAGAAAGACAAGAAAATGCTGATGTAGGCATAAGTCAGGACTGGAAGAAAGACAGAAAAAGTGCTGATTTAGGCATTAAGTCAGGACTGGTAGAAAGACAGGAAAAGTGCTGATGTAGTCATTAAGTCATGACTGGTAGAAAGACAAGAAAAGTGCTGCTGTAGGCATTAAGTCAGGACTGGTAGAAAGACAGGAAAAGTGCTGATGTAGGCATTAAGTCATGACTGGTAGAAAGACAAGAAAAGTGCTGATGTAGGCATTAGGTCAAAACTGGTAGAAAGACAGAAAAAGTGCTGATGTAGGCATTAAGTCAGGACTGGTAGAAAGACAGGAAAAGTGCTGATGTAGGCATTAAGTTAGGACTGGTAGAAAGACAGAAACTGTGCTGCTGTAGGCATTAAGTCATGACTGGTAGAAAGACAGGAAAAGTGCTGCTGTAGGCATTAAGTCATGACTGGTAGAAAGACAAGAAAAGTGCTGCTGTAGGCATTAAGTCAGGACTGGTCGAAAGACAGGAAAGGTGCTGATGTAGGCATTAAGTCAGGACTGGTAGAAAGACAGAAAAAGTGCTGCTGTAGGCATTAAGTCATGACTGGTAGAAAGACAGGAAAAGTGCTGATGTAGGCATTAAGTCAGGACTGGTAGAAAGACAAGAAAATGCTGATGTAGGCATAAGTCAGGACTGGAAGAAAGACAGAAAAAGTGCTGATTTAGGCATTAAGTCAGGACTGGAAGAAAGACAGGAAAAGTGCTGATGTAGGCATTAAGTCAGGACTGGTAGAAAGACAAGAAAAGTGCTGCTGTAGGCATTAAGTCAGGACTGGTCGAAAGACAGAAAAGTGCTGCTGTAGGCATTAAGTCAGGACTGGTCGAAAGACAGAAAAGTGCTGCTGTAGGCATTAAGTCAGGACTGGTAGAAAGACAAGAAAAGTGCTGCTGTAGGCATTAAGTCATGACTGGTCGAAAGACAGAAAAGTGTTGCTGTAGGCATTAAGTCAGGACTGGTACAAAGACAGGAAAAGTGCTGCTGTAGGCATTAAGTCATGACTGGTAGAAAGACTGGAAAAGTGCTGATGTAGGCATTAAGTCAGGACTGGTAGAAAGACAAGAAAAGTGCTGATGTAGGCATTAAGTCAAAATTGGTAGAAAGACAGGAAAAGTGCTGATGTAGGCATTAAGTCAGGACTGGTAGAAAGACAGAAAAGTGCTGCTGTAGGCATTAAGTCATGACTGGTAGAAAGACAGGAAAAGTGCTGATGTAGGCATTAAGTCACGACTGGTAGAAAGAAGAGAAAAGTGCTGATGTAAGCATTAAGTCAAAACTGGTAGAAAGTCAGGAAAAGTGCTGATGTAGGCATTAAGTCAGGACTGGTAGAAAGACAGAAAAGTGCTGCTGTAGGCATTAAGTCAGGACTGGTAGAACGACAGGAAAAGTGCTGCTGTAGGCATTAAGTCATGACTGGTAGAAAGACAAGAAAATGCTGATGTAGGCATAAGTCAGGACTGGAAGAAAGACAGAAAAAGTGCTGATTTAGGCATTAAGTCAGGACTGGTAGAAAGACAGGAAAAGTGCTGATGTAGGCATTAAGTCATGACTGGTAGAAAGAAAAGAAAAGTGCTGCTGTAGACATTAAGTCAGGACTGGTCGAAAGACAGAAAAGTGCTGCTGTAGGCATTAAGTCAGGACTGGTCGAAAGACAGAAAAGTGCTGCTGTAGGCTTTAAGTCAGGACTGGTAGAAAGACAAGAAAAGTGCTGCTGTAGGCATTAAGTCAGGACTGGTCGAAAGACAGAAAAGTGCTGCTGTAGGCATTAAGTCAGGACTGGTAGAAAGACAAGAAAAGTATTGATGTAGGCATTAAGTCAAAACTGGTAGAAAGACAGGAAAAGTGCTGATGTAGGCATTAAGTCAGGACTGGTAGAAAGACAGAAAAGTGCTGCTGTAGGCATTAAGACATGACTGGTAGAAAGACAGGAAAAGTGCTGCTGTAGGCATTAAGTCATGACTGGTAGAAAGACAAGTAAATGCTGATGTAGGCATAAGTCAGGACTGGAAGAAAGACAGAAAAAGTGCTGATTTAGGCATTAAGTCAGGACTGGTAGAAAGACAGGAATAGTGCTAATGTAGGCATTAATTCATGACTGGTAGAAAGACAAGAAAAGTGCTGCTGTAGGCATTATGTCAGGACTGGTCGAAAGACAGAAAAGTGCTGATGTAGGCATTAAGTCATGACTGGTAGAAAGACAGGAAAAGTGCTGCTGTATGCATTAAGTCAGGACTGGTAGAAAGACAAGAAAAGTGCTGATGTAGGCATTAAGTCAGGACTGGTCGAAAGACAGAAAAGTGCTGTTGTAGGCATTAAGTCAGGACTGGTAGAAAGACAGGAAAAGTGCTGCTGTAGGCATTAAGTCATGACTGGTAGAAAGAAAAGAAAAGTGCTGATGTAGGCATTAAGTCAAAACTGGTAGAAAGACAAGAAAAGTGCTGATGTAGGCATTAAGTCAGGACTGGTAGAAAGACAGAAAACTGCTGCTCTAGGCATTAAGTCAGGACTGGTAGAAAGACAGGAAAAGTGCTGCTGTAGGCATTAAGTCAGGAGTGGTAGAAAGACAGGAAAAGTGCTGATGTAGGCATTATGTTATGACTGGTAGAAAGACAGGAAAAGTGCTGCTGTAGGCATTAAGTCAGGACTGGTAGAAAGACAAGATAAGTGCTGCTGTAGGCATTAAGTCAGGACTGGTCGAAAGACAGAAAAATGCTGCTGTAGGCATTAAGTCAGGACAGGTAGAAAGACAGGAAAAGTGTTGATGTAGGCATTAAGTCATGACTGGTAGAAAGACAAGAAAAGTGCTGCTGTAGGCATTAAGTCAAAACTGGTAGAAAGACAGGAAAAGTGCTGCTGTGGGCATTAAGTCAGGACTGGTCGAAAGACAGAAAAGTGCTGTTGTAGGCATTAAGTCAGGACTGGTAGAAAGACAGGAAAAGTGCTGCTGTAGGCATTAAGTCAGGACTGTTAGAAAGACAGGAAAAGTGCTGATGTAGGCATTAAGTCATGACTGGTAGAAAGACAAGAAAATGCTGATGTAGGCATAAGTCAGGACTGGAAGAAAGACAGAAAAATTGCTACTGTAGGCATTAAGTTAGGACTGGTAGAAAGACAGGAAAAGTTCTGATGTAGGCATTAAGTCATGACTGGTAGAAAGACAAGAAAATGCTGATGTAGGCATAAGTCAGGACTGGAAGAAAGACAGAAAAAGTGCTGATTTAGGCATTAAGTCAGGACTGGTAGAAAGACAGGAAAAGTGCTGCTGTAGGCATTAAGTCATGACTGGTCGAAAGACAGAAAAGTGCTGCTGTAGGCATTAAGTCAGGACTGGTAGAAAGACAGGAAAAGTGCTGCTGTAGGCATTAAGTCAGGACTGGCAGAAAGACAAGAAAAGTGATGCTGTAGGCATTAAGTCAGGACTGGTAGAAAGACAGACACGTGCTGCTGTAGGCATTAAGTCAGGACTGGTAGAAAGACAGGAAAAGTTCTGATGTAGGCATTAAGTCATGACTGGTAGAAAGACAAGAAAATGCTGATGGAGGCATAAGTCAGGACTGGAAGAAAGACAGAAAAAGTGCTGATGTAGGCATTAAGTCAGGACTGGTAGAAAGACAAGAAAAGTGCTGATGTAGGCATTAAGTCAGGACTGGTAGAAAGACAAGAAAAGTGCTGATGTAGGCATTAAGTCAAAACTGGAAGAAAGACAGAAAAAGTGCTGATGTAGGCATTAAGTCAGGACTGGTAGAAAGACAGGAAAAGTGCTGATGTAGGCATTAAGTCAGGACTGTTAGAAAGACAGAAACTGTGCTGCTGTGGGCATTAAGTCAGGACTGGTAGAAAGACAGAAAAAGTGCTGATGTAGGCAATAAGTCAGGACTGGTAGAAAGACAGGAAAAGTGCTGATGTAGGCATTAAGTCATGACTGGTAGAAAGACAGAAAAAGTGCTGATGTAGGCATTAAGTCATGACTGGTAGAACGACAAGAAAATGCTGATGTAGGCATAAGTCAGGACTGGTCGAAAGACAGAAAAGTGCTGCTGTAGGCATTAAGTCAGGACTGGTAGAAAGACAAGAAAAGTGCTGATGTAGGCATTAAGTCACGACTGGTAGAAAGACAAGAAAAGTGCTGATGTAAGCATTAAGTCAAAACTGGTAGAAAGACAGGAAAAGTGCTGATGTAGGCATTAAGTCAGGACTGGTAGAAAGACAGAAAAGTGCTGCTGTAGGCATTAAGTCAGGACTGGTAGAAAGACAGGAAAAGTGCTGCTGTATGCATTAAGTCATGAGTGGTAGAAAGACAAGAAAATGCTGATGTAGGCATAAGTCAGGACTGGAAGAAAGACAGAAAAAGTGCTGATTTAGGCATTAAGTCATGACTGGTAGAAAGACAGGAAAAGTGCTGATGTAGGCATTAAGTCATGACTGGTAGAAAGACAAGAAAAGTGCTGCTGTAGGCATTAAGTCAGGACTGGTCGAAAGACAGAAAAGTGCTGCTGTAGGCATTAAGTCAGGACTGGTCGAAAGACAGAAAAGTGCTGCTGTAGGCATTAAGTCAGGACTGGTAGAAAGACAAGAAAAGTGCTGATGTAAGCATTAAGTCAAAACTGGTAGAAAGACAGGAAAAGTGCTGATGTAGGCATTAAGTCAGGACTGGTCGAAAGACAGAAAAGTGCTGCTGTAGGCATTAAGTCAGGACTGGTAGAAAGACAGGAAAAGTGCTGCTGTAGGCATTAAGTCATGACTGGTAGAAAGACTGGAAAAGTGCTGATGTAGGCATTAAGTCAGGACTGGTAGAAAGACAAGAAAAGTGCTGATGTAGGCATTAAGTCAAAACTGGTAGAAAGACAGGAAAAGTGCTGATGTAGGCATTAAGTCAGGACTGGTAGAAAGACAGAAAAGTGCTGCTGTAGGCATTAAGTCATGACTGGTAGAAAGACAGGAAAAGTGCTGCTGTAGGCATTAAGTCACGACTGGTAGAAAGACAAGAAAAGTGCTGATGTAAGCATTAAGTCAAAACTGGTAGAAAGACAGGAAAAGTGCTGATGTAGGCATTAAGTCAGGAATGGTAGAAAGACAGAAAAGTGCTGCTGTAGGCATTAAGTCAGGACTGGTAGAAAGACAGGAAAAGTGCTGCTGTAGGCATTAAGTCATGATTGGTAGAAAGACAAGAAAATGCTGATGTAGGCATAAGTCAGGACTGGAAGAAAGACAGAAAAAGTGCTGATTTAGGCATTAAGTCAGAACTGGTAGAAAGACAGGAAAAGTGCTTATGTAGGCATTAAGTCATGACTGGTAGAAAGACAAGAAAAGTGCTGCTGTAGGCATTAAGTCAGGACTGGTAGAAAGACAAGAAAAGTGCTGATGTAGGCATTAAGTCAAAACTGGTAGAAAGACAGGAAAAGTGCTTATGTAGGCATTAAGTCATGACTGGTAGAAAGACAAGAAAAGTGCTGCTGTAGGCATTAAGTCAGGACTGGTCGAAAGACAGAAAAGTGCTGCTGTAGGCATTAAGTCAGGACTGGTAGAAAGACAAGAAAAGTGCTGATGTAGGCATTAAGTCAAAACTGGTAGAAAGACAGGAAAAGTGCTGATGTAGGCATTAAGTCAGGACTGGTAGAAAGACAGAAAAGTGCTGCTGTAGGCATTAAGTCATGACTGGTAGAAAGACAGGAAAAGTGCTGCTGTAGGCATTAAGTCATGACTGGTAGAAAGACAAGAAAATGCTGATGTAGTCATAAGTCAGGACTGGAAGAAAGACAGAAAAAGTGCTGATTTAGGCATTAAGTCAGGACTGGTAGAAAGACAGGAAAAGTGCTAATGTAGGCATTAATTCATGACTGGTAGAAAGACAAGAAAAGTGCTGCTGTAGGCATTATGTCAGGATTGTTCGAAAGACAGAAAAGTGCTGATGTAGGCATTAAGTCATGACTGGTAGAAAGACAGGAAAAGTGCTGCTGTAGGCATTAAGTCAGGACTGGTAGAAAGGCAAGAAAGTGCTGCTGTAAGCATTAAGTCAGGACTGGTCGAAAGACAGAAAAGTGCTGTTGTAGGCATTAAGTCAGGACTGGTAGAAAGACAGGAAAAGTGCTGCTGTAGGCATTAAGTCATGACTGGTAGAAAGACTAGAAAAGTGCTGATGTAGGCATTAAGTCAGGACTGGTAGAAAGACAGGAAAAGTGCTGATGTAGGCATTAAGTCAGGACTGGTAGAAAGACAGAAAAGTGCTGCTGTAGGCATTAAGTCAGGACTGGTAGAAAGACAGGAAATGTGCTGCTGTAGGCATTAAGTCAGGACTGGTAGAAAGACAGGAAAAGTGCTGATGTAGGCATTATGTCATGACTGGTAGAAAGACAGGAAAAGTGCTGAGGTAGGCATTAAGTCATGACTGGTAGAAAGACAAGAAACGTGCTACTGTAGGGATTAAGTCAGAAATGGTAAAAAGACAATAAAAGTGCTACAATAAGTAAGGACTGGTGGTAACACATTAAAATTTATGCTATATGATTCAAGTCAGGATTGGTATACAAAAAAATTGCTGTTGTAGGCATTAAGTTAGGACTGTTAGAATGACACAGTTTTCCATGCAGTTCAATCTGCAGAACGTTTACTCTAACACAAGGATATAGTGGGAAAACCTGCTATGATCCTCTATGGATCCAGTTTCTATTGAGATCAGTGTATGATTTTTATCATCCCCAACAAAATTGAGCAGTTGGGGCTTCATTGAAAATTATGCATGTCCTCTCTGTGCTAAGATGTAGCTAAGAGCACATCCTATCTGCAAGACAGATATCACATTTACAAGGTTTGCACAGATAAATGGTAAGCTGTGAAGCTGAGAGACATGAAGGAGAGGGTGAGAAAGATGAAAACACCTGCACCAATCATCAGGTCAAGATTTATCAACTTTGTCAAGAAAGAGATAAAACATTAAATCCTCACCAAATAGGATGGAAATCAATGAACCACTGAGTTGGAACATGCATATGGATCTTGGGACTATCCAGACATATCCGAATGTAATAACTGTTTGGGTCGGAGCTGAGGAAGAATTTAGTGGCCATCGAGTTAACTGTACCTTGGAAGGAGAGGTGTCAGCAGCTTCAAAAAAGTTAACCAAGAAAGAGACATGCAAGAGCAGGGGAATATTTGCTATTTCCTAAAAGAGGTGGAAAGCAGAGAGTTCCCTGCTCAATCAGCCAGGAAGATGTTTGGTGCTCAAACGATTACATGGGGGAAAATGCAAAATTGAGGTTCAAGCACTGGGAACAAAGATGTTCAGCTGGATATGGATGAAGCTTGAGAAAACAAGATGGCCACCTACCACCAACAGGTGATGACTGATCAACACTGCCACACTTTTGTCAGGATGGTGTTCAGGTATAATATTGATTTATGAGGCAGTAGTGAATATACTTTCTTACAACACTGAAATTTTGAACCACATCATGTATTGTAAACAATTTTCATTGAAAGTAGAAATCAGGTTTTGGTAATAATAATAATAATAATAATAATAATAATAATAATAATAATAATAATAATAATAATAATATTAATAATAATAATATTAATAATAATAATAATAATAATAATAATAATAATCAATAGCAGTAGTAGTATTTGTTAATGTATTTTAAAGTAATCTGCATTCAAAGGTTATGCCTGAGTGTAACTTATGTGATAAAAACCATTTCTCATACTGGCAAATAAATGTTTGCCTATAAAAGTTCCTTTTCAGTTGCTCTTCTCAATAAGTTCTAAGCGTCCATTGCTAATCACTATTTTCTATTTAGAGTAAAACTGGTTTCCACACAAAATGTTTTTTTAACATTATATTTGGAGTCTTCGGTAGGCCTTTGCAGCATTACATGTTTTATTTTGGAGTCTTTTGTAGGCCTTTACAAACATTATACGTTTGTGAAGGTTACACAGAACATTATATATGAAAACATCTAAATGTAACTCACATGGAATTCAAATCTATAATCCTTCAATTTTCAATACACTATTTTTAATTAGATTATTTGGTGACAGAAGAACAAATGTAAAACTTACAGTAAATAGTAGCAGTCAATCTCTCTGATGTCCGACCACTATCCAATCCATTGTATGCTCTACAGGTCAAACTTTTCCCATTGTCCCCTCTTTTTCCTATGTAGGTCAGAGTTCCCGTACTAACAAACAGATCATTGCCTATATTAATTACAGCAACACCAGTAGAGGAATCCATAATATCTGTGCCATTCTTCATCCAACAGATGGCAGCACTTGGTCGGCATGCACCAGTCTCACAAATGAGAAAAACCAATTGTCCCTCATACAAAGTTAATGCTGTGCCATTCCTCAGCTGTACTGAATCAATGGGCACTACAAATGTTTGCAATATTAATTGCATCAAAAACAAACCAACATAAATGCTTGTGAAATAAGCAAATAAGGTAAATACAGATCCCCACATAAAGTATGGCACTGTAAATAAAGATACCCATATAAAGTATGGCATTCTAAAAATCCCCTGATAAAGTATGACTGTAAATGCAGATCTGAGATCAAGTATGGCACTGAAAATACAGATTCCCAGATGAAGAATGGTATTGTATGTACAGATCACCAGTTAAAGTATGGCATTGAAAATACAGATCCTTACACAATGTTTGGCATTGAAAATACAGATCCCTACACAATGTTTGGCATTGAAAATACAGATCCCTACACAATGTTTGGCATTGAAAATACAGATAAAGCATGGCATTGGCATTTTGAAAGGTACTTAAATACAGCTTTAACAGACATAGCTAAATATATTTATTATTAACTTTGCAAAATATAGTTATACCAATAGTGCTGACCTGTGTGGAGGTTTCAATTAACTTCATTTTCCACTCTTCATGCATAATGATATAGGCAATGACAACAATCTCAACATAAGAGAAAATAAAATAAAATGATGCATCTCTTCATTAATAACATGGAAGATAAAAATGTATACATCATTTTACTTTCTGTACATTCAATGATTTATCATCAAACTGCAACCTGTTCATATGAAATGTATTTATTGTACATTATGTACATTTTGCATTAATTTTCTATAAAGCACATTTTTTCAAGATCTATCACAAAGCTGTTGTTTTTATTGTTGTTGTTGTTGTTGTTGTTGTTGTAGGGTTTAACACCATTTTTCAGCACAAGATATGTTATACATGGCAGCCAGTATAAATGGTGGGGGAAGAACCTGGAAAAAGCCCACCAACTCACAAGAAGCCATAAAGATGTTCAAATGATCTGTATTTATTAGACTAACTAAGAATATTGCAATTTATCATTTATGTGATACAAAGATAATTCAATGCTTGCCAGGCTGAGAGCTGTAAACAAACTGTCTATTGATGTGAAAGTGTTCAAAGCCAGATGACAGTATTTCAAAGTTCATTTCATACAACTTGTAATTAAACCTGATAATACCTTTAACATAACCTGTAATGACCTGTCATGCTCATTTGAAACACACTACTTCTGGTAAACTTAATTTAAATGACAAATAGTTATTTGAGTATGGTTTTCATTAATTACCAATAATTAAATTATCATTTTACATAGCATGGATTCAGCATACATACATGTGTAATGAACATTACCTCTACTACGAATTTACAATGTAATATTAATATGCATCATGTCACAGATGAGACGTTTGCTTTATGTATGATAATATGCATAATGTACTTAATTAGGACACGTCTTTCAACTTTTACCAAGTGAATTTTGTTACCGGCAGTGTGTATTGGAGCACAGTGAACAGTGACTCACGATGTTTTGCCACCATGTAATAAAACGATTCGTTATGTATTGTAACCTTGTATGATTATTTGTGCATATTTTACTTGTTAGTTATATCAGTATAACAAAATTACCTTGCCTAATGTATAATTCCACCAGGACATGGTCAATTTATTCCATAATTCTTATGTTTTACTGTGCACTAGCTGCCAATACATACTAATCCACCATTTTCACTCTTTTGGTCTGTGAGAACTATGGAATCTGATTGGCTATAGGTCACATGACCTTTTTATATAAATAGCACCCATGTACATGTAATGTAGAGCTTAAATGTTAGCCTGTTCAGCGTTTGGAGCAGACGAAAGTAAATCATTGGGTGACCATTTCCTCAATTCTAGAATGTCTCAGGCCATGTTAGATAGACATAGTCAAACTGCAATAGTTAGTATGTAATGAAATTTGATGTGCTTGTTTGACATTACAGGGAATTCCAGAAGTTATTTATTATTCATGAGGTGACATCTGCTACCGTGTTGGTTGAAATGATTTCACATTCGGTAAATTATCAACGCAATTAATCTATAAAAGTGAAGGCGAAAGATCATTACAATTTATATAATTCTGGGAAACATGTATATTGTTACCTCAGGAACTGATATATAAGTAATTAATGTTAAGGCGCTACCAAATCATCACTTTTTAACACTCATAGGAGGTGAACTCTTTCACCTTCGTTAGAAGGCAAACTCATGTTGCACCTACACCTTATGATATTCTATACCTTCAGCTCCTGAAGGTCAATAGTTCACCATCACTTTTTTATCACCACCATGAATTAAACAACTCTTTCTTGTACTTCCATGAGGTAAAATTCTAAGTGATATATATATCATTACAAATATGGTTTGAAATCCACTCAGAGGTGGAGAAGGTGCAATTATATTTGAAGCTCCATTGCACCTTTTCCCACGGGAGTTTATTACCTTTGTCTCCCGTGATTCTCTGGTTTACATAAGTTTAGTATTAGGTCTTGAATATTTATGTATACGTAACTTATTGACCTTCAGTAGTTCTATATCCACCTGTTCGTGTCCTTAAAGTAATTTACAAATAAATACTTTCAATGTTTATTCTACATGGTCTTGTGTTATTCTTTCTAATCAAAAGTTAGACAGGAGGACCCAAAATTATTGTAGCCAGGAGACTGTGTTACACATGCAGGGACAGGTTTTAACTCCTGGTATTATTCATCCCAAGTCTCATCAAAAGTGAATCAGAATTAAGAACAGAGAGGTGATAAATTTAGCCAATCAGATGTAGCTTTGCTAAAGTACAATCAGCTCAGCCTATCTGGAATCAGTACACAATTAATAAAATCCGGTTCAGTACCCACGAATGTAGTCCCAGTCTATTTTTAGATCACTTTTTCCTGTCTGAAATTGGTGGTGATACTAGAGTTAGATTTTGGCATTCTTGGTAAGGATTTAAAGGCAATTGTTTATTCTTTAAAATGTGAGTTTATGGTGTGGTTGTCTGTGTGTATTTCGGCGACAGTGCACATTGCGTAATAAGGTCATGGTGATGATCCGGAAGTGAAATCTGTGTTCTGTTGCCTGGTGTTTTGTTTACAATTCAGCCTCTCAAAAAAATGCAGGTCAACCCTTGACAAGAACTAAACCGTAAAGTCAACTTTGAAGGTATTTTAGATTAACATCTGAGTTGTATTAATTGTCACACAGTGGAAAGTTCAGTATTGAGAAACAAATGTAGAGACAATATAGTGAAATTAATTGTGTACTAAGGCCTGTCAGTAAAAACTTGAAACTGATATAAAATTTTTATTATTAATGACATATACATGAAATTTTAATATGTTATGTATATTGACTTTAAAAATATAAAAATAAAATTAAAAATAAAAAATAATTTTAATTTTAAAAATTAAAATGAAATTTAAAATACAATTAAAAAATAAAATTTTTCTACCAAGTATACACATATATAATATTTTTTTGGAATGATATTAACAGTATATATATACTCCTACACCATATATAAGCCCAAATGATGGATTTTTGTCAAATCTGATCAGAGAAAATATCTTTATTAGTCAAAATGAGACCCTTATTTAAAATACATAAAGACAAAATTCTATTTTGCTCTATACCTTTAGGTCATTGAAACTATTTATTTGGGGTCCAAATAGTTAATTTATGTGTTTATGATGGGGTGACTTCCCCAGTAACACATATCTGCTTGTATAGCTATCAGTAATTGTTTATAAACATAGTTATAGGGTATTTAGTGAGAGGACAGAGATGAAGACTTTATACTAGAACCTGTTCAAGTTCTCTACAAAATCATATTAAGCTGTCAGAGAATGAAATACAGGTCAGAGGGGTAAAATATACTTTACCCAGGTATATTTACCATTGCATGTAAGAAAACAGCAAAATGATGTAAGTTGAACACAGAATGCATTCCATTTTATTGCTCAGTTTCTTTAAGATGTTGATTGATGTAGTGTGGCATTGTGGCCCAGATGATATTATGGGAATTCTCATGATCCATTTTGCTTTATGCATTATTAATGGCTAATAATATTTGTTATCTGACACTTTAAAGATTACATAAGTAACAAACAGATTATTTGAATTTAACTTTCTACAACTGATCCTAACATGGTTACATAGCTGACATGAACAAATATGCATATATTTGTAATGTTTGGAATCAAAAGTTGACAATGTTAGGCTGACATAGTACCTATAGTGAATCTGTAAGGCTCAGTTTTGACTGTGTGCACTTAAAATATTCCAAAATGTTATTTTCATCATGAATATGCCTCTGTATGGTACCACATTTCAATTTAGTACTTTGACAGAGGGCAGTATTGCAGCATCAGCTGATATCTGATTCCACTGAGTCATTGAACTTAATAACTTGGTAGCCAAGACTCTTAAAAATAGACTAAAAATGTTCAAACAGATTATTTGAATCATGTTTGCACATGTGATTTTAACAAGTACATTGCATATGTCCCACACATGCAAATATCCATCCTTGTTTACAAGTTTTTGGGATCAAAATTTCACATTTAGTTGATGATATAGGATATATCTGTACCTATAGTTTATTTGTGTGGCCACATTTTGCTATATTCACTCACAATATATAAAATTGTTTTACCTTCATTAATAGGATTGCATATAGTAATAAATTTTAATTTGGTACATTGTCATTTGACTTTTCACTATACTGGTATGTATCAATGTTTGCACCAATGATCAAACCTCACCGTTCTAACATTGCCTTAAACTTTATGATACATACTCTACCTGATTAGGTATTTAACCTATAAATGGCTAAATATGCTCGTAGAAACTTCATCTATTTTTAGGATGCATATATCACTTTAATACATGCCCAGTGCTTCACATCTTTGAGTGTCACTCTGTCAAGTTTACCTTTTTTACCCATATTTGCAAGCTGAATGTTATTTTGAAATCACCATATCTAACACATTTTAACTTCATTTGCCTACATCTTCCTTTTTTTAGAATTAAGTGAAACATGTTATATATTTTCAGGTCTAGTCTGGTATCTGGAACAAAGTATTAGAGTTGGATCAATTTGGAAGCTCTCCAGTAGTCCAATGGTGATTGCAAGGTCTCATGAGGACATGTGCAGTGTGCTGCTATAAGTGATCAAGATGAGTTCATATCAGTACACTGATATACAGCATCTCAAAGACATGGCTTAGATCTTCACAAGAGAGATTTGCATCATTTTTCAGTAAGGTGAAATTGTATTTTCATATTGCATTGTTGACTTTTGTAGTTATCGGCATTAAAATGGAATGCATATTTGCTATAAAACATGGTAGTGGTCCCATCAAAACTTTAAATTTGAGTGGGCTATTAGTTATACAAACAACTGCCCAAGTACATGAAACAATAAATGTGGAACATAACACCTGTCGTTGTTTCTTTAGTATGTACACCTATATGCAGCTGGATAGGCATATTGCAATTTGCTGTCCAAATCACTGTGAGCTGTCATGCTTCAGTACCCCTGGGAATAGTATTATCAGTTGTACAGACCCAAAATACCATTTGTTTTAAACACCATTCATTAATCAACTTTGCTGCCTTATATCTGTCAAACTGAAGGTTATAACTTGCATGAAAATTTAATTTTTAAAAAATAAAAAGTTTTTAAAATTTAAATATTTATTTAAAATTCCTTTAAATTTAATATATCAATATTTTTTAATTTCAAGAATATTTTCAGACAGGCATTATCAAGTATTACAATTAGGTTTTTACTGCATTGAAAAATTCCTATAATTAAGGAAGATATAGCGAATTTAGTTTTGGTTTCTTAAGAACAATTGGATCTCAAATTTCACCCTATAAAACACCAGCAATACACACTTTCTGACAGCTGTCACATGTCTTGCTTGCAAGGAAATTTCAAAAAACTTTATGTATGAAGTTGAAAAGGTAGTGTCATGCAAAATAAAATGCAAATATAAAGTTTGACAAAAATATTGACCCTTTCAGGAATCAGTACACAATAAAATCTGGTTCAGTACCCACGAATGTAGTCCCAGTCTATTTTTAAATCACTTTTTCCTGTCTGAAATTGGTGGTGATACTAGAGTTAGATTTTGGCATTCTTGGTAAGGATTTAAAGGCAATTGTTTATTCTTTAAAATGTGAGCTTATGGTGTGGTTGTCTGTGTGTATTTCGGTGACAGTGCACTTTGAGTAATAAGGTCATGGTGATGATCCGGAAGTGAAATCTGTGTTCTGTTGCCTGGTGTTTTGTTTACAATTCAGCCTCTCAAAAAAATGCAGGTCAACCCTTGACAAGAACTAACCGTAAAGTCATCTTTGAAGGTATTTTAGATTAACATATGATTTATATTGACTGTCACACAGTGGAAAGTTCAGTATTGAGAAACAAATGTTGAGACAATATAGTGAAATTTATTGAGCAATAAGGCCATCTGATATAATTAACTCATTAATATGCATACAGCTTGCTCTTATTCAAGCTTCTCACAGATCTTGATGATAGTTGATGATATAATTTAAGTCTGATCTCAATCAAGAGCATGACCTCCAGAATGCTACGAAGCTGATGGAAGGATGATAAGTATACGACCATAGCATTTGCTCATTTTGAAAACGACTATATTTTGGTTTTAGTTTTACAAAAATTGTAGCAGAAAATGCAACTACAGCCATATATTCAGATGCCTGGAATGCTTCATAATTATCACTTCAAAAATTGCTTGTGGTTACACAAGCAAGTCAAGATACATAAAGGAAAACTTTTATCACAGATCAACTGTAAACTTTGATCAAAACTGAATGAGAAATAAAGACTCCAATGAGGTAAAAATCTTAGCCAATTAGATAAAGCTTTGTTAAACAGTTCAACCAATCAAATCAAAGACAAGCTCATTATATTCACTGATCTAGATTATATTTGAGCTTTCCCAAGTTGTAGGTGATATACATAACTTACGTTTGATAAATCAAAAAACATGACATACAGAAATCATGGTAGCTAGTGCATGTTGATGGAAAGAAAATGGGTGCAGGATCATACCATCAATTCAATATGTACAACTTCAGCAGGCAACTGCATCTTTATACCATAGACAATCATGTTAAATTTTACAAATCATTCATCTTTATTGCATGGGTACATGCCCCATTTACATCCCTTTAGTGGTAAAAGATTTCAGTACAGATTCAATTTTAATATTAAAACTAGATGATTTTGGGATGAGAAAAGTATACAGCTCTAAATCCATACACTGTCAATTGATCACATATAGAAAAAATTTACTGGTAACTTAATGGAAAACGATGAATGAAATACAATACAACATGTGTGGGCTTCATATGAAAAACTTATGATTTAGTGTCTTGATTTCGTTGGTTTGTTTGTCACTTATAAACCACTGGCTACTGGCAAAGGAAATGGCTGCTAAGTGTTTTCCCTTGTACATACCAGTGTAGCTAAATCCTGGATGTACATACCAATGTAGCTAATCCTAGATGTACACACCAATGTAGCTAATCCTAGATGTACACAACAATGTAACAATCCTGGATGTATACACCAATGTAACTAATCCTGGATGTATACACCAATGTAACTAATCCTGGATGTATACCCCAATGTAACTAATCCTGGATGTATACATCAATGTAGCTAATCCTGGATGTATACACCAATGTAACTAATCCTGGATGTATACATCAATGTAGCTAATCCTGGATGTATACATCAATGTAACTAATCCTGGATGAATACACCAATGTAGCTAATCCTGGATGTATACATCAATGTAGCTAATCCTGGATGTATATATCAATATAACTAATCCTGGATGTATACACCAATGTAGCTAATCCTGGATGTATACATCAATGTAGCTAATCCTGGATGTATACATCAATGTAGCTAATCCTGGATGGCCAAGTCATGTATGCAAGACATGATCACTGATTGGTTCAGAAGTTCAGAAGTATAATGAAATGTAAATAGATATGAGGAATATCAGTGTAGAGCAAGTAAAATCTGCACATAAATCTAAAACACTGCTGGATCAACAAAGACAACTTTTAATTAGGTCCAAGGCACTGCAAAAAAAGCTAGATGGTTTGTTACATTTACCTCTTACATACAGCCTCGCTTTTTTGGAATCAATGTTTTGATTTTGGTCCATGTTGTACACTTGACAGTAAAATATCCCACCGTGATCAGCAGCACTAGGAGTAAAGTTCCAAATGGATCCATTTCCCTTTGACTGATCTCCTAGATACCAGACTATTATAGCAGGTGGCCTACTGGTCCCTGCTAAACAGGTCAATGTTACTTGTACCTCAATTGTTACATTCAGTATTTCTGTTATGTTCTGGTTGTTCTGTTGTACAAATGCCTCAGTAACCCTCACTGGAAAGATTTTCAAAATAAATCATCCTTGATTAATGTAAAAGTAAAAATTTTAATAACAATAATAATAATAGTTTTAATTTATGAAAGAAGTTTATTTACCCCAGTAACTGTGTGACATTTGTTGGGGTTCAAAAAGCGACCTAAGAGTTCATTAATATTCCAAAGACGCATCAAAGCAGCTGACGCTGGTTGGTAAAACTGAACATATGACCCTTGGATTACAAGTCCATTGCTTTACGAACTGAACATATGACCCTTGGATTACAAGTCCATTGCTTTACAAACTGAACATGTGACCCTTGGATTACAAGTCCATTGATTTACAAACTGAACATGTGATCCATGGATTACAAGTCCATTGCTTTACAAATTGAACATGTTACCCTTGGATTACAAGTCCATTGCTTTACAAACTGAACATGTGACCCTTGGATTACAAGTCCATTGCTTTACAAATTGAACATGTGATCCATGGATTACAAGTCCATTGCTTTACAAATTGAACATGTGACTCTTGGATTACAAGTCCATTGCTTTACAAATTGAACATGTGACTCTTGGATTACAAGTTGATTGATTTACAAACTGAACATGTGACCCTTGGATTACAAGTCCATTTCTTTACAAATTGAACATGTGATCCATGGATTACAAATCCATTGCATTACAAACTGAACACATGACCCTTGGATTACAAGTCCATTGCTTTACAAACTGAACATGTGACCCTTGGATTACAAGTCCATTGCTTTACAAATTGAACATGTGACCCTTGGATTACAAGTCCATTGCTTTACAAACTGAACATCAACTAATTTTGCAACATGGACTCTTTGCATATGCTGATTGAAAAAAAATGAAAACAGTTGAAAGGACTGACCTTTGCACAGATTGATGGACTTGTGTATGGACCAATGGAATCTTGAAAATAAATACTATAATACTTATAATCAGGAAAGTGTTACAAAAAACAATGTACCATTTGAGAAGATCATTTTACCTGCAAATCTTACTGGTTTTGACTCTTGAGAATAGACATTTCTAGAAACATCAGAATATTCTATGCCACAAGAGAGTGTGACAGTCTTGTCAATGTTGTTTTGCCAAATGGTATAAAGTGGAAGAAAAAGACTGCTAGTATATAACTCTTCTGGTGAAGTACAGCTTCCACTTGTCACCTGTGTCCTGGTGTCAATGTAGAAAGTGTGTATCGCAGATGGTGAAATATCCTGTAAATAGCAAGAATTAGAACAGTTTAGTAACTTACAGAAATAAAATGAAACCACAACACAGTAGAATGTGTGAGTGTGTGATTTAGATTTTAATGTAGCTTTAACAATTTTTCAATCATATGGCTCTGATGTCTGCAGTGTGACAGTTTACAGTGATGTCTAGAAATGTGGCATCATGCTGCAGACATGTAGCATCATGTCCCACCCAGTCACATTATCTTTACACCAGGACTACCAGTCCTAACACTTACTGCTGAGCACAAAGCAAGGCAGCTGTTAGTACCCTTTTTAAAGTCTTTGGTATGACTTGGACAGGGTTCGAACCCATGACCTCTAACATTTGAGGGAAAGGCTCTAACGACTAGGCCACTGGAGTGGTCCCAAGACAGTAGTAATATAATGCCTAAATATTTTGATACACATTTTATTATTTTTGGGACATACAAATAATTGTATGCCACAAAATATAATTTGGTGTATATTCAAGCCTCTTATCAACAACATTAGTATAATGTCATGAACATAATAGAAATAATTACTAAAACAGCAATGCATGAGGCAACACTCTTAAATCTTGAATTTTATCAAAATGCTGATTTTGAGATGTAGCAAATAGCCTTGAATAGTAATCTCCCTTAGCATAACCACTAGGTGTCATGTATACAAAATGGAATGACCTAATTGTCTATGTTGCTATGTGCTGGTTCTGATTACTTTATAATTCACGATAATTCTATAAAGTTATATACTTAGGCAAACAAAGAAAACATACATTATGAAAAATTTGGTTTTTCAGTTAAGTAATTATGAGCATCTACTTCTGTTGTTGTAATTGCAGTATTAAATTAATTAAGGTATCAATGGTGGATTGCTGGGCTCTTGATGCATATATTCAGTAGGTTTTACATAGAAAAATACATATTCTTTTTATTTAACTGCTGCTAGGTTGTTCAGGCTTAAATTAATTAAGAAGAAAGTTATTCATCCTCATCGTCAGTCAGTTATTATGCTCTACATTAGATTGATGGGCAATATCACAAATTATACAATCCTACCTTCCAGAGCATAATCATTACAATTCTACCTTCCGGAGCATAATTATTAAAATTCTACCTTCCAGAGGTTGACTGTTACAATTTTACCTTCCAGAGCATAATCATTACAATTCTACCTTCCGGAGCATGAATTTCTACCTTCCAGAGCATAATCATTACAATTCTACCTTCCAGAGCATGAATTTCTACCTCTCAGAGCATAATCATTACAATTCTACCTTCCAGAGCATGAATTTCTACCTCTCAGAGCATAATCATTACAATTCTACCTTCCAGATCATAATCATTACAATTCTACCTTCCAGAGCATGAATTTCTACCTTCCAGAGCATGATTGTTACAATTCTACCTTCCAGAGCTTGACTGTTACAATTCTACCTTCCAGAGCATGATTTTTACAAGTCTACCTTCTAAAGCCTAATCATTAGAATTCTACCTTCTAGAGCATGGCTTACAATTTTATCTTCTGAAGCCTCATCATTTAATTCTACCTTCTGGATCCTCATCATTATAATTCTACCTTCTGGAGCCTCATCATTATAATTCTACCGTCTTGGGCCTCATCATTATAATTCTACCTTCTGAAGCCTCATCATTATAATTCTACCTTTTGGAGCCTCATCATCATAATCTACCATCTGGAATCAGACAACAATTAATAATTCTGGTTCAGTACCCTTGAATGTAGCCTCAGTCTATTTTTAGATCATTTGTTTTCCTGTCTCCATTTGGTGGTGATACAAGAGTTAGATATAAGCATCCTTGGTAAGGATTTAAAGGCAATTGTTTATTCTTTAGAATGTGAGCTTATGGTGTGGTTGTCTGTGCATTTAGGTGACAGTGCACAGTGAGTAATAAGGCCATGGTGATGATCCAGAAGTGAAATCTGTGTTCTGTTGCATGGTGTTTTGTTTACAATTCAGCCTCACCAAAAATGTAGGTCAATCCTTGACAAGGACTTCACCATAAAGTCAGCTTTGAAGGTATTTTAGATTAACATATGACTTGTTTTGATTGTCACACAGTGGAATGTTCAGTAGTGAGAAATAAATGTAGAGAATATGAAGTAAAATTAATTGTGTTCTATGGCCTTCTGGAGCCAGAAGAGACTAAAACTGTTTTCTAAGACTGAAGAATAATAAGCCCAGAGAATGCTCACACCTGACTGACACTCAAACATAAAAACAATGACAAGCAAATTTTACTGTAAATTCAACTATAAATGTGATACAGAAGGCATACATGAAGTATGTTCATTAACCTGGCCTGGACTTTTATATAAGTGAGCTAACAATATGATGCCTTCACTGTAGAAGACATGATAACCTATGAGCAGGTCAAATTTGGAGACTGGCACTACTACATGTACTCATTTGAAATTCCTGCTAAAGCATATGTTTGCTTCAAAGCATCAATTACCCTGAAGTACCAGCTAATATTTGGGGCAGGATACATGCATCCATCTGTTTGGCATTGCAGGATAGTCTGAGATTCGCTAAGGTCTACCTCTTTCGTTCCTCCTTGAGTAAAGAATAAGCCACTTGGAAATGCTGTATTGAGAAAAATAAAAACAAATGGTAAGCTGATGAGATTATTGCACTTGATATACTTTAGAATTGTATTAAGGCCTTCAAACATGCTATGTATTAGAGTTCTGTATTAAGGCCTTCAAACATATAATGTATTGAAACTTTGTATTAATGCCTTCAAACACAATGTATTAGAGCTCTGTATTGAGGCATTTAAATAAGCAATGTATTATAGTTCTGCATTGAGGCCTTTAAATATGCAATGTATTTGATCTCTGTATTAAGGTCTTCAAGCATGCAAAGCATTAGATCTCTGTATTAAGGCCTTCAAGCATGTAATGCATTAGATCTCTGTATTAGGGCCTTTACACATGCAATGTATTAGATCTCTGTATTAAGGTCTTCAAGCATGCAAAGCATTAGATCTCTGTATTAAGGCCTTCAAGCATGTAATGCATTAGATCTCTGTATTAGGGCCTTTACACATGCAATGTAGATCTCTGTATTGATGCCTTTAAACATGCAATGTATTAGATCTTTGTATTAAGGTCTTCAATCATGCAATGTACTAGATATCTGTATTAAGGCCTTTACACATGCAATGTATTAGATATCTGTATTGAGGCCTTTAAACATGCAATGTATTAGATCTTTGTATTAAGGTCTTTAAACATGCAATGTATTAGATCTTTGTGTTAAGGTCTTCAAACATGCAATGTATTAGATATCTGTATTAAGGCTTTTACACATGCAATGTATTAGATATCTGTATTGAGGCCTTTAAACATGCAATGTATTAGATCTTTGTGTTAAGGTCTTCAAACATGCAATGTACTAGATATCTGTATTAAGGCCTTTATACATGCAATGTATTAGATATCTGTATTGAGGTCTTTAAACATGCAATGTATTAGATCTTTGTGTTAAGGTCTTCAAACATGCAATGTACTAGATATCTGTATTAAGGCCTTTACACATGCAATGTATTAGATATCTGTATTGAGGCCTTCAAACATGCAATGCATTCGATCTCTATATTAAGGCCTTCAAACATGCAATGCATTAGATCTCTGTATTGAGGCCTTTACAAATGCAATGTATTAGATCTCTGTATTAAGGCCTTTACACATGCAATGTATTAGATATCTGTATTGAGGTCATTAAACATGCAATGTATTAGATCTTTGTGTTAAGGTCTTCAAACATGCAATGCATTAGATATCTGTATTAAGGCCTTTACACATGCAATGTATTAGATATCTGTATTAAGGCCTTCAAACATGCAATGTACTATATTGCTGCCTTGTATGTTGCCTCCTGTTCTTTGAATGGAGGTGTTATTTACGCCTTTGTGTTGAGGAGCTTTCTCTTTAAAGTACTTCAAGGAAAATCTAACTCCTGTAACTATATTTTTCAAACTCATGTTTTCCATACCTTTTTCAAACTTAAGGTCAATGTGAACAAATTGTGTCAAGGCTGGTCATTGTGAATGAATTTTTTGGTTAATACAGATCCAGTCTATGGACTGCATTATCGATGCTGAGCAAATTGCACAAAGTATAGTATATTCATAGATCTGCAGATAACAAATGAGCAAAAGCCAATCATGCAAAGTACTCAAGATTACAATTTTGTTTTGTTAATAAACATGAATTACACACAAAATACAAAATAAAAGATTTTGTATTGCTAACAGTAAAATAATGACACACAATGTACGCAAGATAAAGAATCTGTATTGCTCACATATAGTGTTTTGTAGGGTAAAACTAATTTTAATTATGCAATACTTATCCACTGTTATTTTTAGCTTTCATTTCCTTCTGATGTACCCTTACAGTGAAGAATTGATAGTATGATGGAATTCTTAATGCAGCTCATTTGTCCCTGCTAAACAAGTACAGTTAGCTCATCTTCCATCCTCATAGATGGCTCTTACATTAGGACCAGTACTGGATTTAGGCATAAGCTAAACAAGCAATAGCTTAGGGCCCCAAAGTCTGAACTCTGTCTGAAGGGGCCCCTCAAATTTATTTTATACCGAATATGGCCTCTATAGCTTTCCATAGCTTAGGGCCTCACTTTGTCTAAATCCGACACTGATTAAGACATCAGATAGGGGAGGAAGGAGGGCATTTGACAATAGCCATGGATAAGTATATCATAACTAAATTAAATTCCCCAAAGAAAACTACATTTTAATTGCAACATTTGCTTACCCATAGCAATTAGCTGATTTTTTCAGTAAGGATAGTTGGCTGTTGCTTCATTAAGCTAATAAAAATAAAAAGACAATGGAACACGCTAACAATTGGTAGTGAGGTTCTTGTCATGCACTTTGATATTTCTCAGAACATGTTGTGATGGGACCAAGATAAAAGATACTTGCACTTTGTTTGGATAATGAATGGAGGTAAAAGGAGATAAAGGTAGTATGGGATTAAGGTAGGCACATGATGTTGCAACAACTTGAACCTCACTGGATTTTAGTTTCATAAAAGAAAGATCTTGATCAGAAGAGAAAGGTATGCTCTTTTGATTGTGGTGACAACCCATTGTGAAATAGTGACAGCTGAAATGTCTAAAGAGCCATTGAGAGAGAGGACACAAAAGACTATTTTGTATGATCCCCAGCAGAGATTCAACTATTGGCAGTGGAGTTATGGAAGATAATTGATTTTTAGCTAAAACAATCCTGGTTGACAAAGGAGGGAAACCAAATCATAAGTCCCATTAAACTGCAGACAGCTAGTGTCAATAGATAAGGCACAAATCTCTATTGTCACAATGAGGTGAGGGCAAGTGGAAACAGTCTTGAGAGTTTGGTCTTGAAAAGAAGCCTCACTCAATTTTTCATAGGGGGTTTTGGTTACTGACCATAAAACACAAGACAGATTCATCTGGGCTAAGAGTGCATGATACAAGTCTATGTAGCTCAAAACAATAAGATTGGCATCGTGCAAATCTGAATCAATTACTGTGCCTTGATAGAATTTAAGTGTTTGAAATGGCAGCTTTATAGCCTCTTGATAGTGGATATAGAGCAATTTTTTTCTCAAAGAGAAACAAAAGGAAATCAGCCACAGAGGTTATAGTGGGACTGCTAGGATCAACATGTTGCCTTCTGCACTAATCACAGAAGATTCTCCACATGGCATCATAGACCTTGAATGTAGAAGCTATTCTGACCTGAATGATGCAACTGGCAAGTCAGCATGAAAGGTTGTTCTAGCAGAGAGATTGCTTGACATCAGCCAAGTGTGAAGTTGGAGAATTTGTGGGTTCCTGTGGAGGAGGGATCCCCGGTGTTGTGACAGAAAGTCACTCCCAAGAAGGAGAGAACTGGGTTGAGTGATTTACAGGCCAGGAAGATTGCTGAACTACAAGTGCTGGCCACAAAGAGGCTATTAGAATGATATGAGGAGTGGACATTCTGCCTTTTGCAGCACTTGAGGAATCAGTCAGAAAGGTGGGAAGGTGTAAGCGAACAGGAGACTGAATGCATCTACTGTCCAAGCTCCTTAATCTGGAACAAGAGGAAAATAAAATGGGAGTCTGTTGTTGAGCCTTGTTGCAAATAGATACACTAGGGTCCTTCTGCAAAGCAGGAACATGGACTTTGTAACAGAGCATTGAAGAGTTCTTTTTGTGAGTGTGGTTCTGCCAATTGTGGAAAGACTGTCCGCCAAAACATTCTTTCTATCTGGAATATGCTTAAGTATGAATGTTACGTTCTCTGAGGTGGCCCAGCATAGAAGGTTTTACACTTCCTCACAAAGGAAAGTGGCATTTGTGCTTCCTTGGCATTGGAAATAAGCTACAACATTTGTGTTGTCAGAGAAGACCATGACATATCGACACTTTTCTTAATGCACCTTTGCAACACCAGGTATACAGCCTTCATTTCTAGGTTGTTTCTGTGGAGGGATGATTCTAACAGGGTCCAATGTCCCTGTAGAATTATGCTCCCTGGTTCAAAATAAGCACCCCAACTGGAACCTCAAGCATCAGCCAATAGATAGGAATGGGACTGGGTGGGGACTCTAATCATGAATCTGTCCTGATTCATCCACCAAATGGTGACAAAATGCTGGTCCTTGAAAGATCACTGTTGACAGTGAATCTTTATGAGGTTTGCAACTTGTGAGAAAAATATAAAGGAAGAACTGTAGAGGTCACATATGCAGACATACTTACAGAACCAAGAAGGCATCAATGTTCAAAGTTCCCAGAAATGACAGGACAGTCAAGCAGAAAAAAGATGGTAATGTTTGTAGCCTCTCTAAATGGGGCTAGGATACAATCTATCTGATCCAGTGGAACTCTTAAGTTCTGGTTTGTGAGAAAATTCATTCCCACATAAATAAAGCCTTGTGATGGAGTGAGTTCAAATTTCTTGAGGTTGATCAAAAGGCCCAACTGAGTTCACATGGACCAAGAGTGGTAGAGATCCTGACTAAGGGACTGGATTGGAACACTGTGGTTCAGCTATGTTGACAAGCAGTCAGACCTTCTGTTCCATAGTTTTAATGTCTTTAACATGAAGGTGTGCCCAGGCTCCATTTGAAATACGCACCTTGGTTGCACTGGCATCATGTTGGAGAGGTTCTTGAGCCACTTTGGGGAATGTACTATATAGCTGGCAGAAGAGACCAAGGGTCACAACATTTAGGAGGGAACAGTCCACCCTCAATGTTGTTTATTAATATTTTGGTCTGTCAAACACCTCTCAGCAATTTCCTTGATCATAGAAGAATGGGCACAAGTCAGGGGGTAAAAGGTGACAGACTTTATTTTTTTCTTGTCAAAAGATCATACCTCCTCTTTCAAATCTAACAAAGATGAAGGATCAAGCACAACTTGTGCTTGCGCCATGTCAAACTCATTAGAGCCTACTAAAATGGAGATAGCATCATCAAGGACACTGAACTATTGGAGAGTGTGTAGGAATCACTAAATCCCTATAAGGTGGAAAAGGTATAGGAACAGGCTGTACAATGTCCCATACTGCAACATGGTCAGTAGTAGCTGAAGAAGTGTCAAGAGCTACAGAGAGATGAGAGCATCGGTCAGTCCACATGCCTTCCAAATGGTTTCCACCAATGAGGAGATGATGGGACCAGCACCACCTCTGTTATTAGGGCAAGATCCAAATGAACATTGGGGCACACATGCATACATGTTGGTTTTGCTTTTTTCAGTTACTTGGTATTACTCACAGAAATAAAAAAAACCTTTAAGATACAGATTTTTTATTGTCAATAGTTGAACATGGATCAAACAAGGAACTCCAAATCAAGATTTTGTTTTACTAATAATCTGGTTCTCAGGATGTACATTGCAAAAATTAAAACAGTAAACATCACACACCCATATTACTTGATTAAGTTCAACAGGTCAAAGAGACTTGCACTGTTGGATAATATTATAAAATAGCAATTGATTAAATGTGTCACATGAAAACAGATTAAATGTGTCATATGAAAAGAGATTAGAAATGCCCACTCTATTTCCTCTTTCCAAGCCCAGTATATACAATGGCTTCAGAGATGCAGCAAAAATAATTAAATTCCTTTGAATGAGGGCCTCAAGGTAGATTAGTTCTTAACTAATTGAGTTACCCTCTTTAAATAAAGTCATAATAAAAAGCACTTAACGATAAATAATCAAATAACATGTACTGCTACTTAATATGTAGAGTCAATTTTTGGGTTAGACATAAACAGTGGTATCTATTCTGTGAGTCAAGGTGTGGCTTATGTAAAGGAGGAATTATATGATGACATTGCATCATGAAAGCATTATCCTGACAACTAAAGCTCTATTATGAATTACCAGTTTTATCTTACAATACTCAATGGATAACCAAGCCATTTACAAGCAGTCCATTGGCAGAGTGCTGAACCTAGTTTTTGGCATTGTTCATTTACTGGCCTTTTCTTTTACATTATTTCAAATAAGATGTACTAAAGAACACATTAACCACAGTAAAGTAAAGAAGACAATCATGCTGTAGAGCAGAACAAGTTTATGTATTAAATAGCCATTTTGCCACCGAACAGGAGGATGAGCATGCATGCAAGGAAGATAATGAAGCACTAATACAAAAACATCTGAGACCTGAGCCACTTCAACACAAACACAAATGTGACTTTAATATTTAAAATTAAGACCCCAATGACTATGGTCTTTGTCAACCTTGGAATGGCTGACAGCTCTTGTTACCTACAAGTTCAAATAATGCCCATATGATGAATACCTACTGAAATTTTGGGAGCCTTTCAAGGCATACTCAATAATGGGCCTCCTTGCTCTCCATGCTTCTTCAAAAATGAAGTAGGTGCTAGGGTGTCAGCCTGTGAGATCAGACCAAATACTAAGGTTCTGGTTGTTATGCTCACCTTTACTTCAGCCTTAATCTGTACATAATGATCATTCTAATGCCTCCTTGGGTAAATTTCCTATATACAGTGTGACCCTACTAGTGGGGTCCATCGAACCTGACCATGTTATTGAAAAAACCATGTTATAACCATCCAAATCAGTTAGCTGAAGAAAATGATGCATATACCTAAGCTATGGTGGTAGTGGTGGGGTAATAAATGTGGTGCACAAATAGGTGCTTTTGACTAAATGAAGACAAACTAATGTAACAAAACACTTGTATTTTGCCAACTTATATGTGTGCTGTAAATCCATAATGCATTAAGTATTGTACTTGTATATAATAAATTCATTAATTCAATTATAGATCACATATTGTAAACTTTATTTATGACCATCTTCCCATTCGAAAACATAAAACATATATATAAAAAATGGGAGGTCTCATTTTGATCAATATCTGATAGTCACTTAACAATTCACTACAGTTGCAAGTAGCAGTAGCATAGTTCTCTGCATGCTTTATGTTCAATGAACTTAAACTGACCTAGAACTTGGTCAGCTAAAAAGAGTATCATTTTACTGTGGCTACCCAGGGCAGGAGACTATTCATTGGGATATGAAAACTTGAATAAATTAAAATGTTTAAGATACCTATCTTCAATTAACTTATTAGCCACATATACATTCAGTGGTTTCTGATGATTGGAAAATTAACTTGTGTTTAGTGCCAGTGTTGGAAGTGACTGTAAGCATAATAGTTTCCTGCATAAATGAATTTGTCATAGCACAATAAATATGTTGCAGCAAATTTGGAAATGCAAAAGTCTATCAGATTCTATTGTTTAAAGTTCTGTGATGACTTTCTTTGATTAAAAGTTAATTGTTTTTATTGAAGACTGTAGTTGGCTTTCTTTGATGAAGGTTGCATGTGATATTGAAGTTACTTCTAAAGAACAGCTTTAGAGGACCAAACAAATGTCTGCAGTGGTAATATCAAATAATTGTAGAACATTTATTGAGACATGACCTTTTCATTTGCAAAGTATTTATACATAATGGTCTATTTTTTCTAGGTACATTTTAAAACAAAAGGAATTAGCCATTTTGGTCAAGTGTAACTGTTACTATTCCTGCCTTCAAAAGTTTGTTCATTTTAGCTATTCCTAATATCACAGACAGTTCAAAATCTTCATCCGTTTACCAGCAAATTAAAGATCTCTTTAAAAAGAATTCTGTCTTTGAGAATAGATACAAGTTAATCCCTTTTCACTAGGGTCAGGGGTCATTCAATATTTAAAACTAGTCTGAAAAGGCAGGCAAAGTTCATGGGTCATAAAGAATTGACATATTGACATAATGTTTCTTCTGATATCCTATTCATCACTGGTTTCTCTCATAAAAATTTTCTTATAATCTAATGAATGGCAAGATGAGCAACTGGCTAACCCAGATAGTACATTTTAAATGGAAACAGCTATATTCAAGACAAGCTTTTATGCCAATTTGAAGGCACTGAAAATGTAAATTAGAGAACAGATTAAAGTCTGCTAAACAAATATGGGAAAGAAAAACCTATGCATATATTGATTTTGTTGAATAGTGCATTTAAAAATATCCTGAAAATTTTACTTGAAACATTTAAGTACATTTCAAGGCTACATCCAATTAGTGTTATTATTTATACTTAGAATGAACTCTCCAGATATAAATGTTCCTGGAACAATCTCTTTGGGAAAAATGTTGTCCTAAATCCCATCAAGCTACAGCACTGGAATTATGTCCAAATTTATAAACTGTTATTCATATTAACATATAATCCCTGAGTGTATCTCAGTTTCCCCTAAAAAAAGCAGGAGGATCTGCATGACATAACACAATTCATGAATACAGCTAAGGGAGTTGAATTAAATGTATTACTCTGTGTGTATGTCTGATTTAGATATTAATATATCTTGAACAATTTTCCAGTCATATTGCAATGGCATCTGCAGAGCATCATGCCACAGACACGTAGCATTCATATTATCCTGACACCAGGTTGACCAGTCCTAACACTGACCTCTTAATGCTAAGCAGCAAGTATGGTAGCTGCTAAATATCATTTGGTATGACTTGTGTGGGATTTAAACTCTCAGCATCCTGCATAAGAGTCAGATGATCTAAACCTATCACTTCCTTGTGTCTGAAAAATTCACAAGACATGTACTGACTTCTTACTGTAGGCCAACAACTAAAATATTAGCAATTTTCTTAATAAAACTACACGCAATAGAATTGCTTACAATAAACCTCAAGTGTGAGATTTTGGCTGACCCCTGCTAAACACATCCATAAATCCTCATCTCTATTCAGGGATGATATTGTCACTTCTGCTTTGTCATTATCAGCAGTGAATGTATAGCCAATCTGAGGGTCTGCATTTGGGAGACATCTGTTGCTGTTCGAGAAGGTGCAAGACATAAACACAAGCTACTCACATGAGTAAAAGAGAGGTATAAATATAATTACTTACAATAAACATTAAGTGAGATGCTTTGGTTTATTCCAGAAGAACACATCCATAATCCCTCATCTCTTGTTCTATTCAGGGATGATATTGTCACTTCTGCTTTGTCATTATCAGCAGTGAATGTATAGCCAATCTGAGGGACTGATTTTGGAACACATCCTTGGCTGTTGCATGCTGCCTTGTAAAGTCCATTCTGAAACCAATTCCTGCTTGTTACAGTTGAATAACAAGATATTGTGACTGTTTTGGAAACTTCAGGCAAAGATGGGTTGATGAGAATAATTCCTGTAAATACATATATATAGCAAAGCATCAATAACTGAGAAGATATTTATAGCAAAAGCAAATTATGTGACAATTATATGAAAAAGGATTTGTTATATTTAGATATGAATATAGACAATATTGACAGTATATTTTGACAGCTTGCATGCATCTTCATTCTACTACCTGGAATGTTCATTGTCAGCAATCTGATAAAGGAACTAAACATTTTAGTTAAGTGTTTTGAAAAAACAAATACCAATGTCTTTCCAAATGTACTTTCAATGGCAAATATAAGCTATAGACTTCCAAACAGGTTTGGAAATAGTAGGTCACCTGATGGCTGTAATAAGCAAATGTCCCTTGAGAGGGAATGAAGCTCTACTCTTAAAAGAATTACAAAGAAAATTAATGACCATTTCTTCTATCTAACAGCTAAGTGTTGAAACAATTGTAGCTATTTTTCAGCTGTAACATTCTTAAATTACCAATTACAATATTTTTATTGGAGGTAACCATTTTCATTTAGCTCAAGCTTATAATGGAGATCATTCCAAGACGTCTAATGAAAACCCCATACTCATATGACCAACCATCCTTGAGTAAAGAGATTTACAATTTACATTTAATAGCAACTAAAATATCACAGAAATGGTTCAAAAATATTGCTGACATCAATTTAGGAGGAATAATAATAAAAAGATTTTGAAACCTTGATATTTGATTGGCATCATTTTATTTCATGACCAACAAGACACTATGCGTAGTCTATTTGCAAAATTCTAATGTCAGTAGGACCTTTTATTCAAAGAGAGTAGCAATAGTTGTAATGTTAAGATAGATGTCATACCAGCCATATTTGAAATTTGATCAACACCATTTTATTTTAGAACATGCAAATTAGTTTACCATTGAAATCCTAATGTTAATATGACTTTTGGTCTATGGTGAGAAGCTTAGTACAAATATCTGACAGATAAACACCATGGTGTTGATATTATACTTCAGCTCAACAAAACTGTTATTGAAGACTAAATAACATAAGACATCTTTAGGTGAAAACCCCATGTAGATATTAGATTTCTGGTTGGCAACAATTTGATTTAGGAACAGCTATAGTCAGCATAATGAAAACCCTATGCTGATGCAACCTTCCATTCAAGAAGAATCGCAAAAACAAGATTTTCAATTGGCTGTTTTTTTCTCCATTAAAGAGAAGTTGTAAAATCAAGATTGACAAAACTGCTGCCATGGTAGCCACATTAGAGATTGGATCAGCACTAATTTCATTCAGAACCAACAAGACACTAAAACTCTTTTAGTGAAAACCTTATGCTGCTAAAACAGGTGGAGTAGCCATAACAAGATTTTGAAGCCAGGCCACCATGGCAAGCATATACAAGTCATAAGAGCTGTGGCATTTTCATTAAAGCCCATCTATACCATGGGATGACTAACATTTTTTGGCATTCAGTCATAAATTTAGGAGTGGAGATAACTATCTTGTTTGAACAGATGAATAGATGCCAGACAATAGGCCATTGTTCAGAGTTTTCTTCTCCTATCTTCAACCAGCTGAGCTAATAGAAATGTCATTGTCTACACTTTTTATTCTTGATTTTTTACACTGACAAAAGTGGTTTTCTTCTTATTCCATTCAGGCAAATCTAGATTATGAATTTCCTCTGTGTGGTTGAATTGAACTATATGAAATGATAAATATTCAATACTATCAAAGGTACATCTTGGCTTTCTGTCCTGCAAAAATTTGGTTTACAAATGTCTAATATTCGATGTCATCATTGATTTTACCTAAGTACATTATGTTTATAGATCTTATCCTATGGCATAAAACATTTGAAAGGCTCAGTTCTTGTATACTTCTTGACTGGGTGGGAATACTGACTTGGTTATATTGTTTGCTTTTTATTTTGCATGTTCTAAGTTTCCCACATCATGTATCTAAAACAAAGTATTATTTCGTTTGATATATACTAATAAATAATTCTAGTCATTTTTTTTAATTATTAAGATCAATTACCAGTATTTTAATATCCCTAAATAGTAAGTTTATGTTGTCACTCTTTGGAATTGCTTTTAATCAGGAAACTTCACTAAGTTTCATTGGGTAAAAAAGTATGCAAAAAAACAATGTCACTAGTATATTGTGTGATGGATTCATGAAACTTGCACTCAAGGTTTACACAAAATATCATTACCTGAGGCTACTTGCACAATTATTAAAAGCAAAGCACAGTCCATCTTAATGACCTTATTAGGTGAACCTCATGATGAACTGGAAAAAGAAATGAAAAAAAATAACTTATTTGTATATGAAGTCCTGTGAACATGCAAAATTCTATGCTGAATTTGAATACAAATTGGAAATATGCACACAGCTATACCAACAGGTTTTACTCTGTTATCACTATAGCTCTGTCCAATACACATATATACACAAATATTTCCCCTCTAACTCCATATATATATATATATATATATATATATATATATATATATATATATATATATATATATATATATATATATATATATATAGATGTTTGTCCTCCAGCTCTAACTCCATATAAAGAAGTATTTCACCTCTAACTCCATATAAATAAGTATTTCCCCTCTACCTCCATATAAACAAGTATTTCCCCTCTAACTCCATATAAACAAGTATTTCCCATCTAACTCCATATAAACAAGTATTTCCCCTCTAACTCTATATAAACAAGTATTTCCCCTCTACCTTCATATAAACAATTATTTCCCCTCTAACTCCAAATAAACACGTATTTCCACTCTAACTCCATATAAACAATTATTTCCCCTCTAACTCCAAATAAACAAGTATTTCCCCTCTAACTCCATATAAACAAGTATTTCCCCTCTAACTCCATATAAACAAGTATTTCCCCTCTAACTCTATATAAACAAGTATTTCCCCTCTGACTCCATATAAACAATTATTTCCCCTCCAACTCCAAATAAACAAGTATTTCCCCTCTAACTACATATAAACAATTATTTCCCCTCTAACTCTAGATAAACAAGTATTTCCCCTCTACCTCCAAATAAACAAGTATTTCCCCTCTAACTCCATATAAACAAGTATTTCCCCTCTAACTCTATATAAACAAGTATTTCCCCTCTAACTCTACATACACATGTATTTGCACTCTAACTCCATATAAACAAGTATTTCCCCTCTAACTCCATATAAACAATTATTTCCTAACTCCAAATAAACAAGTGTTTCCCCTCTAACTCCATAAAATCAAGTATTTCCCCTCTAACTCCATATAAACAAGTATTTCCCCTCTAACTCCATATAAACAAGTATTTCCCATCTAATTCCATATAAACAAGTATTTCCCCTCTAACTCCATATAAACAAGTATTTCCCCTCTAACTCCATATAAACAAGTATTTCCCCTCTAACTCCATATAAACAATTATTTCCCCTCTAACTCCAAATAAACAAGTATTTCCCCTCTACCTCCATATAAACAAGTATTTCCCCTCTAACTCCATATAAACACGTATTTCCCATCTAACTCCAAATAAACAAGTATTTCCCCTCTACCTCCAAATAAACAAGTATTTCCCCTCTACCTCCATATAAACAAGTATTTTTCCTCTAACTCCATATAAACAAGTATTTCCCCTCTAACTCTATATAAACAAGTATTTCCCCTCTAACTCTACATGCACATGTATTTGCACTCTAACTCCATATAAATAAGTATTTCCCCTCTAACTCCAAATAAACAAGTATTTTCCCTCTACCTCCATATAAACAAGTATTTCCCCTCTAACTCCATATAAACAAGTATTTCCCCTCTAACTCCATATAAACAAGTATTTCCCCTCTACCTCCATATAAACAAGTATTTCCCCTCTAACTCCAAATAAACAAGCATTTCCCCTCTACCTCCATATAAACAAGTATTTCCCCTCTAACTCCATATAAACAAGTATTTCCCCTCTAACTCTATATACACATGTATTTGCACTCTAACTCCATATAAACAATTATTTCCCCTCTAACTCCATATAAACAATTATTTCCCCTCTAACTCCATATAAACAAGTATTTCCCCTCTAACTCTACATACACATGTATTTGCACTCTAACTCCATATAAACAAGTATTTCCCCTCTAACTCTACATACACATGTATTTGCACTCTAACTCTATATATGCGTGTTCAACTCTAACTCCATAAAAATATGTTTCCCTCCTAACTCCATACACACAAGTGTTTCCCCCTATAACTCCATTTATAGTCATGTGTTTGACTCTAACTTCATATGGAGGTAATGAAATATAATTCCAAAACTGGTGTGTACATCTAACGATGACTATGAATCGCACTTAGAATTAAGATCTATAGGTGTATATAATATTTTTAATAATAATTCAAATAACAACAATTATATGTATATATATATATATATATATATATATATATATATATATATATATATATATATATATATATATATATATATATATATATATATATAACATTATTATTATTATTATTATTATTATTATTATTATTATTATTATTATTATTATTTTACTTACAAAAAAGGTGATGTGTTTGTCCTTTCTGTCTACTCTCCCCCAATCATTCAGTGAAAACTCATAGAATGTCATTAGTACCTTACTGATGGGTAGTATTTCATTCAGTCAAAACTTATACAGTGTGCTATTAGTATCTTACAGACAGGTAGTATTTTTAATTATTCCCAGAAAAAATTCCTGAAGATTGGAAGCTGCCTTGGAATAATTACTCACTTGTTTTGTGAACTTTATAATGATTGGTATACATGTACAGTGATCTCAGTGTTACCAGACTGACTGCTTGAATTGTCATTTGGACTTTACATAGATGCACATTAATTTGATATGTAGTATATTATCTTGGCATTTCTCAAATGATCTGGTCTCTATCAGGTAGTGTTTTTAATTTCTCAGTTGACTTTTCCTTTTTATGATTGTTATGATATTAGCCAGGATGTGTTTTATAGACATGCCATCCTGATATTAGCCAGGATGTGTTTTATAGACATGCCATCCTGATATTAGCCAGGATGTGTTTTATAGACATGCCATCCTGATATGCTTTTATCACATAAATTATTGCAATAATCTAAATATTGTTGTATATAAAATATCTTCCTTATGTTACTCAGAATTGATAAACCTGAATTAACTTTGTAACTGATCACTACAGAACTGTCGCATGAAGTGTAAGTTCAATAAATCTTGTACCTATGCTAGCAAAATAATGTCCATATGCTGATCAAATACTGTATTTATGCTGGTAAAATACAGTACCTATGCTGGTAAAATACTGTACCTATAATGTAATATTGCAGTACATTTTCATCATAAACACTCATTCATGCTGCTTTTGATCATAGGCTGCTTTCACACTGAATATTAAGTCTTTTTGATGTTTGAAAATATCATATTTAATACCAGTTGAAATTAGAGTGAGACCATGTAGTGAGTTCTTTCTAGAATACATGTCTAAGTCAAGATATATCAAAGCTACAGAAGAACCAGCTATGCCTGAAATTCCCACTGCTGGCTGAAATAATTACCATGTTGGCTTATAATACTGGATATCAGATTTATTTCCATTTAGAACCAATTTAAACATAAGATTCATGACCAGTAATGTTAGAAGATTTTCAAAATGTCCAATTGGCACTATTTTCATTTAGGACCAAATATACCATGGAATAAATGTGTTCAAAGAATTATAGCAATCCTCCCTGTGGTTTAGGAGGAGTGTTGATAACTTTTACTAATGGATGGAGAGATGAAGGATGACAAACCAACCTATAGGCTATTTATGTTTATGACAAGTTGATCTAGAAAGCTATTAAACCAAATCAAGACAAATACGATATTAAGATATACTGAGCAGGCTTTAAGGCATGATTGGCTTTTGTTTATAAATGAGGGTCACAGTCTGGTCATACCTGTCTAATGTCATCTTTATTAAACATGTTTACATCAACCTGAGTTCAAGACATTAGTTTTCATAATGGAAAGTCTGGGTCTGTCTGATTTTGGTCATGCTCTTTACTAAAATATTAGTAAAATATCTGACCTTTTTATCAACTAAGTGTTTTAGAAATGAATGTTTGACCATCATGCTGTCCTCTTAGATTTTTACAATAATATTGTTTTCATCAGATGTTTTCATTATTTTATTATCTGTAGTGGAATCTGTATTTTATTTGTGTTCAGTTATAATTTGAGAGCACTATTTAAATTATTCATTGGAGCTACAAAGTGCTCTTTTGAACTAAACCACTATTTTGGGATTATTATGAATTAAGCACTGTTTGGGATTTAATTCACAATTGTCATGGAATTGTATAAATCTCTTTATTTATTAAATACATGTACTCAGGGGGTTTTTGTTTTGTGTACAATGATACCCGAGGGCAATTTATGTATATTGTACAATATTTTGAAACAGTGAGTTTGGTTTATTCTATGCCACACATACAAAGTGCATTTGATGGGAGAACCAAATACATCAAGTGGACAATGTAAGATGGCATCATCTGTGTATAAATGCCTCACCATAAGGTGAAAATCTTTACAATATAGATTGTCTTAACAGTGAGCAGTCTACTTAAAAACTTGCACATCTTCTCTAGAGGTATGTGAGTTATTTATTAATTTTGTGTGTATAAATTTTTGTATTAATTTCTTGTGTATAAGTTATAACTATTGTACTACCACATTTATATTTGTATAGTTTCTATGTAGCTTCAGCTTACATAGTATAATGCATATATCATCTATTCCTGTTTGTTTCTTAGCAAGAGATTTATATCAGCAATATAAAGTTGCATTTTTAAAGACACGATTAGTACCATAGGTATCTTATTGGAGACAGGTAGGTTCACTTCTGAACTTGTTTATTGCTTTGTAATGTTGTCCTGATAATTTATATACCTTACCATATATAACATCATTACATATTATTGCATATGCCCATGGCATGCATAGTACACAGTGCTAGATGTATTTTCAGCAGATTGGGGTCAACATGGTACAAGCTGTAGAGCTAACCATGGAGGTTGACCATAACAGATGTAAACCATAGCAGCCATGGAGTTGAGTGAACAGTATTGCTGGTCAAGTAGCCGGTGAACAGGCATTGCTGACCAATATGTTGGCGATGATTGCTTGACTGACAAAGGAAAAAATTGGTGGTTGGTGACTATCTGTAATGCTGACTGCTTGATTCACCAGTGTGACTGGTAGCCAAGTATTCTGGTGATGGAGTGTTAACTCCATAATTTATTTTTTTAGCTGTGGGCTAATTTTGGGTTGTTATTCCCAGTGTTTTGGGACTGTAAGGATTGTATGATATCTGTCCCTTTGTTTTCGTCATTTTACTATGTGAAATTTACTGTGAATCAATAACTTTGTCCTTGTACTGTGAGGTCATTCATCTGTATTTATATTTTTGTCACATTATTAGGTACATGCAGATTGTGTTAATATTTGGATCTTATTCATGTGCTAATTAATCATAATTCCTTTTTCACTCAAATCATTAATCAATAAACACAGTATTTGTATCACCATCAAATGTGTTGTTATAAATCTGAAGTCCAACCTGGTTATCTTGTTGCAAGAATGCTATAAGTTCCTTTTAAATATTCACCTTTTATTCAAGGGAAATAAATTATTTGTTGAAATTTAATAAAATCCTTGTGTTTTGTTATTTCTGTTACTTAGCTTAAGACCATTGAGTTGTAACAAGTTTAATTCAGAAAACATTACTTGATGTAGACAAATGAATGTGTTAGATATGCTGATATATATTAGCAGCTGACTTTATTTACATTTTCAGTTTTTTGAATCCATTTTTCACATTTTCTAAATTAAAATTAACTTGGATTTTTGGGGTCCTGTATACTTATTGGTTTTTTTTCTTGCTAATGCTGTTTGGTTTAGGACTAAGTATACAACAGGGACATGATGGAGCACAGGCTGACATAATATATTAATTCTTCCTCCTAGTGACTGTGATATTTGTCCTTGCAGACACCTATTAAAAGACATGTTTTTAATGGACAATGTATCTCTGTATCATTTTTGTACTTATAGTATTTTCAATTCTGTACATAAACTACAACTGTCTATTAAATCTACAAAAATTTAGTGATCACATATTGGTCGTTTGTAAATAGGCTTCACAATAACAAGCATTCTTTTTCTGGACATTGTTATTAATATTAAAAGAAGCCACAAATACCCAAACTAGGTGACAGTAACCCAGTATATATTCCTTCGAGCGTATAGTTTTTGTTTCAGAAACTCTTTTTTGTAAGACTATTTTCTAAACTTAAGCTTGGAGTGATTTCTCATGTCTCTGTAACTGTGCTGTGTAATCTGTACCCCCTTTCCTGGGAATAAAACTGCACCATCACCAGGGTCAATGACTTTAAAATTCTTTCATTGCTTAATAGTACTGAATTTTACATTTTATCAACTTGGTGAGTTGATGCAGCTTGAAGAACAAACATAAAAATGTCCAGAGTAAGTCATTGTGACCTATATTACCACATTACTAGTATCAAGATCAATGTTTCTTTTTACATCTGTATCAGGGGTGTATACATTATATTTTCAGTCAACTTATCTGTATCAGGGGTGTATACATTGTGTTTTCTGACTACATATCTGTATCAGGGGTGTATACATTATGTTTTCAGTCTACTTAATTGTATGGTTCCAAAGCTCACATGACTACTGGCCACTTCAGATGTTGTTCTTTTAACATTTTTATATATTGGGTACACCCTCTATAGTTTGTAATCCCCATCCAATTTTATACACAAAGAGCCTGAGGAATATAAAACAATGCATAAAACTGATTCATTTCATTTGTTAATCTACAATGTCTAACCCAATTATGAGCAGGGGATCTCTAGTACTGACATGTCCCAGAAGTGTAAACAATGATCACAGTCATTATCATTTTCCATGAAAATTCTATTTACTGTGATGAGGTAGGGGTTTCGGATTACACATACATAAAAGTTAACACTGCACTGCTGGTATCCAGTATTTTAATTTTTTTTATTTTAATATCCCTTCACAAAGCAGAATAGAAAAATATGCCTTAGATTTGAAATCATGCAGAGTCAGCAGTTTGTACATTTATTGTGCAAATTCATCAAATTATATATGCCCATATTAACTATGGTCACATTATCAGCAATGAAACACTTGTCTGGCTTGAAATGCCAAAGGTGACAATTTTAGGACCACTGCTGATAATCAGGTCTGAAATGATAAATTAATGACTGAGATGACCACATATTGAGCATTTTTTATATATCCTTCAGGCATTTCATTTTCAAAATCAGAAGCAGGGTATCAACAAACTGCCTTTTGGGTTACCAACCACAGTATTTCAGTAAGTATAAACAGCAGCCAGCATTGTGGTGTAAATACCCATTTAAACCATTGTATCCAAGATTTTATTTTCATTTGATTTTTAATTTATACAATACTACTTGATTCTTTTTTTGTATTTAAACAAAACCTGAAAAATGGCTTCCCAAGATTCCAAGCATATGAACTATCTTGCAGTAACAGGGCAAATGCAGTTTCACTTGATTACTGGTAAAGTTTAAATTATAATGAATGATGAATGTTAACAACATTCTTATTATAAAAAAAACATAATTATCTAAACTATTTGATATATTTGGGTTGTTTCTTTGGTTTTGCAAACATTTTATCACTTTACAATTGTATATATCTACATGTTTTAATGGCACATTAAATGTAAATATTTATCCATTGAAAAATGTGGGCTACAAAAATTATGTGTGGACTTCCCCAGTTTCCCATTTCAAAGCCCATTTAACTACTCCACATACCTGAGAATTGTCTACCCTGCCTTTAATATTTGAAAATTGTCTACCCTGCATTTAATATTTTAGATTTGTCTAACCCTGCCTTTAATATTTTAGATTTGTCTACCCCTGCCTTTATTATTTGAGATTTTTCTACCCCTTCCTGTAATATTTAAGATTTGTCTACCCCTGCCTTTAATATTTGAGATTTGTCTACCCCTGCCTTTAATATTTGAGATTTGTCTACCCCTGCCTTTAAATTTGAGATTTTTCTACCCCTGCATTTAATATTTTAATCACAGTCACATTAAAAGCTTTTACACTGAACAATCATAACCCTAAAATCCTTCTTTTAAAGTATTACCTTCTTAGAGCCTGATGTTGCTTTGAGTATTTCTTGCAGTTATATAAAAATATATGGGCCCAATGTATAATTAAAGTTTACTGTCATTGTGTCAAATTGGCATGTTTTTAATAACCATCAGAAATCCTGATTTTGAGATATTTATGGTAACAGTCATATATAAACATGTAAATCAAGATGGCTGTTCATTTGTTGCCCAAGATATGCATTTGATCTCCTGTGCAAGTCTAGTTTTAAAAGATAGCAAACAACCAATTCATTTTCAAGCCTAACGCAAATTAAATATAATCCAGATTAATTTTCTGTGCTAACAAGGCTTATGCTTATTAGGTTCCATACAATATAAACAGTCAAGTGAGACCTAAAGAATTTGCATGCAAGTGTGATTAATAGAAACAAGGCTGTGTTTTAAAATGTTGGGCAATTCTGAATAAAATGTCATCTTAAATAGTTAACAAATTTAAAAATGTGTATTTGCTTAATTTATTGCATTCTGTTGATGGTCCATATGTTTTCATACCAAGCGACAGCTATGACTCTCTGTCACACTTTATCTTTGTTCCTTCTCACTTAAACCTATATTTTTGATGCACACAAATTAGCTTCATAAAGTTTCATAGTTTACAAATCCCTGCAGTATGTTAGGAGCCAGTGCTTTTAATTATATAGTAAAAGAAAATTAATTATATAGTTTAAAAAAAGTTAAGAGTTTTTGAGAAATCTCAAAAGGAGTTTAGTTTTTGGTAAGTAAAATCCTACAAAATATGAACTCTTTAGTGTTTAAACAGTGTGCAAGTGCAAGGCACACATACACGGATCAGCAACCATTCACTGGAATTATAACCACAATCTAAAACAGGACATTCATCATACCTTAATGTCTAAGACAGGACATTCACCTTAATGTCTAAGACAGGACATTCATCATACCTTAATGTCTAAGACAGGACATTCACCTTAATGTCTAAGACAGGACATTCATCATACCTAATGTCTAAGACATGACATTCATCATACCTAATGTCTATGACAGGACATTCATCATACCTAATGTCTAAGACAGAACATTCATCATACCTAATGTCTAAGACAGGACATTCACCTTAATGTCTAAGACAGGACATTCATCATACCTAATGTCTAAGACAGGACATTCACCTTAATGTCTAAGACAGGACATTCATCATACCTAATGTCTAAGACAGGACATTCATCATACCTAATGTCTAAGACAGGACATTCATCATACCTAATGTCTAAGACAGGACATTCATCATACCTAATGTCTAAGATAAGGACATTCACCTTAATGTCTAAGACAGGACATTCACCTTAATGTCTAAGACAGGACATTCATCATATCTAATGTCTAAGACAGGACATTCACCTTCATGTCTAAGACAGGACATTCACCTTAATGTCTAAGACAGGACATTCATCATACCTTAATGTCTAAGACAGGACATTCATCATACCTAATGTCTAAGACAGGACATTCACCTTCATGTCTAAGACAGGACATTCATCATACCTAATGTCTAAGACAGGACATTCATCATACCTAATGTCTAAGACAGGACATTCATCATACCTAATGTCTAAGACAGGACATTCACCTTAATGTCTAAGACAGGACATTCATCATACCTAATGTCTAAGACAGGACATTCACCTTCATGTCTAAGACAGGACATTCACCTTAATGTCTAAGACAGGACATTCATCATACCTTAATGTCTAAGACAGGACATTCATCATACCTAATGTCTAAGACAGGACATTCAACTTCATGTCTAAGACAGGACATTCATCATACCTAATGTCTAAGACAGGACATTCATCATAGCTAATGTCTAAGACAGGACATTCATCATACCTTAATGTCTAAGACAGGACATTCATCATACCTAATGTCTAAGACAGGACATTCAACTTCATGTCTAAGACAGGACATTCATCATACCTAATGTCTAAGACAGGACATTCATCATAGCTAATGTCTAAGACAGGACATTCACCTTAATGTCTAAGACAGGACATTCATCATACCTAATGTCTAAGACATGACATTCATCATACCTAATGTCTAAGACAGGACATTCACCTTAATGTCTAAGACAGGACATTCATCATACCTAATGTCTAGGACTCCAACAAAGATGAAGCAAATACATCTCAGCCTGTACAAACTCCACATCAACTGGTGCTGCTGATGACTTCTTGTGAATTCTGAAAGACGATATTCTTACACCTATAAGTACCAATTCTGCTGGTGTGTTATCCAAGTCCTTCAGGTCTACAACAAAAAGACCAGGAGAACATCAACAGAAAAGAAGTCTCACACTATAAGACTGATGATAAAGTTAGCATTATTTTAACATAAAAAATCTAATTTTGTTTGCAACTTTTCAACTATTTATGTGTTTCATTCTAACAACATGTAGTATTATTCATAAATGAATTGGACTGTACATATTTTGTTGTAACAAATATGGGAAACGTGTTCACATTTTGAAATCGACATATTGGGATGATACAAGTAAAACAGTAGATGATGCACTGCATGTTTTAGTTGTGTCCCTCTTAATTAAATCACTCCGTACCCTACTGATGTTGCACACAAGCTTAATTTGAATGGGATTTTTTTTTCTTAAAATGCCATAAGATACTGATTTTCGCCAAATATTAGATTAGTGATGCACTCAAAGGCCATTGTACATCAAATCTGTCCAAAGAAAATAAAAGCTCTGGATTTAAATAGTGCAGTCTTTGGATACAAAAATAAAGGCATAACATTAAATTAATCCTCATTAAATTATGAAAGTATGCAAAACATGTACTGTAAATATAAAGAAACTTAATAACAAGGAAAAGTAATTCAATTAAAACACTTTGTATAAACTTCAAACGTTTAAGTAGTTAATTATATAATGGGCAAGAAGTGACACAACTATGACAGTGTTGAGTTAGCTTCCTTTATATGTTTATTCCCTGTGTGATGATACATCTTAGTATGTCAGATTCATGCTACATGGATAATGAGGACATGATTTTTAGCACAGTAAATGGGATTTGAAATGAGGATATGATTTTTAGCACAGTAAATGGGATTTGAAATGAGGACATGATTTTTAGCACAGTAAATGGGATTTGAAATGAAGACATGATTTTTAGCACAGTAAATGGAATTTGAAATGACAAAATTTCTTAAGGTTTTACAAACCAGATTTTGTTTATGTTGGAACTATAAACACAAAGCTCATTCCTAACATCTTAAAAAATATTGGGGAGGCAGGGAGAAAAATTTGACTATTTGGTGAGACCCAAGGCACCTTCATTTACAACTTGTTGGTCAGTCCAATGGATCTTAAACATTTTATCATACGAGTGACATGAGAATAATTTATACCATTAAGTCTGTCCATGATGCTACCTTAATGCCAATTAATGCTGACATACTTCCAGGTCTTCCTTGGTGAACTCAAACATTTGAAATACAACATCAACTGCTCTGACCAAACTGCCAATTAAAAACTAAATTATACTTTAAAAAATTAGCATTATTATTAACAAGATAAATTGCTCCTAATGTAAAGCAATTTGTAACACTCATGACTATTTTTTTTATCCTATGTATGATTAATGGGTTTTACAGCAACAAATCTGTCCAACAACTGATAGGGTCAATCATTGTGCTAGTAAAGCATTTGACAGAGTCAATCATTGTGCTAGTACAGCATTTGATAGGATCAATCATTGTGGTGCTAGTACAGCATTTGATAGGATCAATCATTGTGGTGCTAGTACAGCATTTGAAAGGGTCAATCATTGTGGTGCTAGTAAAGCATTTGATAGGGTCAATCATTGTGGTGCTAGTAAAGCATTTGACAGGGTCAATCATTGTGCTAGTACAGCATTTGATAGGATCAATCATTGTGGTGCTAGTACAGCATTTGATAGGGTCAATCATTGTGGTGCTAGTAAAGCATTTGACAGGGTCAATCATTGTGCTTCTAGTAAAGCATTTGATAGGGTCAATCATTGTGGTGCTAGTAAAGCATTTGACAGGGTCAATCATTGTGGTGCTAGTAAAGCATTTGATAGGGTCAATCATTGTGGTGCTAGTAAAGCATTTGATAGGGTCAATCATTGTGGTGCTAGTAAAGCATTTGACAGGGTCAATCATTGTGCTTCTAGTAAAGCATTTGATAGGGTCAATCATTGTGATGCTAGTAAAGCATTTGATAGGATAAATCATTGTGATGCTAGTAAAGCATTTGATAGGGTCAATCATTGTGGTGCTAGTAAAGCATTTGATAGGGTCAATCATTGTGGTGCTAGTAAAGCATTTGATAGGGTCAATCATTGTGGTGCTAGTAAAGCATTTGATATGGTCAATCATTGTGGTGCTAGTACAGCTTTTGACAGGGTCAATCATTGTGGTGCTAGTAAAGCATTTGATAGGGTCAATCATTATGGTGCTAGTAAAGCATTTGATAGGGGCAATCATTGTGGTGCTAGTAAAGCATTTGAAAGGGTCAATCATTGTGGTGCTAGTAAAGCATTTGATAGGGTCAATCATTGTGGTGCTAGTAAAGCATTTGACAGGGTCAATCATTGTGGTGCTAGTAAAGCATTTGATAGGGTCAATCATTGTGGTGCTAGTAAAGCATTTGATAGGGTCAATCATTATGGTGCTAGTAAAGCATTTGATAGGGTCAATCATTGTGGTGCTAGTAAAGCATTTGAAAGGGTCAATCATTGTGGTGCTAGTAAAGCATTTGACAGGGTCAATCATTGTGCTTCTAGTAAAGCATTTGATAGGGTCAATCATTGTGATGCTAGTAAAGCATTTGATAGGATAAATCATTGTGATGCTAGTAAAGCATTTGATAGGGTCAATCATTGTGGTGCTAGTAAAGCATTTGATAGGGTCAATCATTGTGGTGCTAGTAAAGCATTTGATAGGGTCAATCATTGTGGTGCTAGTAAAGCATTTGATAGGGTCAATCATTGTGGTGCTAGTACAGCTTTTGACAGGGTCAATCATTGTGGTGCTAGTAAAGCATTTGATAGGGTCAATCATTATGGTGCTAGTAAAGCATTTGATAGGGGCAATCATTGTGGTGCTAGTAAAGCATTTGAAAGGGTCAATCATTGTGGTGCTAGTAAAGCATTTGATAGGGTCAATCATTGTGGTGCTAGTAAAGCATTTGACTGGGTCAATCATTGTGGTGCTAGTAAAGCATTTGATAGGGTCAATCATTGTGGTGCTAGTAAAGCATTTGATAGGGTCAATCATTATGGTGCTAGTAAAGCATTTGATAGGGTCAATCATTGTGGTGCTAGTAAAGCATTTGAAAGGGTCAATCATTGTGGTGCTAGTAAAGCATTTGATATGGTCAATCATTGTGGTGCTAGTACAGCTTTTGACAGGGTCAATCATTGTGGTGCTAGTAAAGCATTTGATAGGGTCAATCATTGTGGTGCTAGTAAAGCATTTGACAGGGTCAATCATTGTGGTGCTAGTAAAGCATTTGATAGGGTCAATCATTGTGGTGCTAGTAAAGCATTTGAAAGGGTCAATCATTGTGGTGCTAGTACAGCTTTTGACAGGGTCAATCATTGTGGTGCTAGTAAAGCATTTGATAGGGTCAATCATTGTGGTGCTAGTAAAGCATTTGATAGGGTCAATCATTGTGGTGCTAGTAAAGCATTTGATAGGGTCAATCATTGTGGTGCTAGTAAAGCATTTGACAGAGTCAATCATTGTGCTAGTACAGCTTTTGATAGGGTCAATCATTGTGGTGGTAGTAAAGCATTTGATAGGGTCAATCATTGTGCTAGTACAGCTTTTGACAGGGTCAATCATTGTGGTGGTAGTAAAGCATTTGATACGGTCAATCATTATGGTGCTAGTAAAGCATTTGACAGGGTCAATCATTGTGCTAGTACAGCTTTTGACAGGGTCAATCATTGTGGTGGTAGTAAAGCATTTGATAGGGTCAATCATTTTGGTGCTAGTAAAGCATTTGATAGGGTCAATCATTTTGGTGCTAGTAAATCATTTGACAGGGTCAATCATTGTGGTGCTAGTAAAGCATTTGATAGGGTCAATCATTGTGCTAGTACAGCTTTTGACAGGGTCAATCATTGTGGTAGTAGTAAAGCATTTGATAGGGTCAATCATTGTGGTGCTAGTACAGCTTTTGACAGGGTCAATCATTGTGCTAGTACAGCTTTTGACAGGGTCAATCATTGTGGTAGTAGTAAAGCATTTGATAGGGTCAATCATTGTGGTGCTAGTAAAGCATTTGATAGGGTCAATCATTGTGGTGCTAGTAAAGCATTTGATAGGGTCAATCATTGTGGTGCTAGTAAAGCATTTGATAGGGTCAATCATTGTGGTGCTAGTAAAGCATTTGGACAGTGGTCATTCAGTGGACACTTAAAAGAGCTGACGGACAATAAAAATGCCTATCAACATTATTAATGGTAGAAGGCAACAAGTTAAACTGTGTAAGGTGAGAATCTAATTTCTTTGATGTAATCTATCAAGCAAAGCAGAATTAAGAAACAATTAAATTATTTTAATACATAATACATAATATATAATAAATTATTGATATAATGCATAATACTAGCTTGTCAGTAGCTTCTCAATGGTCGGTAGTTCTTTCCACATATTTTCGGGTTTCTTCCTCCAACAATTATACTGGTCGCCATGTATAACCTATCATATGCAGAAAAATGGCATTAAGCCCAACAACAACAATAGCAACAAAATACACAATACATAATAAATGATTGTTGTAATACATAACACACAATACATAATAAATTATTGTTATAATACATAATACACAAACACTGGTTTATCACTTGGTATTCTTTCACAATACCATCTCCTCCCTCTGTTCTTCATAATGGTCATGCTTCTGCGCATGTACACAGTTAGGCATATTTTCAAATCCAATCAATCAGATGATAACGATGATGAGAGATTACAGATGTACTCAAACAAATTTGCTAAATTTAGCAAATTTAGATCGCTTAAATCTTACTGCTTTACAATTTTTGTGCATCACTGTTGACAAACTTTAGAGAAGGTATATAAGTTTAATTTGTATTGTTTATAAAAAAAATCTTTTTATAACTATTAAAACTTCTAAGATAGCATAATGATGGAACACTGACTCTAGAAAGTTTGTAAATTATAATGTATTTACACTAGTTTTAAAGAAGCAATGAGAAAGCATGTGTTGTCAGTAATAGCAAGAATATTGAATGGTGAGAATGACATCTTTATATATATCTGGAACCTGTGATTAATGATGTACTTCTCAAATTATAGACAGATCAAATACACTGCTCAATATTTGTGGATACAACACATGATCTTTTATGCTTGAAATAAATTTATACCTTAGTTTAGATTAACGAATGGTGCAATCTGAAATAAGGATCTTCATTTCATAACCTGTTTTTTTGTTTTTGTTTTATAACCTGATATTTCATAACTGAGATTTTTATGTCAATTTTTAAAAAAATGTAAATTTTACACATTAATTTGGAACATTTTAAACAGAGTATATACTACTATAATTATCACTTAATTATTTTTATAATTGCTGCTGTATTTAATGTCTATTTCCTTTATTCTTTGTCTATTTAATAATTTCAATCTGATTACTTTGTAAATAACTTTGATAACAGGCTGTAGATTAAGTTCACTTTATTTTTATGTCTTAAATACGATTTATAAACTTACTCAGGTGACTTAATGCACTTTAACACATATGATAAATAATATTATTTTAATACTTATTTATACATAATGTTACCTTAATACTTATGTACATTTACTTTAATGTTAATTTAATACTTATGTACATTTACTTTAATGTTACGTTAATACTTATGTACATTTACTTTAATGTTAATTTAATACTTATGTACATTTACTTTAATGTTAATTTAATACTTATGTACATTTACTTTAATGTTACGTTAATACTTATGTACATTTACTTTAATGTTAATTTAATACTTATGTACATTTACTTTAATGTTAATTTAATACTTATGTACATTTACTTTAATGTTAATTTAATACTTATGTACATTTACTTTAATGTTAATTTAATACTTATGTACATTTACTTTAATGTTAATTTAATACTTATGTACATTTACTTTAATGTTAATTTAATACTTATGTACATTTACTTTAATGTTAATTTAATACTTATGTACATTTACTTTAATGTTAATTTAATACTTATGTACATTTACTTTAATGTTAATTTAATACTTATGTATATTTACTTTAATGTTAATTTAATACTTATGTACATTTACTTTAATGTTAATTTAATACTTATGTACATTTACTTTAATGTTACGTTAATACTTATGTACATTTACTTTAATGTTACGTTAATACTTATGTTCATTTACTTTAATGTTAATTTAATACTTATGTACATTTACTTTAATGTTAATTTAATACTTATGTACATTTACTTTAATGTTAATTTAATACTTATGTACATTTACTTTAATGTTAATTTAATACTTATGTACATTTACTTTAATGTTACGTTAATACTTATGTACATTTACTTTAATGTTAATTTAATACTTATGTACATTTACTTTAATGTTAATTTAATACTTATGTACATTTACTTTAATGTTAATTTAATACTTATGTACATTTACTTTAATGTTAATTTAATACTTATGTACATTTACTTTAATGTTAATGTAATACTTATGTACATTTACTGTTACTTTAATAATTATTTTTACATGTTACCTTAATACTGGTGTATGCATCGTGTTTATTTAATACTTATGTACATTTACTGTTACTTTAATAATTATTTTTACATGTTACCTTAATACTGGTGTATACATCGTGTTTATTTAATTCTTATGTACATTTACTGTTACTTTAATAATTATTTTTACATAATGTTACTTTAATACTTAAATACTTATGTTAATTTAATACTTATGTACATTTACGGTTACTTTAATATCCACTCAAGGCTCATTATGCATTTTAAAATTTTGTTGTACTTTAAATAATTTTTTAAAAAATGATGACTTTTCCATTTTAACAATAATGAAAAATAATTTTAAGTTTTCGCAATTCATTTATATTAAATCAAAGTAAGTTTAATGGAAAATAAAACAGCATACTGGGTACGAAACATCACAGCAAAAAAAACGTACCACACCTGTCTGAATGTACAGGGGCTCGTATAATTGCTTACAAGTTACCGTCATACATGTACTAGATAATATTATATAGTACATGTATGACGGTAACTTGTAAGCAATTATACGAGCCCCTGTGTATGAATGTACATGTACATGTGGTGGCCCTTTAAGAAGAAAGCAATCTGAATGGTTCAGATACACATCTACCATAGCTAGATTAGATGTCAGCAAATAAATATAATATCTTCGTCGTTTTAGTTTGCCGAGCGTAACAATAAATTTCATCGTTTCGTGCAAACATGAGTTATAGTTGTAGTAACAGTCTTGCGAGTTTATACCCAGTACGTTCCGGAAGTAAAATTGTAGTCATACTTGATTTTGAATTCAGTGTAGCTTCTTCAGGGTACTTAGCTTTATATCAAAGTGCCGCCGTACAGTGCACGGAACAAGAATCACTCTGCTCAATTGCTTAATATCGTTTTTTAATAACACCGGAACTCAAGAACTCTCTGCACTTTCTCAACAGCATGTGTCAGTCGCAAATTTGTTTTCGCCACTTCATAGATCGGCTTAGTAAAAGTCCTATGGGTCATGTACACACATTTACTCATTTAACATTAAAATATTATTTTGCTGTTTAGTTTTTCTTTTAAAGTTAACACTAATTTTTTTTTTAGCCAAAGTCTATTCAATCCTGATTAGTGAATTCTCTGCATGTTAAGTGTAATCAAGAAACTTACAGACACAAATTATCAATCTTTATGGTCTTTTACAATATTAGCCATGTACTAAATTTGGATAAAGAAAAGATCATGTCGAGTGGAATCGTCTCAATATATGGTAGTAAGAATTTGTTTATCAATATACATAGCTTTCATTGTGACATCATAGCGCGCGACATTCACAGTAGCTTTAACATTTAAAATTTGTTAAAAAATTTGTTGCTATTAAGCATGTAGCATGAGAGGCGTAGCTATGATATTTTGCGCCCGGGGACGAACTATAAAATTGGCGCCCCAGCCCCCTCCCCGTTTAATCACATTTTTCTATTACATTAAATAATGAAAACAATTTAAATTTTAATAAAACATTGGTTGGCAGACAGCATTATCACTGTGGATGGCAGACGTATCAGATGACACGTCTGCTGAGCCGCTGCTGCGATCTTATGACCGATTTATTACCCTTGTTTACTTATTATAATGTAACGTTGTAAGCCTCATTTTGGCGCCCTGTACCTTGGCGCCCGGGGACATATGTAACCCCTGCCCCACCCTAGCTACGCCTCTGTGTAGCATGTTGTTTAACAGTTTATAGTGATATCTAGCACTGGCATCGTGCCGCAGACGTATAATTCTGTCCAACCCAGTCACATTATCCTTACACCAGGCCGACCAGTCCTAGCACGAACCTCTTTATGCTGAGCTCCAAGCGAGGCATCTGCTAGTACCATTCTTATAAGTATTTGGTATGACTCAGTCGGGGTTCGAATCTGCGACCTCCCAATCAGAAGCGGACGCTCTAACAACTAAGCAACCGTAGTGATAAAGTGCCCTACTGTTAGCTAAATTCCTTTTAAGCATTGCACCTTGCCTTTTTTCAAGTAATACTCTATTGCTACTGCGTTTTTTAAATACATTTTCACTAATATTTAACCGCTCCGGTGGCCTAGTGGTTAGAGCGTCCGCCTCGGATGTTGGAGGTCGTGGTTTCGATCCACGGCTGAATCATATAAAAAAGACTTACAAAAAATGGTACTAACAGCTGGTTCGCTTGGCGCTCAGCATAAAGGGATTAGTGTTAGGACTGGTCATCTAATTGGCTGATATAATTAGGGTTTACGGTAATAACACAGGTTTCCAGAACATGACCCTTAAGCTGCCAGCTGTTCATGTATAACAGTGGAAATCATTAAGGGCACATCTTTGTTGTCGGTGACGAAGTCAATAGTATCATTAACGTCCTCGTCCAACAATTTTGCATTTTCATTAAAATCTGTACGTACGTTGTAGCATCTTTGATCATCTACAGATGGTACCAATAATATCATTTATCCCACTTGAGCCTTATCATTGTCATTCCTCAATTTTTTTTCTGCCGTTACAAAATATTTTCAAGACTAAATTCCAAAATGATTGCATGCAGAAATCATGCAACACTTACTTGGAATAATCCCTGTAACAATTAAATATGACTATAAAAAGTAATTTTATACATTACCACTAACTTGAGACCCCTAATATCTTCCAAATAATCATTTTATGCAACAACTCTCATTGAGACCTTACCTATTTTAAAACATAATTTCAATTAAATAATTTTCTAAGGTATGGCATCAAGTAAAAGCTTGGAATAGCCGTAATAATTGTGAAAATAGCGTGAACAATGTTTTGTAATTGTGACGTGTGTCTGTTTGTGTGTCTGCTGAAAAAATGGAGTTAAGCCAACCAACATTTGTCTACAGGAAAAAGTTCAAATAATGCTACATACTGCATGAAAACCTATTGAAATGGATCGTCATAGTGAAAAAAGAGGTTCACATTACCATACGTAATGAATGTGAGAAACAACGAAAAAAACTCCATGCTCCTCCACACACCCATACACGCAAAATAAACAAATCATTTAAGCCTAAAAAATGTGGTGAATTGTATCGTCATAGTGGAAAGATGAAGGTGCATATGAAGAGAAATTTTAAAACGTTTCATTGAAAAGGTAAATAACACACACAAACACACACACACAGAGCGTGACAAACATGTAAGTGGGAACTATGAAGTTCTTAATCACATTGCAAGTCTGAATAAGGAAAAGCAGTGAAGTAGTAATGCAAAGGTCACTAGAACAGAACCGCTAAGCGATCGCTGTTAGTCATCGAGGACTATAAAGATTTGATTTTAATCCGATTGTTACTTCATTTGACTATTAAACCTCGTACTGTAATCACTTACTAATAGTCTTAATTTCATTCAAAAATAGCCCCTGTTTGTTTCATGACCTGTTCATGAACATGAACATGGATTTAAAGAAACAAAATTTAGTTATTTGCAGTCTATATAATAATTAATAAACCAAATCACATTGGACTCGTCTAAGAAAGCATCGGATCCTAGTCATTTGTATGTCCAACATATCAACACATTATTTGCTTTGAACTTCAACTCAGCACACGTGACAAATTAAGTCAAATATTAGCCATGCAGTGGAATGTTCAAAACCTTATATAGTCTACCATTGGTGGAATTGCTTGTTTGACGTTGACAGTTATTATTTTAATGAAATAGAATCGTATATTTTAAAAATAGCATAGTAAAAGAAACCTTTAACTAGAATTCATACACTAAATTAAGGCTCTATAACTAATACAAATTGTCTTTAAAAACACAAACTAAAAATAAAAATAATTAATAAAATTATAATGAATTGCTTACATAATACACTTGGAGCGTTGCTTGCTTCGTGATTTGGCAACTAACAGTTTATACCACAATGAAAATTCATACGGATCTTTCAACATTCGAAACCATAGTTCGTTCCACGCAGCATCGCAAATGATATCTCAGTGAATTTTCACGAAGCGTGTCCATATGTTACCATTACGAATCACTGCCATCTCACCTCTGTCTGCGTGAGTTCGAGTCTAGATTCGGCGAGAAAGCTTGCCAGTAGTTTCTCGTGGGTCGGTGGTTCTTTCCGGTGATTTCCCGGTTTCTTCCTCCGCCATTAATACTGGCCGCCATGAATAGCCTATCGTGTGCTGAAAAATGGCATTAAGCTCAACAACAGCAACAACAACCATATGTATAGTCTGAATATACCTCCCGTTTTGTCTGTACCCAATCAACAACTTAAAAAATGAAAGCAAAAATGAGACAAAAGATGCACAGAGCTTAGTGAATTGATTTATTGATTTATAATTTCAAAAATGATTATACCCAAGTGGGAGTCTAATGCCATCATCGTCTGCGCGTTTCATTCCCAATGGAAGTTTTCATTGTAAAAGACGACACTGTTCCCCAGACTTTTCCAGTTCCTGGACAAGTCCATTTTCAGCGAAGATGTGGATTTCCATATGCACATGTTTGTACATAGGGTTAAACTACTACCCCGTCTGTACATATAATTAAAATACTATCCCGTCTAATTCCTATAGCTACAATGTCGAATCAAGCAAGTAGAGGAATGAGACCTACAAATGTGCCTTTCTTGTGGATTTAACAAGCTGCTTATTTTCAATTCACCTTCACGTGGAATTAACAAGCGGTGTATTCTCTACGTACATCAGTGCCAATGGATACTCTCAGCATTATGGTAATTTACGTAATTATCCAGCAGTTCCGAACAGGATGAACTACATCACAATTTAGTCAGAGGAAATCAACTTGCACATCGTATACGCAACATGGCGCTGTGTTATTATGTAAAGTCTATTAAGTATGCAAGGAGCAGAGAATGCCAGTGTTAGGGCTCCTCTGGTCACATTCAGGTTAGAAATTATAAATCAGTGAATGAACTTCTGTGCACTTTGTAACCCACTAAAGAGTTTTCTTATTGGAGTCGTTGGGAGAAGGTACAAACAGGGACTTATATTCAGACTATTACTAAATTTACCGAATTTGTTTCGTGCGTTAATGATGTAAACATATCTCTTATTGAGATACAGCGTAACACTATTCATTTGATACACCTAAACCGTCTAGCTCCTCCGATTTCTAGAAGTCGTGTTTGATACTGCTACTGAAAAAATCAAAATGAGACAACTATATTATGAGGTAAAAGTTAAGGTGACCACACCTTAATAAGCACATGGATGCATCCACTCATCCACACCTTATGGCGGCATCGAAATACTGGCAGTAATCTGATCACCCTGTTTCAACATGTAATGAGTTGCAATTGTTACGCTTTTTGACGAGTCAAATAGTGTTTAAATAGTTCGTGGGCAATGTGAATTAATTAATTGTTACTCACGTTTAAAGACGCTGACGTGAAAATTCACTGAGCTACAGACAAGGATATCTTTTGCGATGCTGTGTGGAACGACTACAAAACAGAACACGAATGGTAGCTTCCTACTATATCGCGAGTTCTTTTTTATTTTCTGCATAGAGTTGCATATCCTGTGCATATTTTGTATGCATTGGAAGACAATAAGCTACTAGTTCGGTATCGCCAGTTTTATTTCCAGACAATGTCAGAACTGCTGGCGAGTACACATTTCAAACAATAGACCCATGAATTTAACTTGTTCAAAACATGGCTGTACCCCGTTTTCTCAAATAAATTCTATATTATTTAAATATCTTCTTAAAACTGACATCACTGTAATGAACCGGTTAACCGGTTTGTCGTTCGACAATGTCCAATGATTTTATACAGGAGTCAAGAAAACATGATTACTTTATTGGCCAAGGAGCAAGAGACCGAATCAATGGTAGCAAATAAGAGTCAAAATAAGAAGGATGTTAATGTTGTTGTTTCTGGTGCCTTGCGGAACTGACAGGCGTTGACTTAAAAAAACTTTGTTGTACGTGATTTATTACTTTTGGTTGTAACACCCTAGTTTGTTTAAACGGTCTGTGTTTTACGTTCATGCTCACGTTGGTATGTCCCGATGTAAATCCACTCCAGTCAAGGAGCAAATTTTGAGTCTCACGTGTTTAAAGAGGTCTGTAATATCCTTGGTACTGAAAAACAATGTCCACTCCGTTACGACCTCAGTCGAATGGCATGGTTGAACGTGCTGATCGAACCATTGAGAATATTTTGTCTGCTTATGTTTCGAAACAACAAAAGTCTGAGATGAGCGTACATATCTAATTATGCTAGCTTACAGGTCAGCTGTTCATGAGAACACCTGAGTTTCTTCCTATGAAATGATGCTCGGTCGTCAGGCAGCATTACCCGTGGATTTAGTATTTGGACATACTGAGGCCCAGAAAAAAAAAACGAAAATTTTCGTGTTGATTATGTATACGAACTTGGCCAAAAAAATCGACAAAACTCACGAGTTTGTAATTTGCATGTGAACATATCAAACTAATGAGCGATCAAACGAAATAGCAGTTTGACTTCTGAGCCAGGAAACCCATTTTTAATAAAGGTGATGCTATATGGCAGTATAATCATCAACAACCTAAACGTAACTGCAAAAAAAATACGATGTGACTAGGATGGTCCATATTTAATCACGTGTAAACTGAATGATGTTTTGTACATAGTCCAGGAGAATAGCAGAAGTAAAGCTAACGTGGTTCACTCTCAAACACAAGCCTTACATAGGTCTAGATAAGCCAAACTGGTAAGTGTCAAAAAGCAATATAAAATCTTAATGATAACGGATCAATAACCAATTTTCAAAAGCTATATTATGGGAGGGATGGATGTTTTTTGGAAGCGGGGATTTTCCACCTAAATGCTGAACACAAATGTTATATTTTAGTATTAGCATTAGTGTATGCGTAGCTTAAACAAGGCTACATACCGTTGCCTACATTTTCTTTGCATATGACTCTATGGATGTTCTCGCATTGCTAAGATAACTTTTGAGAACCCTTCCAAGTACTGCATGGAGAAGCATATGCTATAAAGGCACAGTGGCTTCGGATTTCCATGCTTCACAGGTAAAAATGTCTTCCTAGGGTGTTCAGCCTGATATTCTTGCAGTTAAATAGGTCTTACAACAGTTATGATCCGGGTTAGAAGGATGAGAGTGCAGAGGCCCTGGTGTTGAGCTCACCTTTGAAGCGTACACCCAAAACTGCATAACAATTACAACTGCTGTTAAGAGGAGTATTGCCGAGGTAGGGCGAAGACAAGAGCAAAAGCTACAATTAGCTCATTTATATCGAAGCCATCCATGGAGAAAGAATGACTGATCACCCTCTCCCAAAAGATACATGACATCGACCCCTTTTCCTATACTTACGGTCTTAAAAATAACGCATCAGACTATAACAAAAAGCTGATTTCACTACCCAAGCAGTAGGAGATAAAAAGTGGAGGGATTTTTCAACCCGACCAATGCAGTCTGCACCCGGAACTAACCTCCGTCAGGTTACACCATCTTGAAACATACAGATCGAATCGTTCTTTCATTGCAGGAGTTGGATGCCATTTCCTTACTGGCGTAAGTGAATGATAACTGGGAGTGTTTATACTAGGAGTATATCTTCACCAAACCGAGGACGCAACGAAGGCAACATGCGAGGCTTATACTCCTACTCCGAGCCAGGTTCTGGGGGTTCAACAGAACAAACTAGCATAAGAGTATAATGCTGAATATTGGTGGCCAGTAGTTTGATGCATCTGTCTCCACTTTACAGTAAGATTCATCTTTTGTTTTGACATTCATGGTAATGCCAGACCCTCCTTGGATACGAAGGCAACAAGCGAGGCTTATACTCCTACTCCGAGCCAGGTTCTGGGGGTTCAACAGAACAAACTAGCATAAGAGTATAATGCTGAATATTGGTGGCCAGTAGTTTGATGCATCTGTCTCCACTTTACAGTAAGATTCATCTTTTGTTTTGACATTCATGGTAATGCCAGACCCTCCTTGGATACCATATAACATCTACAGTTTATATACGTATTTCATAGATCGTGACAAAAGCCATTCAGACATGGAGGATGAGACTCAACCAACACTTTTCCACACGACGTCAGCTAATGAAGAGAACTACATCTTTAAGCTGAATTTTACAGTCTTCAGCATTTCAGTCTAGTTCTGGAGAGAAGACTTGTCATCTCGACCACCCGAAAAGAGGAATAGATTTTATTTGTTTAATGAATGCTTTTTGATTAATTACATAAATCTCCTTAGCTTCACTGAATTTCATCAGGTTACATTTTCTGAATTACGACATATTTAGACAAGTCTATATTAGCTATTTTACCAATTAATGCCGAGACAGTAGGTTTGTAAAATTTTTTTTTCCTATTTGCTTAAAAATTGACTGTATTGAGCTTTGCATAAGTAAATCAGTTTTTGAATGAGTGACAATGTTATTGCGTAAAAATTTTCATTATTGTGCTCTCTTATCGAACATTAGTATGAAGTATTTTTTTCACATCGTGTTGAAAAGTAGATTTAACTATTTATCGTTTTTTCATGTAATGTTCTAGACTAAAGGTAGTAACGTTCATCAGAGTCTACAATTTTTTTAATTTTTTTTTTATCATATGTGTCTGCTTATGTATGTGCTCAAAAGCTAATCACATGTCAAATATGACCAAAAACATTTATGAAAATCGTATTGCCTTGATGCTAAATACTCATTCATATTTAAATTTTAGATACATTTGAGGCATGTGCCACAATAATGTGTTTATCAACATTTATGCTATTCGTGTGAGCTTTGGGGACCCAATGCCTTTAAGAGGGTGACAGTATAATGAATATAACCTAACTTGTGCTGAAAAATGTTGCTAAACTCTACAACAACAACAACAAAGCTTTCACATTATGGATCTCTGTGTCTTCTAATGTGAAGTGTTAAAAAGTTTAGTATTATGGGTCTCTATGCACTGTAATGAGAAATTTAATTTTAAGCTACATTTACCAACCAATACACAGTTTGGAGTGACCAACACTCAGTCCTGCTACCTTCCAAATACCAGTTATCTGCTAGCCAGTACCCACACTGTACCATACAAACTCCATTTTGAGTTATCAATTATCTCAGTTATATTCTATCCAACACTCACTTTATACCCTCAACACGCCACTTGTATTAACCATCCATTCAACACGTAGTTATGTAATATCTAACACGTCATTTCGAGTTTATATTACTCCGTTCTTTGATAGCCATAACTAAGTTATAAACGATCCACACTTAGATATCAACACAACTATCTGGAGTGACCAGTAGAAAATTATCTAAAAGACTAAGATATAACATTTTGACATTAACAAGCTAATGAAAATGGGTAGGGCTATCCAAAAACTATACTTACAAACACACAAATATACTGTCACTCATTGGACAAAAATATGAGGTGGGGAATTAAATCACATGCACACATCCATTATCCCACAAATATATTATAAACATAATATGACACAATAAGGTCGAGGGTTTGAACCCCGGCCAAGTCATACCAAAGACTTTAAAAAATGGTACTAACAGTTGTCTTGCTTGGCGCTCAGCATTAAGAGGTTAGTGTTATGATTGGTTGGCCTGGTGTCAAGATAATGTGATTGGGTGGGACATCACACCACATGTCTGTAGCATGATGCCCCAGTGCTAGACATCACTATAAACTGTCACTGCACACATCATAACGATATGACTAAAAATTGTTAAAGCTATGTTAAAAATCTAAATAACATACACAGGCTGTAGCGGTCCAATTTATCATTAAAAGTCAAATATTGCATTTTCAAGTTTCGGTAAATGAAAGGTAAGTGTTAAAAACAATATATAGTCTATGTTTCAAAATGTATTATTGGCACTGTGTTTCATTGATTGTAGTAAAACTTTGATTTATGCCAGTAACACAGCAAGAAATATTGCCCTCCCCTCCACGATTCTTTATGAATCCAACAAATAAAAATATTTGATTCAAATTTTGTATCTTGGCCCACCCACCCTAGGGGTTACTTGCTGGTAATGGTACTAGTCTCTTGTATATTAACTAAAAAAGAGCATAACTAAATGTATCAACAATCAGTGATCTAATTAGCATCAAAGATAGCATTTTAAATGATATATATTACAGTACAAAAACGAAAAACTTTATTAAAAAAATAAACTCAGGCAATACATACACAAGTGAAGTACAAAGTTCAAGGTCATGGTGTGATATAATTAAGACAAATAATATATAATGACAAAAATCTCAAAGTGGCACAGACAAACAGAGATAGAGATGGGGAAGGTGAGAACATGTATTATCAATATTTCAATAAAACATTATTTTGATATTCTTTATATATACTTATGCAGTGGCCTAGTAGATGGAGCACCCACCTCAGGTGCGGGTTCAAACCCTGTCTGAGTAACATCAAAGAATTATAAAAATGGTACTAACATCTGCCTCTTTATGTGCTCAGCACTAAGAGGTTAAGGTTTGGACAGGTTGGTCTTGTGTCAGAAAAATGTGACTGGGTGGGACATATTGCTATATGTCTGCAGCATAATGCCCCTGAACTAGACATCACTATAAACTGCCACAATGCAAACATCAAAGTGATATGGCTGAAAAATTTTAAAAGCTATGTTAAAAATCAAAATCACACACACACACACACACAACTCCTTTATACAGGTTTTATTCTATTTACCAGTTTCATAAGTTATGGTTTTATATCCATAATTTCAAGATTGATAAGTTTTAACAAAAGATTCTTCCAACTGTATACCTGTTTAATAAAGTTTTGGTTGACATTTATTAAAGAGGAAACAGGTTTTGTTTGTCTTCATCTACAAGGACCATTATAACATAAATCATAGTACCTCCCTTCATACTAATATAATCTTGAGAAGCTCTTTTGTAAAACTTTTCCAAAAAACTCTAATTTTTCAACAAATTCACAAGAGCTATAAGAAATATTTTTGTACAATACATCTGAACTCAAAAGACATGGAAATTTCTGAAATAAATCCATCATAATGTTAAAATGATTTCAGTGACTAACAAGGTAAAGTTGGATGTGGATTCTGTCAATCTTCCTTGACTAAGACTTAATTGTAAGGTGAATCCAAAAGCAATAAATTATAAAATTAAAAAATATCATTTTGCAATCAGCTAGATATATCATTCAAGCCAAGAATGAAGGTGACAATTACCATTGACAAACACTGCCTTAACCAATCCATTTAAATTTATAAAGTAATCAAAAAAAAAGAAATGAAGAGTAAGTTAGGAAAGCCAAAACTACTTCCCTGTGATTTTTTTTACATATACACCATGTGACAGTATTTTTTGACAGTAGATCAGGTGTTGAGTTTAGCCCAAGGCAAAATGTATTGCATGCAGCAAACACCTGATATTTATATCAATTGCATGCTTGTGCATTCCTATGCATGTGATTTAATAGCTAATTAACCATTAACCCTTTCCAAAGAAAGTTATCACTCAGTAACTTTCAAAAGATCTCATTTGACCATGAACAATATACCAACTTGTGTTTTCAAAAATTAAGCATCAATATGTGAATAGCAATTTGTATTGTAAGACCAGGATCGGTGAAAAGCTCTTTCTAAATACATTTTTAAAGACAATAAACATCATGTTTATGTTATTTTCTTCAGGATGTTAGTTTAAAACTGTAAGTGAACCTGTCCTGGCTAATAATATTGGACATTGCTATCTCTAGGAAGTACCTCTTTATTTAATTATCTGTCATTGTAAATCATTCCAAAAATAAATTATGGGAAATATACAATTCAAAAAAGCAAAGTCTAAATGTTATGTGACAAAGATGTCATGGAATATGCTTATTGCTGTAAGGTCAAGGTTATTTTCTCACATTACTCTTTTTTGTGAAAATATGAAAGAAGCAGAAAAGCAAATATCTATCAAGTGTAAAGTAAGCACTAGTACACCAATAAATATTAATACCACAAATAAGCAATCTTCTATTGAGTTCACTAATGAAGCTAAAATGTAGGTCGTGATATTAGAAAAATATATCTTTAAAAAATGTATGCATCCAAATGGACATATCTGATAATGATATCTGTTCTTGACTGTGTGTCTATTCGCTTGGACAGAACAGTCTAATTCATTCATATATCATCTTCAGTTTGTCATTGAACATGTTAATGTTTTATCAGAAACAAATAAATTGAACATTATGTTTTGATATTATAATGTGCCCTTCTTGGTCTCCTAAACATGGAGTTGGGGCATATAACTTCAAATGAACACATCAATCAAAACTACATATTGTAAATAATTCAAACTCAAATGTGCACCTAGATTACATCATAATTACAAATAGTCATAAATAGTTAATCATGTTTTATTTTGAATTAACACCCTACAAATGTTGAAAAGTAGTTAAGTTTACTAATCTCTAATATCAGTGACTGCTATGTTTAAACAGTCAAACACTAGTGCATGTGCTACCATGCATAAAATATAGGGGTTGTTTCAAACTAATTTAGAGATGTGCCTCCCATTTTCTCAAGAAGTTTAAAAAAATAAACAATATGTCGTGTTTAAATGGTATTTAATTAAGCATTTTTTTCCAACTTTCAAATTCCAACACCATAATCTTGGTACTATGTCAGTTGAAGCTTAATTACAATATTTAATTTCTGTTCTGCTCTTTTGAAGTCATATGTCCAAAGTACACTATACATCGTTTGATCTAAACATACATTAAAGTATGAATATGATACTTAATACTAAATATGTTTGTGGTACAGATACAACACAGAAAAGGTTCTACTTGAAAAAAAACTATTGCTTAAAAATAATATTAAATGCTAATGTAAAAATGAGAGACAGAGTTCAAATGTGAGAACAAAGGCAAATGCACATAAATGGCTTCTTTTATTCACCACTGACTTTTCATATATGCCTACAATCATTTCTCAGTATGTTTTCTCATGTACACCTTCCGATCTGCACTCTGGGAATAGATTTTATGACACACTTCACACATAAATAGCTTTTTTACCAGTATGTATCATCAAATGAATCTTCAGTTCTTTATTCCTACGAAACATTTCATTGCATACATCACATTTCAATGGCTTTTCTCCAGTATGTATACACATGTGCTCCATAAGATGCCCTCTCTGATTGAACTTTTTCTCACATATTTCACACTTGTATGGTTTTTCCCCAGTATGTCCCCGCATGTGCATCTTCAAATGCCCATTCTGGATAAACATTTTGTTGCACACTTCACACTTGAATGGTTTCTCTCCAGTATGCCACATCATGTGCACCTTCAAACTTCCACCCCAACTAAACCTTTTATCACATACTTCACACTTGAATGGTTTTTCTCCATTATGAATCCTCATATGTCTCTTCAGACTATCACTGTGTCTAAACATTTCATCACATACTTCACACTTAAATATTTTTTTGCCAGTATGTATCTTCATGTGTTTCTTCAGGATTGCAATCTGACTAAATAATTTGTCACAAATTTCACATTTAAATGGTTTTTCTACTGCATGCATCCTCATGTGTACCTTATGATCAGCACTCTGACTAAACATTACATCACATTTTTCACACTTAAATAGTTTTTCTCCAGTGTGTATTTTCATGTGTGTCTTCCGCTGGTCGCTCCGACTAAATCTTTTCTCACAAACTGGACACTGCAGTGGTTCTTCTCCAGTATGTATCCTCATGTGCTCAATTAGACGGCCTCTCTGATTAAACATCTTGTTACATGCTTCACACTTGTATGGTTTTTCTCCTGTATGTATTCTCATGTGCATCTTCATGTGTCCACTCTGACTAAACACTTTATCACATACTTCACATTTAAATGGCTTTTCCCCAGTATGCATCCTCATGTGCCCCTTAAGTTCTACATTCTGACCAAACATTTTATAACATATTTCACACTTGAATGGTTTTTCACCAGTATGAATCCTCATGTGTTTCTTTAGACTGCAGTTGTTACTAAACATTTTGTTACATGTCTCACATTTAAGTGTTTTAACTCCAATGTGTCCAAACATGTGTTTCTTCAGATTTCCACTCTGACTAAACATTTTCCCACATACTTCACACTTGAATGGTTTTTCTCCGTTATGTATTCTCATGTGTACCTTCAGATTACATTTTTGATTAAACATTTTGTTACATATTTCACATATGAACTGTTTTTCTCCAGTATGCAAGCTTGTGTGCATTTTCAGTTCTTCACTCGAAATAAACATTTTATCACACACTGCACACTTCAAAAGGTTTTCTCCAGCAAGCATCTTCGTGCGTAAGTATTCGTTAACCACCGCCCTTCGCTAGAAACAAAAAGGGACTATAAGATTACATCAACAATAGGCCTCAGGTCTCACCGGACAGTTGTTTTGCCAAATTTTCATCCGACAATGACCTATTGCAGAAAAATGATCATAATTTTACAATAAAGATACAAATAAAAACTAACTAATGATTTTTGTTGAAAGGATGCTTGTAAGATTCTGACTAAGGTATTAAGGTTAATTCCTTATGCAACTGGTGGTTTTGATACTGAACCTATACTACCACCAACCCCTCTTTTTTTACATTCATTTTTGACAGAAAAGAGCTATTTTCAACCTGTTCCTGTGAGAAGCAGGCTCACAGAGTCAGTATGTACCTTATTGATCTTGAAAGTTCACTAGTACTATAACAAATTAACATACTTTTCATCACCCCTCAACCATGTAGATTTTTAGATATTTACCTCTGAAGCAGACACATGTAAATACGTAAGCCAAGTCGGATGCACATTTGCAGACTAAGTTACGCATTTGATCTCCAGTGCTGGTCTAACTGTGACAGGCAGTCACCAACAAGGCAACCCATTTACAAGCCTAACTCAAAGTAAATGTAAACCACATTACAGATTTAGCTTATATGTGAGTTTATAAATGCTAGGGTTGTGATAATCAGGCTCATGCCTTCTACCTTAAAAATTAGGGGTTGTCAAAATACGAAACTATCCAGTGAGACCTCAACGGATTCTGTCTTCTCCCAAAACCAGTCTGAACACGGAGAAAGTTATGATGTATTCCGAATGAGTAGACCCGTATTACTAGGCCTAATGAGCCTACGCAGCGGACCGGTATCAAAAAGGCCCACGATCAAAACGGACTAGTGCTTAAAAGGTCGGGTCCATCAGAGGCGGGACACAAAAGGCCCATTTATGACTTCGATTACTAATTACTAGTGCAATAAATCTGGATATGCACATTTTGTTGTAGCTACCCGTTTTAAGGAATTTTTAGATAATAATGATTACTTGTTTAATTATTGGAACTCGACCCAGTGGAAATATTCGTCAGCCCTAAATAATTAGTTAATTATTTGGTGCAAACGTCTCGGAGTGAAGTGTTAGTTTGTTTCCATGTTGCCAGGATTTACGTTTGATGAATTCAGATCAGATCCGCATAGTCCCTATGAAAATCTTGTGGTGAATATTGGTTGTGTGAATGCAGGTGCAAAATTTACGGTAGGAGACCGGTAAATTGCACAATGGAATTAACAAGAATGGACTCGACAGACGGCGTTTATGTCGCCATGGTGGCGAATGTAATTCACTTTTACTGGTGGAATGTATCTTCAAACCATGGTTCGACTGACATATGTTGGCGTTGTAAAAATCATTCCCTGTAGTTGGGGATGGTTGTATAATTTTCTACGGCATTAACTGTTAACGGCACGGAAATTTGATGAAGATAAGCCATGCAGATGTGTGGTTGATAGACAATTGAAAAGTTTTGAAATCTCTGGTCTTGCATTGATTGGAATAAAATGTATGTATAGAATGGCAGTTAATTAGATTATAACAGGTGTAACCCCATAAATAAATGTGACAGTAGATGCCTTTTTTCCCACATTAAAATACAAGAGGAAATGTCGCTTTTATGATGATTACACTGAAGCCAAATTAAAATATACTGTAATAAAATTAAGGAGATGCGTGTTTGTTTGTAGCGCCCCATTTAAGCAATTATTAGGTTTGTGTAATTCTTGTTTGATTTTTGGAATTCGGTGCAATGGGAAATATTCCTTACCCCGAAATAATTAGCTAATTATTAGGAGCAAATGTCACGGAGAGAAAGTGTTACTGAGTTTCCAAGATGCCATGGTCAATGATTAGCGAATTCAGACCCAATCCGCACGACTGTCACTGCACTGATGTAGTACTTTAAAAAATCTAGTGGAGTACATTGGCGTTGTGACTGCAGTGCCAGTATTTATGGTAGGAAACCAGTAAAATACACAATGGAATAAATGAGCAGGGACTCGGCAGATACCTTTTATGTCGCCATGGTGGCAAATGCGATGTAGTTTTACTGGTGTGATGTGCCTTGACACAATAGATTGACTGGCCCAAGGTAGCGTAGTTAAAATAGTCACCTCTGTTAGGGATAGTTGTAGAGTTTCTACGGTGTGAACTACTGGCGGAATGGAAAGTTGATGTAGAGAAACTATGCGGATGTGTGGCAGATATTTCTTTGGCAAGTTGTAAATAATGTGGTCTTGCATTTATTTGAGTAAAATTTATGTATATAATGGACACGTCGGACTTTCCAACTTACAACTGAAGTTGTACAGAAGTCTTTGGAAATTTGGGGTTAATTTATGACTTCTAGCGTGATTCTCGCCAGGATTTCGACACCGCTCGGCCAAGCAAACGACCTCTGGATTGTAACAATACTACTAAAACATCCATTTCACTTGACATAAACTATAAACTGCTTTGTATTTGTCTTAGTGTCGAAAACCAAGCATTAGTGAAATGTTCAGATGTCATGATTTTTTTAAAGGTTGTTAATTACGGTGTAATGAGAACTTTTTTTTGCAATGAAACTGTAACAATATGTAACATTTTTATTATGACCGAGTCATGATGTTTCATGTTTTTATGCATTATATACCATTTTTGCTAAGAAAATCAGCAATATATCAAGATTTTGTACATCAAGTTTGATGAAAATATGGATGCAGTTTAGAATTTTCTTATTTAATATGAACTCACAAACTGAACTACCCTGCGATATAGTTTTAAAAGACTGCATTCCCTGGGTTCTATATATGCTTAAATGGAACAGCCATAACACTAACATCTTAATGCTGAGCTCCAGGCATGGCAGCTTCTACTACCATTGTTATGAGTTTTTCACGCATGACTCGGCCGGGTTCAAGCCTGTAACCTCTCGCATCCGAGACCGAGGCTGTAACCACTTAGGTCACCAGAGCAGTGTTATATAGGATAAAGTATTGTTTTGTACGATTCTTTTGCTGCTTGCATTGGTATGGCACAATTATTGAAACAGATCTATTTGGATGAAACATTTCACCCGTGCAAAACAGATAATAATTAAAAGCAAAATAAAGAAGCATAAATTCAATATGCATTGAAGTGAGTGAAAAATTGAATCAGATTGTAAAAAAATAATTTTAGTCTGTAAGACCGACTGTAGTATAAACATGCTGCTTTTACTTGCATGTAATGATTTTTGCGTGCCAGTAGAGGCACCTTTTCACCCAAGCCCTCAGTTCACTATTAAGACCCCACGTGGATGGGGACTGGGGGTTTGAACCCTCATAATCCAAGTTGTCTAACTTGACCTCTGATAACTTTGTTCGATATAAGTACTCTGGCTACGAGCAAGTAACTTAAAACAAAACTATCAATTGCTTTTACTTAAATTCCATTTGCCCAAAAAGACCATATTTTTGTGCTATTACTTTTGATGCGGTATTAAAACTGCTTGTATAAATGAAGCAGCAGATATTTGTAAACGATTATATAGTGGCGGCATTATGGACATTGATGTGTATCGATCACTCATTAATGAAATTGCCGATGATTACTACAGTGACTAAGTCACAGTGATCAGATACAATTAGTAATAAAGTCAATTAATAATAAAATGATTGTGCATGGTGCTTAACGTGGACCTACCATGGTCAGGGTAATAAACTCTAGATTACCGGTATACAGAACAACCTACGGAAATGTGTTAGGTGACATTGTACAGGGTCTATTTAGAAGAATAGCCCCAAAAGCAATACCAATTGCAAAGCAACTAGGAATGAAAGCTATCGATGTTGTTTGTGAAAAAGGTATAGACGCTGCTGGTAACCTTGCTAGCAAAGCATTCTCAGCGATCAAAGATAGACTAACGCGATTAGTACGCAAACCACAAGCCATTCCTACCTCAACCAGTGAAATTGCCCAGCACTGAAGTGATGCCCGCAAGTGTAAGTAAAATTAATAAATCAAGCCGCTAATCAAAAACTAGCGGACTTAGTTGCTGTCCCAATGACAGAAAAGGAACAAAATATAACCGCTAGTCTGATAGCAAGAAAGTGATCTGCGTGTTAGACGAAGATGGTAATAATAAAGATGTTCAAGTGCATATCTGACTCCGCATTTGATATGGACGCACCAGTTCTCAAAGATGAGTCTGTGCGCGATTATCAGTATTATTCTTATGATGCCAGAATTCCAGATCAGCGTGGACGAATCGAATTATAGGTTCAAGATACAAGTAGATATTTTCTACACGCTGAAGCATTTATTGAGGTCGAAAGTGACATTTTGAATAACGATAATCATGCAGCACCAGCAGCATATGCAGCCAATGATAATGTTGGTTTTGTTAATAATGGTATTATGGCGTTGTTTGAAAGCGCTACGTACATGATCGACAGAAAAAATATTCAATAAGTTCGGTGTTTCTGAGGTTTCATTAAGAATAAATGGACATCAAAAACCATCCGAGGATATTTTGTTAAATTTCGAACAAAATCATGTAGCACGTGCGTATCCTTGTCTTATGTCGTTTATGGGACTTGATCAAAACATTGATACTGGTTTACAAATATCACAACTAGATTTTACAACGCTGTATCCGATTTATTACTTTTCACTAGAACATTTAAATTTAACCAGACAATCAGTAGTTGATATACATTTTCGAGCCCGTGTGAATCGAGCAGTTATTGCAAATTACATAGCAATCGCAGTTATACTCAGTGATAAATCAATGTTACTCGAAGGTGCTGGCGGTCGAATGAGTCGTTGATGCCCCATTATAGAACATGTTATTAGATCGCTCATAATATTAATAATGTCATATCATCACGTTAGTGTGAGTCTGACTACTGGTCCGATTAAAATGTTACAATCATCAGCAAAAAAAATAATTGTGCGGCAAACATATCAGTAAAAAGAGACCAACTCGCAGGTGGTTCGAATAAGCTATCGTTGACCGATCGTCAGTACAATCACTTCTAAGACTTCCAGGAACACCGCCCTCGTGGTACGGAAAAGGTCTAAGACTTCCAGGAACCCCGCCTTTTTGGTATGGACGCGGTTAAAGACAAGGACCAGTTCGATGATAATTCTACTCTCAAATTTTGATTTACTTGATGCAGCTAAACGACTAAATATAATAAAATTCAGATGAGTTTTTATGCGCCGTCAATTACCAAAACAACCTAACAATACTGAAACTGGTATTATTAATCTCGATAAAAGCTCTGGATCTGGCACGAATTGGGTGGTATATGAATTGATCCACTTGGAATTGTCTATTTCGATTCGTATGGGTTGGTACCAAGTAAAGAATTTCTTCATTATATCAACAATAAAATTGATCCGATCTGGTATTCAACGCTAACAACACAAACATTAACTGATCCCCCCAATATGTGGACGAGAAGTACTTAATATACTTGATGCTATATCAAAAGTCATCGTTTTTCAGGATAAACAAGGACGATTAAAAACGAGCAACATACAACTACCTGATGTACTTGTACGAGTACTTACCGCGGTTACTAATAATATCGTTACCTTTGCTGATCAAGGTAAAATACATGATCCCGGTAAGTCGGTTAACGACTATGTTAAGAAAACCGGCGACGTATTAACTGGTGATATGACAATGTCAGGGAAAAAATTATCTATCTCGGAAACCCAAGCGCAGATAACGACGCAACAACAAAAATTACGTCGACGGTAGCAACAGCGATCAAGTGACAGCAATAACAACGATCAACAATGAAATGACCACAATAAGAACTGATTTTACCAATCACGCCCAAAAGTTTTTAAGTTTTCGTGCAAACAAAAATAGATCCATTAATGAATTTTTTTTAAGCTCACCAAATGTTGATATAAAACTCGTTGACATTAACACGAAACTAAACGATATTATTAGTGGAATTTCTGATATTATTGAAAAAAGAATCTTATTTAAATTCATCACAAACAGATCATCAACACAGTGTACGTTGTCGGATCAGGCTCAGCTAGATGGACACTACGAAATAAAACCATCAAACACACCGCGGAGGTCGCTGGTATATATAGACTGTCTGTGTCTAGCGTTGTAGAATTTAACATACTTATCACATCTCCATTAGCTAATAAATTGTCTAAAACTGTATCTGTAATGTTAGAAAAAGATTCTGAAGAAACATTCACGTTGGAATCATCGGATAGAAATTTGGCATCGGCTAATTTTTGTTGGTGTCTAGAATTTGTAACTAAATCTCCCATAATAATTACTTAATTAAATGACAACGTCATTAGGTATAATGAATCAAATGACAGAGTCACTCATTGGCGTTCAACGTCACAAATATAATCAAGCGTGTAAGTGTCAGACTGAACTAAAAATATCATTAACGAATACACATTAAAAGCAAAAAAATATCGCAGACGCATGGTTGTTATTAATATAGTCGTTTATTCGGTTTCTGTTGTTGTTGCTGAAACCGGATCATTATTATCAACTCTGACCATGACAGCTCCTGCGGTTTTAACGATTATCGTTTCTACGACAACAACATGTGCAAATATTCTTAGTATTATCGCTAAGAAAATATATACATGCGCGAGCGATAAATTACACGAGTACATGATGAAATTACGCACAACAACAGCCGCCTATTTCTAAATTATGCTCGCATCTTTCCTTGTACCTCAGTGATGGTAAAATATCTGAATAAAAGCTCGTAACGATAATGAAAACCTACCATGAAGCATTCGTGATAAAAAACAAATCATTTAGTGACAATAACGGAATGATGGAGAATTAAATAATAACGATAACAATAATGTCTGAGTCAAGGGAATTATTGCAACAGATCATCACTAATACGACACCATCAAAAACTACTATGATATCAATATGTTCGACTAATCCTGAATTTAGTGTTAACGTTTGAACTGCAATTCAAGCAAGTGAAATTGCATTTGCTCAACTGCGCGTTTATAATAGCTGGCCAAATATCAGGTCGAAACCATTCGGTGGATTAGCAGAAAATAATTCACTGATATTTGCGAATAAGAATAAACCGGATGGAACACCTGATTGGCAAGTTGTTGGAATTTCAACGGGTAGTTATAAAATAGAGAAGATTAATGACGGATTCCAACTCAGAATAAAATCTATCACAGGTAAAGAATCGAAAATAGCTATCACTATTTACGAGCCAACACTATTAGCGGTGATTGAAATAAATTGCCCTGATTACCTCGAATATATCTATCAGAGTTCAGTGTTAGGCTGGCCTGAAGTCGCACCGGTTTATAATGGAGTTTTAGAACCAACTAAAAATGAGTTTTAAACGAGAGAAGAAAAATTCATTAAAGATCCAGTATATCAAAAAATAAATCCATGGTATTCTATATTATTTAATTAAGATTCAAACGACGATAGATATTACCTTATCGACTTTGACGGTAAGAGGATCCCCAAGATAAATAGATCAGTATTTAGTGCTATCAGAGACCCAAATGTGATGCGTGATACCATAGAGATTGTTGATGAAAGACTTCTTAAAAGATATTTAGATACTCTTAAACCTGAATATGATAAAACGTTTAATGATTTAAGAAATTTATTTACTTCATTATCACAGCATTATGATCATAATGTAAAGCAGCAAATAATCGAGTCAATAAAACACTTAAATGGTATCTTATTCGATTTATACATCGCCAATAGAAGTATTATAAAACTTGCGACTCCTATCGATCCAGATAATCCTTACACAGATCTAGAATCTAACCAAGCATTTCTTGATCATTATAAAATAAAGAAAAAGACTTACAAACACTCATTATACCAGAACTAAATAACGCTGAAATGAAGAAGTCATTAAATGAACTTATTCAAGAATATTATCCGGGAGTTTGCAACTTTGTGGATGGAAGATTTCAGATAGATCTTTCAAAATCTAGCCAGGCCCAGCAATGGTACATATTATACACATTTTCACCGCACGATCTGCCCGGTATATGTTATTGTATCAGAACCTATCAAACCCGTACGCTTGCGTGTTTATAATCCGTTATTATCAAGAATACACTTAAAAACTTACAATCACATCTTGGACACAAGAAACGAAGAGATAAATGTAAATCTGTATGTGAGATCGTAATGCGTCAATGCGAAAAAAAAAATATCTTTGTTACTCTTGTCTATAGTACCTGATACATAAAGGGTTGGTCCGCATTCTTTGATATTAAAGTATCCACAAATGCATGCTTGGTCCGTAAGTATACAAAGTATACTTGTCATTAGCTTGTAGACAAAGTATACTTGTCAATAGCTTGTAGATTTCAGAATATATATATATATATATATATATATATATATATATATATATATATATATATATATATATATATATATATATATATATATATATATATATATATATTATTTTACTAGGCGGAATATGCATTATTTTTCCCAAGGGTTTTGTTTTGCGATTACAACATTTATTGTCCCATCATTATCACTTTTATTTTCACTCGTATTTTCACAATGTTCCCTTATCTGTCTTATCCAAAAGTTCATAATCTTTCTCTGTTCGTATTCATGAGATAATTCTAACTTGATTTTGTCAATATTACTTGAAAGAGGCACAAATAATTTTACCTGTTTGTTGCCAGTGACTTTAACATGCACTGCTGGATTTCCTTCATACATTTGTAATCAGACGATAGCGTAAATCTGTTTTTATTTTTTAGTTGTTCTAACGAGTCAAAACCACATCTAATCTTTTCAGCATTAAGATTGTCAACACTGATACCGTTATGCTGTAATTTTTGATAGCGCTAAACAATGGCATTTATATTTTCAGTATTAATTATATAATAAATATATATTTAATATAACCATTAACAAAAACAAAACAATGTTAGGTGACACCCCAAAGCAAAATTTCTAACTATAAGACATATTATCATCATATCGCCGAAATATGAATCGGTTGAAAATGATATGTGAAAAACAATAATAGTACTTGTCCTTATATAGAGGACTTTTTAAAGATGAAGATGGTTATATACAGTGATATATATTCAATATTTAAATTACAGATGGGCATGTGATTGATTTATTAATTAAGTACGGCACAGTTACACAAACTGATTGATGAACATGAATATATTTGCATGGTCATGTGATTGATTTGTTAATTAGGGACAAGTCGGAGAACCTTTTATTTGATCAGATACACCTAATGCGGTTTTGAACTTTTGTTTAGATATTACCCCCAAGGCAAAGTTTCTAACTATAATACGAAATGTTAGAAACTCCAGAAAGCTGTCTTCGGTATAGGTCATACTTTGCGACCATTTGTTGCCCTCGCAAGAGTTCCTAGATTATTTATATCGAAAGTCTAGAAACTCGAAAGGCCTAATGGTCTTTGTGACCTGTAACCTCATTAGGTTATTTTTAGTTGTGTTTTTGAATTGACCATTGCGTGAGAACCCATTAGCAGGCCACTTGGTTACATTACCTCCTACTGGTTTATATTTGGACGGCACGAGACGGTACACAACACATAACATATACACAAGACAACACATAAGGCGGGGGAAACTTGTCTACGTCCAACAAACGTACCACACTCCTACTATGGCGACAACCTTTGAGCGCAAACTAGCGTTCACTATGAGATCTACCTAGTGAGAAGTATGATTTGTTTGTTGAATTTCGAGATAGTAATTCTGCATAACATAAATGATATTGCTAAAAGTTTCTGTGTAAGCAGGTCAAACCGGATGTTCTTAGAATAACTTTACGCATTTAGGAATTGGGTCACACCTACGGCATGAAATGCAGAATCAATTACATTGTTTGATGCTTTCATATATTTTATAAATTCTTTTGTGGTGTCACATTTAATCCACACACGCATTTTTTAGTGTATTTATTGTACACAACGCATTCTATAAAGTTTCAGAATGTGAAATATATATAGCTGATTTCTTATACAGGGAGACTTGTATTCGTACTACGAATAGCCGTTAAACAGACCTAATTACACGTTGAGTTTATAATTTAGTGTATTTAATGACAAAAAATACAAATAGGTGAAAAATATATAACCGATTCTTTAAACAGATTTCTCTGTTCGTATCTCATGTACTGTTTTCTCAGATGCTAGTATTTTGTATGATGAGTAAGTAAATGCTAACAAAATACAGGTGGAAATAACTACGATAAAATCGATATAACGGATCTAATTATACAGCGAGCTTAGCTAGCCAATCACTATTGACTATACACTATGTGAATCCTGCACGCGGATTTTATGTACAGACAAAGAATGCAGTACGCGGATTTTATATAAACAATGGGTAAAGTATAATTTTATCAGTAGGGAATGAGTTGCCGAATTAGCATTGAAAAGACCATTGATAGGTTTGTAAAACGTTACTATGTTATCATTCATATGTGTATATAGTGTTTCTCCATCAAATAATTATGAGTGAACACAGATTTTCGTTGAGTTTGCTATTTTTCGTTGGGTGGAAACCTGTTAACGGGAATTAGCATTAGGTTTTTAATTTGATTGTCAAATACCGGTTCTTTCCAGCATTTTTTAGTCATAATTCCATAGCAAAATCATCATAATAATCTACACAATACGAGCAAACGAACTGGAAAGAACCAGTAATTGACAAACAAATTTAAAACTTAATGTAAATTCCCTTTAACACACCTGGGGTTTTGATCCAACGAAAACAAGTAAACTCAACGAAACACAATGATAAAATTGACTAAATAACCTGAAAAATAGCGTAAAAAAACAAATTTGATAAAATTCAAACAAAATAAAACTTTATAAAAAATAATTATATCTGATTAAGTAGAGAATGTTTCATGATATCGAATGCAGTTTATTGTATCTTTGTGGAGAACCATTTTAAGATCTTATAATATTTTCTGAATTGATTGCAAACTAAATAATATTATATTCCTAACAATAACTACAATACTAAAAAGTTGTATGCTTGTCCTGGTTGTCGCGCTTGATCATCTAGGTAATGGAACATAATATTTTGCTCAAATTTAAAAGAAAAAGCAGAATTTGTAATTCCATCGGCAACTGATTCAATTGAGGGTTGTACAATGTTAAACTATTTTCTAGCGGAATAAACTGACTTGAACATAATTTCTTTTCCCGATTCTTTATTCAGAGATTTATTAGCTTTTGCAAATCGTGCATCGCCAATTTTTCCAAATTTGCAGTTTTCACTTTGCGTGATTGTTCGTAAATTTCGAAGTGAGTTGTCAATTTTTTCGTCGTTTATGTGGTCAACCACATACCCGTCTTTGATCGGTCGCAAAAAACACTCGATCACAAATCTATGTGATAGATGATCTTTTCCGCAGGCTTTAAACGCAAGATAACCAGCATTAGAAACACTACCTACTGGTTTTTTCAATCTGCAATTACTAATGATACCATTACGATTCGCTTCATAATTGGTTAGGATTGGATGTAACACAAACTCATTTTGTTCCATTTATATACTATATACTATTTGTTTAAATCATTGCTTTGAAAATCTAGCTAGATAATCGTCTTCGCGCTTTATAATAGATTCAGGTTTTTTTTTGTTATCGTAATATCTTTTCAACTCCCTGTATCTTTTACTACCACATTGCGCACAAAGGTGAGTCTTTCATCGCACATCAACACCACACCGTATACACGGTTTAGGTCCTATACTCCCGTTTCTAACGCTTTGCATGTGATAACTGCAGAACTCGTTTACGAAATTTTTGTTACACGGAGATGTATAACCAATCTTAAGCCAGCGACAATTATGATTTGGTTGAATCATATATATTTGAATAATACTTCAATTTAGATAAATATTTGCCTTAATTATAATATATGCAGGAATTATCCACAATTGAGCCTGCCACTGCTAGATTTCATTTTGACAGACAACGCAAATTTAGTTTCTCGCTTTAACGAATGCGGATATAACTAAACGCATTAGTGAAGCCAAGAAGGAGTTTCGCCACGATGATGCGGTTCATGTGTGGTCCACATTGAGGATTGGAAATGATATATATGTGATGAATGATAAACGAGGTAGAGAGATCGTTGACTACCTCGATGTTCGGAAATATATTATTTTAGGAAAATTTATTGTAAATACTGATAATGATATTTGGATCACCCGAGACAAACGCGAATCCATTCAGATGTCAGGGAATATTATCCTCGTTGCGAATTCCAAACCAGGAATACTGACTGGAATATACAAGCCGTATTATGAGCGATCTTATCCAGAAACTGCTATTGTGTACGCGCTCTATCCATTACATGATAAACATGACGTAAAGGATCTCAAGAAAATGAAACTGTCATCCTTGATTTCGTCAAGAATAAACTGTGTAGCAGAGCGAATTCTTGAAAACTTCACAAACTCGATACGGGGAAACGGTTTAGGTTGTAAAAAAATAAATATGTGGGATGAAAAAGTTAAAGACACTGGAGCGTCCATCCTTGACCTTGCTCAGCTAGAAAAGTTATTAACATTCCCAGTAGAAGTGAAAACATTACCCTGAGAGATTTTGTACAAACCAAAATATATAAAAAATGGAAACCCTATAACAATCATCGATCATAAAGCACATGCAAGGACTAATGCTGTAACTTTATTTCCACGAGAAAGAACGTTTAAATATTACCACGATGATGTATTCGATTCCATAGGTGATATTAGCAAACGTGACCCTGTTTCTGTGTGGCTGTTTCAGAGTTCTGAATGTGATCATTATGATCAGTTTCTACGGTCTAACGGTAATATTTATAGTACAGAATCTCTTTATAAAGAAATGGAAAAAATTGCGCTGAAATATACTTCTGACGATGTCACAGTTAAACAATTACTAAGTAATTGATTTACCGTGCAATCGGTTACTGCTCATTTCGCTCAGGAAAAAAAAACTCGTGAAAACCGACACGATTAGAATTTCTTGAAGATGTCTTGAGATGTTGTATCGAATACAGGCACGGTGGATTGTGGAATACTAAATATAATTACAACGACGTTATCTCATTTGATATGATAGCGTGTTATCCTGGTAGTTTTCTTGGATATGAAGAGTGTTCGGAATACTTTAAGAGATTTGGACATCCTACACATGACATGACCAGGGTTGCGATAAACGGACCCTTACCAGAGTTTTCCCTATCAGGATTTGCTCATGTAGAATCATTCGAGTTTAGAGAAGGTCTCCATCCGATTGTTTATGCGTGGTTTGGAAAACATTTTCCTGAAAAATGTTGGGCTAAAATAGTTCTGCTAAGGTATATGCTCGATGTTGAAATTTTAGTATCGTTGAAAGTAACTCAACCTTTTATATCATGCCATGTGCAGAAACAATTGTGGTTGCCAAAACCTGATAAACACGATGCGAAACTTGCAAATGATCTCGGTAGAAAGATAATCGGTAATGTTACGCAAGGAGGATCACATGATCATGAACAAAATTGCACAAGATTGATTATGGACGATGCTGAACTCGATTTCATAATCGCTGATATGATGGAGTAAAACACATTTATAAGTCGATGTAATGCTTATCTATCAGACAAAACAAAACTAGGTAACATTGTGAGCTATACTGACGGCGAGTCACCGCAGTTTACTCATCTAAGATCTTCGATGTTAGCTTATGTTTCGATAAATCTATTATCGATGATAAACAGATTTCCTCATTACGCTGTTAGAGTCGCGACAAATTAATTTTATGTACATAAAAACTATACAGATTTATTAAATCTCGGTAATGGTGAATGGGGAACGTGGAGGATAAAACAAGAAAGTATACTTAGTTTAGGTGAATCTGCCGATGTTGAAATTGAGGAAACATTTTACAGAAATAATCAAGTATCAAAATCATCTGCGCCATCCGTGCATGAACCTGTATCTAGACATAAGACCGTTTATCTTAATGGGTGTGGAGGCTCAGGTAAAACAACACGCGTGATTAACTTATCCATGAGTTTACATATCATTGTCTTAACACCAACGCACAAACTCGACAGGAAAATAAATCAACGAGGTGTAAAGTCGTGCAGATATCATAGTTTGTTTAAATGGTGCGTAGATACATGGACCCCATCACGAATGGGTGAAAAATATATACCTAAAATTATCATATGGGACGAGATATGCACGGTGTCTCTGGAGGTATTACAAATATTTCTTGATTGGCTGTTACTAAAGGATACTGCTGTGATTATGTGTAGCGATCATGGTCAACCGCCACTTTTTGTTGGGCAGTCTCCACATGAGTGGTTGAAATCACTTGCAGATTTTTACGAAGAAATATATGATGATCATAGAGCTATTGATTACTCGCTGAAAGAATTCAAAAGATTAATACGACTTCAACCAGATAAAATACAATGTGAAGTAATGCGTGAGGTAATTCCAGAAACATCCATGAATGATTTTTGGACCTTATGGAAATCTGTTGATTTGATAGTTGCCAGTAGAAAAATAGTTCGTAACGGACTGCAAGAAAAAAAATATTTCCTTTACAAAAGGAAACATTCCCAACGTTATTGGTGCCCTTGTGTTATCGCCCAGCAGATACAATCAACAAAATGTTGATGTTGAGATTCCTGGTAGAGAAATACAAAATCTTGTGTTAAATGATATTGTCCTTGTCGCTGTTGATGTTTTATAGAGCGCATTAAACATGGATAATTCGCTATAATGATTCATTCGTCGCATGGATTAACTATCACTGATACTAAAGTTTGGATAGTTAATGATCGTATTGAGTGGTCAAATTTAGTTTATCTTGCATTATCTAGAGTTAGAAGACTATCATAACTAAAACGGGTTATCATGGATTGCGTAATAACCGATGAAATCACTAATAATGTCGATATCAATAAAAAATTTGTCAGCTATAAGCAGTGTGACAAAAAAAATATTTGCGAGTTTGATGTAGATGTGGATATTATTATGATCTTAAAACAACGACAAAATAATCATTGCGTAAATTGCAACGCAATAATGTTGTGGCAGTATTAAAGCAATAACCCAAGACAATTTACCGTTGATAGAATTAATAGTAGTCTTGGTCACACGCGCGAAAATGTGATGCTTATCTGTTTGGAGTGTAATCGACGTCGAGGATCTGCAAGTTTATAAAAGTGTACTCGGTGGTAATTGCGTATCTCCAGGAATTATTTGTAATTGTTCACGTACAAATCCACGCTGAGGAGCAGTTGAATCTAATCTGTAGATTGCAGGTCTACCTGTGGACCTTACCACGCTGGATATTGTGTGTGTGGTCACACTTCAAATGTGATCAGTTGCCCTTTTTCTGTCTCCTTCAAGTTCGCCAGGTTCGTATAAATATCTAACTGTAACATTGCCTAGTACTGGCTGAGAAATAGATTTACGATTTATCAGTTTTTTTGTGATCGCATCAGACGGTTTCATAGAAGTTGCATGAGTAACTTCCTAATTTATCGCAGCTATCACTCTAAGTAACCTCGTAACCCATTCACAAGATCTTGTATCTGTGGATATCTCCTTTGCATATTGATACCCGAATAACCGTTCAGCAAGTGCTCGAATAAATCGTTCAACAATTTCCTGATCACGATGAATCTCAGTATGTCCTCGTCTGATTTTAACGTTGTACGTGTTCATTAACGATGATACTGCACCAAAAAGTTCTTTGCCAGGATCAACCTGTAGTAGTTTTGGCTATTGTAATGGTCCTGGCTGATAAATTCGTTCGAACGCAGTTGCAACTTCAGATGATGTCTTTGTTGATAGCGGCTCTGCTTCTTTATATTCTGCTAGCAACATCAATGACGGTTAAAGCGTATCTGTATGTGTGCTGACGTCTACCTGTTTTAATGGTATCGTGTGGCAAAAACAAGATATCCGCTTGATGAACTTCATTAGGAACGTTGACATCAAAATGTGCGTATTGAATTTTTTTAGGTGGATTTAGAAAGATTTGCCATATTGCTTGTCGTGCTAACCAAGCTTCAGCAACATTACGTAAAATTTTTGCTGAAGTGGCAAGTTTGATAATCGCTGCCTTACCACGCCAATACTCTCTCGGGGAATAATAAACAGATTCCATTATAATAATCAGTTGATTAATTACCAGCCCCTATCATTATTTTACCTTTCATAGCAGATTTTATTAGGAAACTAGCGAGAGATTCTCTGAGAGATTTATTAGGTATAGAATTTGACACGTGATTCAACTTTATATCTGCGAGATGCCGTTGTTGCAAATCAGCATTTTTATAAGCAACGTCATGAATGTGACATGCTTGATCAATCTTTTTTACTGGATACTCTCCTGGTCTTGGTCGATCATGTTTATCGAGTCTGATATCGAGACGAGTTCCAGGACCACAATAATTTTATCCGGGAAGGTGTTTCAAACCAGCATACTTAGCCCATGGTAATCAGGTAATTTTCCTAAAGAAGCAGTAATATCCCCACCTATCTTTGTTGTCCCTGAGATAAATTTATATTTTTGTGTACGACATTTTACACATTTACCTGGCAATGCACGTCGTTTATTGTTTGTTATTATTGTTGTTAATCCAGTTGTGGGTGTAGATGATCTACATCGAACACAACATAGACTCATTTTATTAATAATATGGATACAATAATTGACTTTTCGACTACACGAAAACAGGAATCAGTAAAGCACCTTCTAGCATTACAAAATTCGATAAGAATGATTATAATAGGTCCATCTGAATTAGGTAAAACACAATTATTATTAAATTTATTAACGAGGTGGTTGAGATGGAACAGACTATATTTAATAGCACCGTCTGTAGATGATCAGCATTGTTGCGAAGTACTAAAGGATTTTAACGAGAAAGCAAAATCAGTTAATAAAGACGGTGACGATATTATTGACTTTATCACAGATATAGATGAAGCACCGTCTGTAGATGACTTAGATGGATTCATTAATAATCTCGTAGTATATGATGATGTGATGCTGGACAAACAATATAATCCAGCGAGAACATTTTCTCGAGGTAGACACAAAAATACAGACGTGATTTATGTTACACTAGGATACACACAAATACCTAAGGTGATCAGAGATAACTGTAATATTTTGGTCGTGTTTAATGGAGTAGATAATTATACTCTACAGAATATTTATTAAACCTGATGTTCAGGGGACATGGATATGGATAAATTTAAAAATTTCTTTTCTAAAGCACAATCTGTTCTGTTTGGTTTTATAACGATAAATCTACATGATCCAAGATCAATATATCGTGTAGGTCTAGATAAAATCTTTGGTTAAAGTCCCCCTGTCAATGTCAGGAGCAGCAGAGAGGCTGAAGGACAACAATTGAGATGTTTTACGAGTAAACAAAATCGCCTTACAAACTCAGGAAAAAATACGTCAACAATAGTATAACAAAACTAAGCTAACCAAAACGATTTTATTATACGGTTAAATGCATAACCGTTTGAAAATAAAAAGTTTGAGACTGGTTTAGCGTTGTTGACCTTTTTCAGCTTCTGCAGGAACCTTTATTTTTCGTTAATGATTCGAGCATAAATAGTTTAGGGTTCAGCCTCTCTGCTGCATGTTGACATGTCACAGTTGCAGATGATACTTATTTCATATAACAACAGAACCAGCAGCTACGAGCGTTTTGATCCAAATGGATTAAAATACAATGCAGTTTTACTGTTCAGAATGCAAAACATTTTAATGTCGGTTTTTATAAGTCATTAGGCGGTCCCCTAATTGACGAATAAAGGCACTACTCTATATCTATTCAATCCGCCATGCATTACAGTGTCCCGGTAGCCTAGTGCTTAGGGCATCCACTACTCTATATCTATTCAACCCGCCATGCATAAGAGTGTCCCAGTAGCCTAGTGCTTCGGGCATCCACTACTCTATATCTATTCAACAAGCCATGCATTACAGTGTCCCTGTGGCCTAGTGGTTAGGGCATCCACTACTTTATATCTATTCAATCCGCCATGCATTACAGTATCCCAGTGGCCTAGTGGTTAGGGCATCCACTACTCAATATCTATTCAACCCGCCATGCATTACAGTGTCCCAGTGGCCTAGTGGTTAGGGCATCCACTACTCTATATTTATTCAACCCGCCATGCATTACAGTGGCCCAGTGGTTAGGGCATCCACTACTCTATATCTAGTCAACACGCCATGCATTACAGTGTCCCAGTGGCCTAGTGGTTAGGGCATCCACTACTCTATATTTATTCAACCCGCCATGCATTACAGTGGCCCAGTGGTTAGGGCATCCATTACTCTATATCTAGTCAACACGCCATGCATTACAGTGTCCCAGTAACCTAGTGCTTAGGGCATCCACTACTCTATATCTATTCAACCAGCATTGCATTACAGTGTCCCTGTGGCCTAGTGGTTAGGGCATCCACTACTTTATATCTATTCAACCCGCCATACATTACAGTGTCCCAGTGGCCTAATGGTTAGGGCATCCACTACTCAATATCTATTCAACCCTTCATGCATTACAGTGTCCCAGTGGCCTACTGGTTAGGACATCCACTACTCTATATTTATTCAACCCGCCATGCATTACAGTGGCTCAGTAGTTAGGGCATCCACTACTCTATATCTATTCAAGCCCCCATGCTTTACAGTGTCGCAGTAACCTAGTGCTTAGGGCATCCACTACTCTATATCTATTCAACCAGCCATGCATTACAGTGTCCCTGTGGCCTAGTGGTTAGGGCATCTACTACTTTATATCTATTCAACCCGCCATACATTACAGTGTCACAGTTGCCTAGTGGTTAGGGCATCCACTACTCAATATCTAGTCAACCCTTCATGCATTACATTGTCCCAGTGGCCTAGTGGTTAGGACATCCACTACTCTATATTTATTCAACCCGCCATGCATTACAGTGGCTCAGTAGTTAGGGCATCCACCATTCTATATCTATTCACCCCCCCATGCATTACAGTGTTCCAGTGGCCTAATTTTTGGGGCATACCCTACTCTATATCTATTCAACCCGCCATGCATTACAGTGTCCCAGTAACCTAGTGCATAGGGCATCCACTAATCTATATCTATTCAACCAGCCATGCATTACAGTGTCCCTGTGGCCAAGTGGTTAGGGCATCCAGTACTTTATATCTATTCAACACGCCATACATTACAGTGTCCCAGTGGCCTAGTGGTTAGGGCATCCACTACTCAATATCTATTCAACCCGCCATGCATTACAGTGGCTCAGTAGTTAGGGCATCCATTACTCTATATCTATTCAACCCGCCATGCATTACAGTGTCCCAGTAGCCTAGTGCTTAGGGCATCCACTACTCTATATCTATTCAACCCGCCATGCATTACAGTGTCCCAGTGGCCTTGTGGTTAGGGCATCCAACTTGGATGTGGGACGTTGTGGGCTTTGAATCCGGGCAGTCATATGAAATAATTATGACAATTCTACTAGAAGCTGCCTCTCTTGACGCTCAGCATTAAGAAGTTAGTGTCAAGACTAGTTGGCCTGGTGTCAGGATAACATGACTGGGTGGGACTGATGCTACATGCCTGCGGCATGATGCTCCAGTGATAGACATCACTATACCTTTTACATTGCAGACATCATAGCGATATGACTAAAATTGTTGTAGCTGCTTTAAAAAAATCTAACACATACATGATGCATTGCCAAGTCGGCGTGAGCAACATACAGCTCATTATTCATGCAGGTCAAGTCAACTTTAATTATGGATAGGCTCAAAATGCATAGAATAAAACTAATGCTTTTCATAGTTTGTCAGTCATATAATTCACATTGTACATGTCGTTTCAAGCTTTCATTTAAATTAAATAGGTGATGTTCGTGAAGTTGGGGTACCTATAACAGGGCCATAGTTTGATGCTAATAATTTACCATGGTCTTGAATGAAAATGCCACATTTTGTTGGCATTAAAGGTTCCTCCAGGCAAATAAAACAGCAATTCACAAGCCCATTTGGTCAGCCCACTTAGAAAAAAAAAAGAAGTGGCGTAATGTAAATTTTATGTGCATCAGGCTTCGGGATATCTGGTTATCGGGTAGTTTTATTTTGTGTTGCATTAGTAATGTTTTAAATCATACTCTTCAAACTATTTTACATGATTTTGTCTCGCGAAAACATAAAACCTCTTAAGGAAGCACAAGAGATGTAGTTATATAAATAGATAAACTTAATGAAAGCGTTTTGTTGTATATTGTCTTTAATAAGATATAACTCTTTATAAGTGATAGTTGGTTTTAAATAATTTATGTTGGAAGATGACTAGAAAAAGACAATAGTTTATAAATGCTTCCGATCATTTGTGCATAATCACCGTCACATCATTGGCACATTTGCAAACTTGCCCAACAAAGTAAACTTCCTGTAGTGTTTCTTAATCGGCTTGGATAGTATGGGCATTTAATTATTCAGGCAGTAGCATCAGCGTCAAAAGCACCTGTAAGTGTTATTCTCCTCCAAAAAGAAATAACAGATTGGAATATATAGGATGTTTAGGAATAACAATTACAATTCACTGATTTGCTACAGTTCAAGAATTCATCCATGAACAAGCTGGTAAGCAATCTTCGCTGTGGAAAACTTTAAGATCACTAGTCGGTGTTCTGCTAGTAACACTGAATTGTTAACGAAGAAAGGTGTGTGTTCACACGAGCATATGAGCGATTATGACAAATTTGCTGAAACAATTGTCACCGAATGATATGTTTCTATCATCGCTAGCACTTGATTGTAATTCCGCCAATGCCTACATGCACACAAACACTGGCTGGCGTTCGAATGCAAAAACATGGGTGACTATCACTAACTGCTTGTGTGCATCGATATGCTCTTGATCATTGATGTATTTGGAAAATTTTACACTGCGATAATCAGTGTATAGGCTTGATATTGCACACAGCTTCATATGACCTGTAATGGCTTGGGATACGTTGCCATCAAATACTAAAATCGAGTGGAAATTACTGATACTGAGTTACACCTGTTTATTCTTGTCACTTCGAGGTACAATACCAATAGCAAGTCATCAATAAGTGGGAGGAAAACAACCCAAATCTTAAACATAGACGGGTATGATCCCACTTCTCCTTTACAGTTAAATCATACAACATGGCACCAATTACTTTAATTCATGGTCAATACGTCAACCGTTACCCGTTGTTGGTTTTTAGTGGACTGTTCAGACACACGTTGAAGAAATAAACACGTTCACAATTACTGCTAGTCAATATAAATTGGCAGAATATAAAAGTGTTACATAAAAAACTCAAAACTATGATGCTGTAGCAAGTTATCTTTTCTGACTTTGTAAATCAAGCCTGTTAACTGATAGAGATCGCATGAAGTCATTATTTGTCTGATGCCTCCGTGAAAATGAAGAAACGATCTGATAAGAACAGGGGCTAGATGATGCATGTTCTTGTAAGAATGATATTCTTAAAGGCTTAAGGTGTGAGGTTAATGATCTTACCGATCTTGAAAATAATTATAATGTCACTGAGGAGCAGGGAGGGTGAACCCTACAAAATTTTGCTCGAATCCTTAACAAAAATAAAGGTTCCTGCAGAGGCTGAAAACATCCGTCAACAACGCTAAATCAAAGTCTCTAACTGATTATATTTCCATACGGTTAGGTTAGCTCATTTTTGTTATATTATTGTTGACGTATTTTTTATGATTTTGACAGGTATTTGGTTTACTTGTAAAACGACCCAATTGTTGTCCTTCACCATCCCTGCTGCTATTTACAGTCAAGGGGAGTTTAACAAAATATTTTATCTAGACTAATCTACGAGCGAATGTATAAATTAATATATAGAGTTTCGTTTCTCAAATCAATTATATTTCCATCCTGATTTGTGAGTTTGAAATTCATTATTGACAATAATAAATGATTATGTACACGCAAGTAGACTTGATTTATTGGCTCAGATACAATAAGCAACCATGGAGGTGTTTGAATATGTATCCCTGCTGGGCCTGATTAGTCTTAGAGAAGTCGACGTGGTAGCTGCTATCAATTATATCGCATACCAAATTCAGTGTGATGGTGGATGTTATATTAACAATATTAGGCGAGATATGACGACCTGTTCCATGTGGGTCATTATTATATCTGAGAACAGTTGGAAATGGGATTAATGTTTTCCATGAATTGCATATTCTTTTACAGTGTTCAACAATAAGATCATTAACTGATTTTTTTTAGTTCCTCAGCGTTAAATCCAGGTACTATAAATGTTGGTAATTGTTCTCTTGTAATTCCGAAATATTTTAGAAAACTGTTGTGAAATAGCGATAGGCTGGAACAGGTTGAGATGGATCGTCTTCATTAACTATACTGTGTTGTTTTTCGAATTGCTGGTGGTAGTACTAATCTTTTCTCTCTGTTAACAAAAACATTATTCATGAACTTTAGGTCTGAAGGAACTTGATTTAAAAGTTGTATTGATTCAATTATTTGATTGTTTAAAATCATCATTGTAAGAAACATTAATACTTAAATGTATTTTTTTAGATTTTTAAACACGTTAATGTTCACATTTAATGGTATTAGCATAAGAATTTATTAGATCAATATCTAGTGTTGCTAGGTTTGCATCTTACTTCTTGCTATCAATATATTTTATAAAATAATTATATTTCGATCTATATAATGCTCAACTCTATCAGCACCAGAATATAATTTCCATGGATATGCATTTTCTACTTTTCTATATTCTGGAAATTGTATAAATTTAACATTTGTAACGAAGTCGGATCTCTTTGGTTCTGGTGGACCTTGATAAACAGGTGCAACTTCAGGCCATCCTAACACTGATCTAATCGAACTTTGATAAATATCCACAGCATAGTCAGGAGAATGTATTTCAATCACCGACGATAATGTTGGTTCGTGTACAGTAATTGCTATCTTTGATTTCTTCCCAGTAATAGACTTAATTCTGCGCTGCGCTGGAATTCCTGATTAATTTGCTCTATTTGATAACTGCCAGTTGGAATACTAACTACTTGACAATCGGGAGTTCCATCAGATTTATTCTTATTTGCGAATACTTATGAATTATTTGGCTGTAGTCCACCAAAATGGTTTGATCTAATATTAGGCCAGCTATAATAAACACGTAACTGAGCTAATGTTATCTCTTTTACTGGAATTGCAGTTGGAAAATTAACGATAAATTCAGGACTGGTCGAACTTACCGATATCATAGTAGTTTTTGATGGCGTCGTATTAGTGACGATCTGTTGCAATAGTTCTCTTGAATCAGACATTATTGTTATGTTTTTTATTTAATTCTCATTCCTTTCGTTATTGTCACTAGATGATGCATTATTTTTCATCACGAATGCTTCATCGTAGGTTTTCATTATCATAACGAACTCCTCATCAGATATTTTACCATCACTGAGGTACAAGGAAAGATAGCATAATTTAGTATAGGCGGCTGTTGCTGTGTGTAATTTCAACATGTACTCGCGTAATTTATCACTCGTGCATGTAGATATTTTCTTAGCGACAATACTGAGAATACCTGCACATTTTGTTGTCGTAGAAACGACTATCGTTTTACCGCAGGAGCAGTCATTGTTAACGCTGATAATTATAATCCCGTTCCAGCAACAACAGCAGAAACCGAGTAAACTACTACATCGATAACAACCATGCGTCTGCGATATTTTTTTTAACTTTCAACGTGTATTCGTCGATAATATTTTTTAGTTCAGTCTGACACTTACACGCCTGATTATATCTGTGACGTTAAAAGTCAATGAGTGACTGTCATCGGATTCATTATACCTAATGACGTTATTATTTAATTAATTAAAATAGGAGCTTTAGTTACAAATTCCAGACACCACCAGTAATTAGGGGAGGACAAACTTCTATCCGATGATTCCAACGTGAAAGTTTCTAGACAATTTATTACCTAATGGAGATGTGATAAGTATGTTAAATTCTACAACGCTAAACGCAGACAATATATATCTACCTCTCTCTCTCTCTCTCTCTCTCTCTCTCTATATATATATATATATATATATATATATATATATATATATATATATATATATATATATATCTATATATCTATCTATATCTATCTATATATCTATATATATATATATCTATATATATATCTATATATATATATCTATATATATATATCTATATATATATATCTATATATATATATCTATATATATATCTCTATCTATATCTATATATCTATGTGTATATATATATATATATATATATATATATATATATATATATATATATATATATATAATCAGCGACCTCCGTGGTGTGTTTGATGGTTTTATTTCGTTGTGTCCATGTAGCTAAGCCTGATCCGATGACGTACAATATGTTAATGAACTCTTTGTGAAGAAATTTAATCAGGCTAGTTTTTTTTTAACTCTCCGGAATTCCACTAATAATATCGTTGAGTTTTGTGTTAATATCAGTAAGATTTATATCAACATTTGGTGGACTTCCAAAAAAAATCGTTATTAATTCTGTTTATGTTTCTGCAAAAACTCGAAAAGGTATTCAAGTGATCGGTAAAATCAGTTTTGGGTGTGACTATTTCATTACTGATTGGAATCTCTTTATCATTGACGTATTTTTTTTTTTTGTAGCAGCATCAAACTCATATTCTGGTGTTTTTTAATTACTAATACCATTATGGTTGATATTGAGAAATGCACGCATTATACCACCTATGGTTAATACGTTTTTAGATTCCTGATCGTCAACATATTATTTGGTTGTAGCATCACAATCTGTGGTTGGATATCCAAGATCTGTAATTTTATTTTTGTTCATAATAACGTCTCCACTATATACTCGACAGTCGTCTTGACATAATCGTTAACTGACTTACCTGAATCTTGTATTTTACCCTGATCAGTAAAAGTAACGATATTAACAGCAACTACAGTAGGAATTCGTATAAGTACGTCTGGTAGTTGTATATTGCTGGTCTTTAATCGTCCTTGTTTCTCCTGAAAAACGACGACTTCATTTTGATCCACAGTCGTGATATTTAATAAATCATCAATCTCATTTCTGAGTTGATCGAGGGTTGCATATTTAGATAAATCACCTTGCTGCTGAGCTCCAATTCGAATGTTTCCATTCTCAATTTAATAAGAAATGCAATATAGACTGAAATGAAGTTAGAAAATCAAAACTGTTAATTGCAATGATGATTCTTTACCGTCTGACTTGTTTAATCTATAAAGCAAGAAAGACAAACAAACAATAAAATGTAACTGATAAAACGACAATCAGTAATGATTAGTTAATTAATTTTTCTTCTCTCAAATCAGGAACAATTAACTTCATGCCTACTTTGTTTTACATACACTATATTAGAGTAAATATATTCAGGAAAACACTTTTCTTAACGTGGCTTCAGAAGCAATAAAGAGGCAGATTGTTCCTGTATATATTACGCTGAGAATAAATTATTGAAAACCTTCATATTCCGTTGACATTTTTCTTCGGATTTGTTCTTGGTCCTGGAGAACATATCGTGTGCCAAGAAGGCCTGTAATTTCCAAGAAGGTTTGCGATTTGAAGGCAGCCTTTGACGGTCGGAGATCGAAATTTCTATCTCCAATTCCAATGTTTCCATTCTAGTTTAGGGTAATAAAATGCATATGTGTTAGTGTATAATCAACGCCATTCAATTGTTTTTCACTCTCTGTTTATCCTTTTTCAAATATCTTGTCAATGGCATCTATGTCGTTTATCTGTAATAACTAGCATACCCGAGAACACTTTTCAAGAAACATTATGAATCTGGAGATAAAATATGAAAACACACATTGCTCTTGTATGGGATCAAACATGGGATGACATTGATAATTTAATTATTACAACTACACATCTTAATTATGTAAATCTACGGCTCAAGGCCAAGAAATAGAAACACAGAAATAATCACGTGAGTTTCTTGTTCCACCACTGTCAGAATTGTTAGTGCCGCATTAATGTAGAAAATAGTTTAGTGACAATGCAGATGATCATTGTAATAAACATGGGAGTTTAATCATGCGCGTTTAAATGAATACTTGCATGTCAAGATATATGGCATATGTACATATCAGATAGGTTTGCATATTGCATAGAGAAACTTCAGTTACCGTACATGTCAATAAAGGTGCAGTACTCGGTCCTGTCTGATTGAAGTTTTTCAAACTTTCAGCACTAGTTATTGCCAAGTATGTAACACATATTTAACCTAAGCGTTAGTATAAATGTATTCTCATTCATTTTAAAAAACAATAATATCAAGTCCTATTTTGACCGGTATAGATAATGAAATATGTAAAAAAGGCAGGTGTTAATACTAACGTCACTGTCTAAAGACCTTGAAAAACGTGTTGCTAATTTCATAACATTCACAATTATACGAGCATCTGCTACAATGAAATGCAGTGGGTCACGGATTAGAGGACTACACAATCACAACCAGTTACACTCAAGGGTAACCCTGTAACTCGTCTTTCTAATGATTCCCTCAGAAATCAATTTGAGGACGACGAGCCTTTAATACATCACAAACAGATTCATAGACGATAAACACAGATGCCCAAACGTTGCATTAAATAAACATCAACTTGGCAGCTCTTCCCGCTGACACCTTTGTCATCCGGGTTTAATAACAAACCGTTTCCCGAGAAAAAAAAAACCACAACTGCGTGTCTCAGAACTTTCAATCATTCCCAATGATGCCATACTAAAGAAATTCTAGCACACCCTTTCGGCTTAGGAAACGGAATCATTTCAAGCGTTCACAGATATAGAATCTATCAAATTGAAATTTGAAATTGGCAAAACATTTGAAATGTTGTTCTCCAGGAAAACAATTATTCAGAAGAAACGAAGTAAATTTAGCTCCTCTAACAAAACATGTTCTACGTAGACATACAAACAGACAACTTCTAGCACGAAAATAACTTTTTAAGGTAATACTGCTATTGTATAACTTGTATAACTCTAAAATGTTACAATAAACTGACCTTACGACTCTAGGACTGTGTATGACTCTCGACTACAACTATCTGTCTGTGACTCTGAACGTCTTACAAAGTACCTTGGTATATAAACGAAGCTAATATGTTGTTTGAATTACACGCGCACGAGGACGCATGCAATTTCGTAATACTTCTGGACAATGGGAAAGCCTGACCAAGTATCAGCAAATCGTTTTCATAGCTTTTCCTGAATGTTTACATGTAATGAATTTTTTATTATACACAGCACCTGCTCACATGTAGGACTCAAATAAATACGATGTTTTTAAAAAACATATTAGACTGATATTAATATAATTATATTATTAATTACATTTAATGAAATAAAATGGAATAAAAAGATCCATACAAAATGTTTTCCTTAAAACACATACTTTAACTACAGGGTCCTAACAAGATAGCGCTCACATTTACAATAAAATTTGCTGTTCCCACTAAAGCTGGCGTTCCAATCCAAATTTGTTAACTCCTTAAGTTTACAGCTGCCACAAATTTTACAGTTCACACTAAAGTGTACAGCAATTACTCGAAGTGTTCCACATATTGTTTTCGCGATCTTATCATATGATTCTTGTGTTTGCTCATAAGTGTAAAACGTGCCAATGACACTTCAGGACACGAACTAACCTGATGAGTCACTCACGTACTCACAAAAACCAAACGAGTCAGTGATGTTAAGATTATATTCGAACTCAAAGGACGAACCGAAGAGCCGATGTAATTTTATCAGTTAGTCTATCAATGTTCGAATAATGAAAAAGCGTATAACTAAATTAGTATATCATCAATGAATTAAAATCAATCAACAAATCAATAAAAACGAAACTATCGTTTGATTTATCAGAGAGATATTTGGTTGTCCCATTAATAGTTCATTCACACATCTATTCATTCATTCACTCCTCTTCATAGACTTTGGCTTTCTACCAGACTCACTGTTCATAAGCAGATTTATGATACAAATAAGAAGAATGTCACAAGCATAGTCTATGCAACGAAATTAGCCCACTACAGTAATAAGATCACGAAAAGATCAGACTGCAAAAAGCTATTGGAGATTACTAACAAGCTAAAGTCAAGGAACAAATGTACACCACTTCCAGCTACCTTCTCTCCAGTCGGCACTCAGGACCTGTTTGCAAATTTCTTCCGCGACAAAATACAAACCATCAGAGATAAACTTGAGAACACAATTTCGGTTGACTCGTCATCACCATGCAGTTGCGATACAGACTTTCAGCGGCAACCATTAGCAACATTTGAACCTGTCTCTATGGATTTAGTACGTACAATCGTGATGAAGAGTGCAACACACTCATGTGAACTAAACTGATTCGGACGTCACTTCTGCTAGAGTGCTTTGCAATCACTAATTGATGTTATTAATACGATTCTCTCATCTGGCGAATTCCCATCTTTTTACAAAATTGCAATTGTAAAACCTCTGCTGAAGAAACTAACACTTGACCCTAATGATCTAAAGAACTACCCGCCCAGTTTTTAATCTCCCATTTATGTCAAAAATCTTAGAAAAAGTTGTTATATCGCAACTTGTATTTCATCTGAATTCAAACAGTCTTGTTAGCAATGTACAGTCTGCATATCGCCCTCGCCACAGTACTGAAACTGCTCTTCTGAAAGTAGTCAACGACCTTCTCTTTACTTTGGATAGCGTAAAGTCTACAGTCCTCACTCTCCTTGACTTATCTGAAGTATTTGACAGAATAGACCATGATGTATTACTTCCCCGTCTTAAGAATGTATTTGGCATTCAAGATACGTCATTACTATGGTGCAAATCCTACTCGGTCAAAAAGAAACATTGTGTTCGCAAATGGAAAACACTCCAACCCAGTTAATCTATTCTGTGATGTTCCACTGGGGTCCATTCTTGGATCTGTTCTCTTCATTCTGTACACTCAGCCACTCTCAAGTGTCATAGATCATCATCCAGTGTCTCACCAATTATATGTATCTGACACACAAATATACAAATCTAGCCATCCAGCCGAAGTTGAAGCTACTATCCAATGCATAGAGAGGTGCATATTTGATGAGAAATCATGGATGACATGTAACAAGCTGCAGATGAATGATTATACAGTTGAAGCCATCCTGATTACAAAACAAAGAGTTTCTCATTCACATCCTTTACATCAGAAAATAATAAATAGTAGCAACACCAACATCAAATTCAAGCCGTCATTACGAAACCTCGGTGTCACTCTTGACAGTACTCTTTCTATTTACATCAACATATCATGAACATATGCCGGGCTGCATACCTTGAGCTGAGACGCATCAGCTCCATTCACAATTATCTGTCAGTTGATGCCACAAAAACACTTGTGTGTTCCTTAGTACTTTCGAGACTGGACTATTGTAGTTCAATTATGTCTGGTTCATCTCAATATCTACTTCAGAAATTTCATCAAGTTCAAAACACTGCTGCTCGCATCTTCCTTAGAGTACTACGGTCAGAGCATGCCTCTCCGCTGGCTATCCATACTATCCAGAATTAAACACAAAATTTGTTCTCTATGCTACGTTTCACTGACGGGCTCCAGTCCAACATACATATATGACATCACCCATGTGCAGAGACCTGCAAAAAGCTTACGCTCCTCTTCTGACACTCACATTCTCAATATCCCAAATATGAAGTTGAAACCATATGGACAACTTTGTTTTGCATACCTGGGCCCAGCAACGTGGAACGAATTGCCCACTGCCCTTAGACACAAAGACACCGTGATCTCATTCAAAGGCGCCCTTAAAACCCATCGATTTCAACTGCAATAACAATCATGATGACCTAATAATATATCCTTTATAACGTATCCCTACTTGAAAAATTTACAGGTTGTTTTTTGTTTCTATTGTTTTTTTTTTAGTTTTTGTAATCATTTCATTATATATGGTTTGTTTTTTATATTCTCTTTTACTGTTGCCAAATGTTGTAAAGCGCTTAGATCTTCTAAAAATTAGAAGCTATATTAAGTCCTCGCTATTATTATAAATATTATTATTATTATTATTATTATTATTATTATTATTATTATTATTATTATTATTATTATTATTATTATTATCAAATTTTTCATTTCTTTCATCAACTGACACAGTAATTCTTCATGGATTCGTTCATTCGTTTATTCTATTCTATTCAATTATTGTTTCTCAATCATTCAGTCATGCATTGTTATTATCGGATATTGTTTCATTCTCAATTCGTAGAGAGCTAATTGTCTTACCTTATCATTCAAAAACTAGCCACTCTGTTAGCTGTACATCCAGGCAATCGGTATTATAAGCAAAATACATCCTCTGGAATCAAGACTTGTTTTAACGTTATCTCATGCTATTTAACATGACAAAAAAGGAAACGGAAAATAAGAATATCTACAAAAGTTCTGAGTACATCCAGATCTGAATTTAATTTACGTTCTTCTCTACGTTTTTAAGTTAATCGATGCCTGCGATGAAAGTTTGCTACTTTGTGAATTAGTAATATAGTACGTGACATAAGTATACACTCCGTAAGAAAGGTACACGATTAAAATATTATAATACATTTTGTTTCCATTGTTCCAGTGATATTTGACATTTCAAATTAAAGATCAAAGCTTGTCGCCGACCTATCCTTAGGAAAAGAAGCAGAAATGTGTTGTGGCAAATTTTCGAGCGTCGATAATTACAACCCAATTATTCATCCACTTCTGAAGAGCGAGGATGAATTTGTTAGCGGCGTATACAGGCCTTCTTAGGTTTCAAGGCTATTGTTGTAGGCTCCACTCCATTCATTAAAATAATGGAGGTATTGGCAGTCAATACTTCAAGTAGACCACTGTTTGGGTTAATTATTAATGTCTTACGAATAATAGATGACACAGCTAAATAGTTACGCTCTCCTCAAGGAACAGAGTGATTAGCGGACTCGGCAGCGGCATTCTAACTTGGGCAAAGTAGGGAAAGTTATAAAATATTGATACGTCTAAATACGACTACTGTATCAGAAGGTCCTCAGTTGGAGTGTAAATATTTCGCGTCCTCTTTACTGTATTAGGTAGTCCTAGATTAAAGTGTGGATATATATCATCCTACCTTACTGTATCAGGGAGTCCTCCATTAGAGTGTTTATTGTTTGCGTTTACTGTATGCTAGAGTTTTCGATTAGGGTGTGGATATTTCGGATCTTCTTGGACATTTTTAACTAGAACATTATAAAGTACAACATTTAAATGGGCCTTGTCCACTCGAACATTATAAAGTAAAACATCTAAATGGGCCTGATCCACCTGAACATTATCAAGCAGAACATTTAAATGGGCCTGGTCCACTCGAACAATATGAATTTGAACATTTATATGGCCCTGGGCCACTCGAATATTATCAAGCAGAACATAAATTGTGCCTGGTCCACTCGAACATTATCAAGCACAACATTTAAATTTGCTTGGTCTATTCGAACATTATAAAGTAGAATATTTGAATGGGCCTGGTAAACTCGAACATTATCAAGCAAAACGTTGAAATTGGCCAGGTAAACTGGAACAGTATAATGTAGAAAATTTAAATGGGCCTGGTAAACTCAAATATTATCAAGCAGAACATTCAAATGGACCTGGTGCACTCGAACAATATCAATAAAATGATATCTTAATGGGCCTCGTCTACTGGAACATTACAATGTATAAAATTTAAGTGGGCCTGGTCCACTCGAACACTTCAAAGTAGAACATTTAAATGGGCCTTGTCCACTCGAACATTATCTCGCATAAAATTTAAATGGTCATGGGCCACTCTAAGAACATCAAGCAGAAAATATAAATGGGTCTGATTCATTCGAACATTGCGAAGAGGGACATTTATAAGGGCCTGGTCCAATCGAACTTTACAAAATAGAAAATTTATACGGGCCTTGTCATTTCAAACATAACAAAGTAGAACTTTAAATGTGCCTTGTCCACTCGAACTTTAGCAAGCAAAACATTAAAAATGGCCTGGTCCACACGAACAATGTCAAGTAAAATTGAAATGGTCCTGTTTCACTCGAACGTTGCAAAGTAAAACATTTAAATGGGCCTGGTCCACTTGAACATTAGAAAGCAGTATATTTGAATAGGCCTGGTCCACTCGAACATTAGAAAGCAGTATATTTAAATGTTTAAATGGGCCTGGTCCACTCGAACAATATGAATTAGAACATTTAAATGGGCCTGGCACACTCGCAAAAGAATAACGTAGAACACTTTCAAAGTCCAGGTCAATATCTCTTAGGAACATATTTAAATCTACATTATTGTTACTGGCAATCAGTTCTGGGATTGTTTTTAAGCCAACGGTCTTTAACTGGTGGAACTATTTTCATTTTAAGGGTTAAAAGTTTTTCTACCATTTCGTCGAAAATAGATGAAATGAAATGAATTGTTTTTATTTCTAAATTCGACTACGCTATTATGAGTGTGCTGAGGCTTATAGTATAGGTTCGATTACTCTGTCTATTGCCGGGTATTCCATAGGATAGTCTAATCTGTCTATTGCCGGGTATTCCATATGGTAGACTACTCTTTCTATTGCCGTGTATTTCATAGGGTAGATTACTCTGTCAATTGCCGGGTATTCCATAGGGTAGACTACTCCGTCTATTGCCTGGTATTCCATAGGTAAACGACTCTGCCCATTGCCGGGTATTCCATAGGGTAGACCACTCTGTCTATTGCCAGGTATTCCTTAGGGCAGACTACTCTGTCTATTGCCGGGTATTCCATAAGCTACATTATTCTGTATATGTTGAGGGATTTCATACAGGTTATGCAGTTATATCTGCAAGCTACACTATTCTGTATGTTAGGTCAATTCTAAAGGCTACACTCTGTATCTTGTTGGGTTTTCTATAAGCTACACTATAGTGATTGTTGTGTGGTTTGCTATACGCTACACTACTCTGTCTATAATGGGGTATTCTATATTCTACGCTATTCTGTCCATTCTGTTGTGTTATATAGGCTACACTATTCTGTCTATTCTGGATTATTATATAGGCTACATTAGTCTGTTTGTAATAATATATTACATAGGTTATATATATATATATATATATATATATATATATATATATATATATATATATATATATATATATATATATATATATATATATATATATATATATATATATAATTTATACGAGAGTTATATCATTCATACAGCATACATACTGTTACTGTACACATATTTTATTTATATAACATACAAATACGTATATTTGTCCTTTTAACAGAGATCAGGTTAACCACAGGCAGCCGTGTGTTGACCTCGTGAATGAAGTCCTGGCATTCCCAAGTGTGTCCGCTACAAAATGTTGTTCTATCTCTTTAGTGGCTATTTGCAATCACCTCTGTATATTGATAAGTTGATTGTTTTATTATATTGGTTTCTATTTTTCTCCACATTGATTAAATCAATATAATACACACTTATGATTTAAATATTGTTAAGTTTGTTCAGTTCATGTTTTCCGGATGTATAAACTTAGGGTGTATTCACTGCGTTTTATGTCTTAGCATCGCAGTAGGTCAGTGTCAATTGATTTTGCAAGTCACCAGCCATCGGGTCTTCAGCTTGTAGCTCTCACACAAGTGTTATAGCTTGGTTCGTTGGTTCGTATATCAAAAGGAAGCCCATAGAATAAAGTTTATATAATAGCGTATGCATTTTTTTCAGAGTCGATCGTGCATTTTGTGCTTGTAATCACAACCTTGTAAATACAGTCCATTATTAATTATGTGTTTATCTATAACTCATTTTTTGTTTGAAGTTAACTCTCCAAACTAAACAAATGGGTAAACCATCCATATTAAAAAGTTTGCTCCAAACCGTGTAAAAACTTGACATTCTCTACGACATAAAAATTGAAAGTATATCATAAGAATGTAACCTTGAAATGATTCATTGATCTCCAATGCATACTATATCGCACAAACTAATACACACTGACTGATTCACTGATATATTGTTAAACACATTCGGAAACAAGTAAAGGTATTATAGGTATTGGGTTTAGGATAAATAGTTAATAAGGTATTTTCCCTTGACGATAATTTGACCAATTTGTCATTTTGTGTGCAAATAAAAATCATTTTTGCCTAGATTTCTGTCTCAAGACAAGTTAGGCTTTAGGAACAAAGTTTCCAGTTCTGCATGGTCGCCAGTTTTTCATAAGTCTTCCAACTCTGGGCGGCTTTCCAGCACAAATCGAATTACGCAGAGTTTAAGAACGGGATTTACAAATCGGTAGACAGCAAACCTGTGTACAACATAGCATTTGACTATTTTGCATGTGTACTTAATATACTTATGTCTGACATTCATAAGAGTTTAAGTGAAGTCTCTCTCTCTCTCTCTTTATATATATATATATATATATATATATATATATATATAAAGAGAGAGAGAGAGAGAGAGAGAGAGAGAGAGAGAGAGAGAACTGCATTTGTGTGGGAAAATATGAACGAGTTTTTCCAATGGATATACTGCACGACCTTGGGAATGTGCCTTGAAATATATGCTTTAGTTGATTAATAAAAATTGTTAACGTTAGATAATTGTTCCTTTGCAAGTGGTATACAGTATGAAGGTGTTCAATATCGGTTAATGTTGAACGATTCTGACAATGTAAAAATAACGGAGATAAAAGCTGAGCATATAACAAATATATATATATATATATATATATATATATATATATATATATATATATATATATATATATATATATATATATATATACATATATATATATATTTATATATATATATATAGACAAATATCCATAGATATATACATATATATATATAGATATAGATATATATATATATATATCAATCTATATATATATATATATATATATATATATATATATATATATATATATATATATATATATATATATATATATATATATATATATGAACTTTTGTTCAATATCCATAAAAGTAGTCAAGCCCTCCGTGAGTTGCTTTGAAAATAAATATACATTGCATTATTTTGTTTTTTTTACTTACACTTTACATTTATCCATTTCTTATGTTTGTTTTAAAACAAATGTCCATGTCAAAGATGATGATGATACTACTACTACTACTACTACTACTACTACTACTACTAATACTAATAATAGATTTTATCGTAATAGCATAACCAATGCATTAATAGATGTCCAAGCTTATTAATTATATACCGTATACATTTTACATTTAGTCTTCTGTTTTGTTTCTGGTTGTCGTAATGTGGAAATGGTATTTTAATTGTAATGGTGGTCCAAAATTAATATGCTGTTTACTAAGAGTTGCAAAACATAAAACAATACGGATAGTTTAGTAACAAAAATTATATTTCCTTACGTTGCGCTGTTCTAGTGTACGGTATTTTAAAGTAAAAATGCAAAAAATATTGATTGTTCACGCAGTTGAATCTGATTAAGATGTCTTCATTTATATACTATTCAAGACTCTATAAAATCTAACTCATAAAGGGCTGTAGTTATAGAAAAGATGTCTTCATGTATATACTATTCAAGACTCTATAAATTCTAACTTATAAAGGGCTGTAGTTATAGAAACGATGTCTTCATTTATATACTAATCAAGACTCTCTAAAATCTAACTCATAAAGGGCTGTAGTTATAGAAAAGATGTCTTCATTTATATACTATTCACGACTCTATAAAATCTAACTCATAAACGGCTGTAGTTATAGAAAAGATGACCTTTTTTCTTTTTTCAAGACTTTATGAAAGCAAGTTAAGGTCAATGACAGTCAATCAAACATTTCAAATACCATGTGCCTTGCAACAGAATTTAGAGAAAGGTTTATTGACATTATCAACAAATAATACTACACCAATTCACCAAACACTACTAGATAAAACACTGTTACGGACTGGATCAATAATTATGGCTATAATGGCAGATCAAATATTCACTTTAGCATGCGGAATGTTCCCAAATGAGATTGAATGAGAAATATAGTTACACAATCTTTCCCAAAACTGATCATAGTGAGCAGTTTTGTTAATCCGATAAATAATCATCTGTCGTCTTTTAAATCTATATCTAAGGCACTTCTCCTACGTACTGACACAAAATATGGTCAGCGTGACTACTATATACTGCATCAACCAGGTTTTGTTTATACACTGGAAATATTAATTACGTTTCACACTAGGTCATGCTAATATACACTGCATAGATAATATTGCACTCATGAAGATTCTTTTCAATTTAACAGCATATCAACACTTGTCAGGATATATCTTGCTGAAACAGTGGGAATAAAGTGTGTTGGCGTGGAACACTGCATCTTAATCATACACACACACACACACACACACACACACACATATATATATATATATATATATATATATATATATATATATATATATATATATATATATATATATATATGCACCTGTATTCCCATGGTACTTAATAAAATGTTCATTAAAACACTACCTCATTCCGAATTGTCTACAAAATACTTAGTTTAAACTAAACCAATAGCAATCTGTTCTAAGAAAAACGCATTTGCTGATGGAACCTAGTGTATGCATAATCAAATGATGTCTGCTATAGAGGCCATAAGAATTATATGCCATTGTTATGATAGAAAGTTCTCTGTGACTGGATGCGAAACCTAGATCTTGATAATCTCACAAGGATAAGAGCTTAGACATGCCTATTTACTGACTGAAGTTAGCATTGACTATGTCAGGATTTGGTGAAGCAGGAATAGATGACGTTTATAATATAATTATAGATCTTTTAACACCAGCTTCGAACCACCTTCAAGTGCGACAGACTAGTTAGTGAAAGGTCTAATGAATGCACCAGCATTTTACCCGTGTTATATTTTTCAGAGAAAACGCAACATCTGTTATAAGTAATGATTTTGATGTTTCCAAAAATAGCTTTGTATCACATACAATACACAGCGAAATGCATGAAATTAATACAAAGGCATTCAAATGAGCAGTCCATGACAACAACACATAGAATATTTTAGAATCCTATACTTCAGCTCGTTTGACATGTAACTTCTCTACTTCATATCAGGTTGACTGGGAAAGACACTGGTTTGGACCTGCAAAATGCAACATATAGCATTAGTTTAGTGTCAAATTTATTTCTTCAATCCAATGGGTAAATTTTCATTCAATATGTGCATAAAAAATGTATCCTTGACAACATCAAAGCTATCATCGAGTGCATTGTTATATAATGATAGTCGAATAGATTTTAAATTCTATTGTGTAATAATTAGTAGAGGAACTAATACGTTAAATTGTATTAACATAATAATTTCTAAGGGTGGTTTGTAGATATATGCTTTGCTGTTTATCAGACCATCAACAATTATTTGATCGAGGGTTTAGCAGTCTAAGCATGGGACAAACTAAAGGAATGTACATACCTATTTCGCACTCTTTCGAACACACAGACCTTCTTTGCACCACTGGAAACAAAAATGATGATGTATGTACATTTGACGCGAATCAAGCAATAAGTCTGATTCGACAGCCACATCAATTCACAAGTCCAGAATTTTATTCATTTGCAAGTCAGTGGATATTGCTGAGAATTATTATAAACGACACTAATTCGTTTTTATAACACCTAATTATAAGTATAAAAGTTTTGAAATTGTGAAGTTCAGTGAGAGTGCCAAAACTTTGAAACCAATAATTTTTCTTCGCTAAGAAAGACAAAAAGACAAATAGATTACCGATGATATTCCACACGATGTCCCAGTAGCTGCAGTCCAATATTTATTCCTGCATTTGTGCGTCTTTGGATCCGTACAATACATGAAGCGGCAGATCATTGATGGTATTTTCTTAAAGAAAAAGGAAACAAAAATGCTTAGCACAAGATTCATAATCTTCGTCTATTGGTTTTTACGATTATGAAAATGAATTTAGAGGGTTCACTTTCTGCAGGAAAGAGGAATGGTATATGTCCTGTCCAAGTTGTATTTACTTCCGCAAAAACCCTTACGTTAATGTGGCGATGGGGAAGAGAGAAATTCGTTGATATGGTGTTAATAATGATCAACGTAGTTAATGTAGCAATATCTGCATATAGTTGAGAATTTAATAAAATAACCAAATATTTTAATATAGGTGACCTTTCATAATTGCCGTAAAAACAATGAGTAGTGTATGACTTTTCAGTAATGGCAGTTATGAGGCAGAATAATCTACCTGTATGTTCTAATTTACACGGTTTGCCAACATAGAAACCACTTGTCTTTCTTGATAGCTCATAAGCTAAACGTAGAATTCAAGATAGAAATGAAAAGTTGAGAAACCATACAATAATGGAATAAAGAAAACGGATCACTTTCAAATCACATATTATGGAGAATCCTCTTCCAGTATTTTATTTTTGTATGACAATATATATATATATATATATATATATATATATATATATATATATATATATATATATATATATATATATATATATATATATATATATATATATATTGCATTAGACATTCCAAGATATGGCGCGCTTTTTGTCAATATATCAGGATACAAATTCTTCGAAAAGTTGAAAATTTTGATAATATGTATCAAATACAATTGCGCTGGAATCATATGACTGATGACTGGATATACGCATGCAAGATGCTTACGTTCCTCTTCTGACACTCGCATTCTCAATATTTCCAATACGAAGTTGAAATCATATGGACTGCGTTCTTTTGCATACAAGGGCATAGCAACGTGAAACTAATTGCCCACTGGAACGTATACACAAAGATTAAGTGATCTCATTCAAAAGTTCCCCCTAAAACCCATCTACTTCAGCATGTTTTCTGTTTCTAATCTTTGTGCTGTTTGTTTTTTTTTTGTAATCATCTCATTTATATGATTTTATTTATTCATTATAAGCCTTGTCAAATGTTGTAAAGCGTTTAGAGCTTCTAAAGATTAGGCGCAATATAAAGGCCTCGTTATTATTAATGTCATATATATATATATATATATATATATATATATATATATATATATATATATATATATATATATAGATGCAATAAACTGACGACGAACAGTACGAAACTAGTAACTAACTAGCCTAAGCGCTTTCGACTCTTAATGAGTCTTTTTCAAAGGCAAATACAAAACATAGTTACGACAAACAAATAAACACAAAAACGTTGTGTTTGTAAACCTCTACATTTCTGTCTTCACATGTGCTAACACTATAAATACAACCAGCTTGTATAGACTAGTTGCGGAAACTGAAAACGTTGTGTAATTCCCTAAAAGTCTACAAGCCTAAGCGACATCTATTTTTACTTTGTGTACATATGTAACGCAGATTATATCCCGGATATTTGATTCTATACCGGTTATTCTTATAGGAAAAATTGAAGGATATTAAGATTTAGAAAATGTTAAATTCTACTAGTGCATAGTTTTCATGTTCTAGTCTTCTTGATTTAGACCGCTTGGTTTCAATGTTCTAAGGCGGCGTATCCAGTATGATTCCCTTTCCTTCCTGGTTTCGGAACTCCAGCTGTGGTTGTTAGCAATAGCGATAAGTATTATATCACTGAAAGTGTGGCCACGGGAGGAGAAGTGTTCTGCGACCGGGCTTCTGTACAGCTTTTTTGTCATCCAATCAGATCTATGAAGGTTTATCCTTATGTGTAGCTTTTCAGTTTCTCCCACGTACTGAAGGCCACAGATCTTACATGTGATGAGATAAATCACATTCTCTGTTTTGCACGTTTTGTTTGGACCATGTATGTTTAGTTTTTCTTTAGTCACTGTGCTAGTGAATGTCTTGGTCTCTATCATATGTTGACAGGTTTTGCATCTTTTATCGCCACAGGGTTCAGATTGACTAGGTTGGTTTTGACTAGCGATTGTTGTTAGCTTGGCCCTGACTAGGATGTCCTTTAGGTTTTTTGGTCTCCGGTAAGCTACTACAGGTTTGTTCGGAAGTATTAAGTTTAGTATGTCTGACGATTGCACGGTTGGCCAGTGGTTTGCGATGATTTTACCTACTTTGGGATTGTCTGGGTGATAGGTCAGAATAAATGGTATCCTATCAACCTTTTCTTTCTGTCCATATCTGAGTAGGTCATCACGGTTTGTTTGTTTGGCCCTTCGGATTGCCTCCGCAATCAGGTCTTTGTCGTAGCCTCGGTAAATTAAATGTTTAGCCAGCTCTTCAGACCTTTCTAGGAATCTTTCATCGTCAAAGCAAATTCTGCGTATCCTCAGTGCCTGGCTATATGGAATGTTCTTAATGCAGTGTTTTGGATGACAGCTGGTTGGGAGAAGATACTGGTGTTTGTCGGTTGGTTTCGAGTAGATGTCTGTGTGTAATTTGTTTTCCACCAGTCTGGTTGTTGTGTCCAGGAAAACATGGTTTGAGTTGGAAATTTCTGCCGTGAATTTTATTGAAGGATGGAAGTTGTTTGCCTTTGATATGAAGTCATCCACACTTTCTCTTCCATACTGCCACTTCATTTCAATATCATCGATAAAGCGTACCCACTGGTATGGTGTACGCTCAACCGATGCTAAGAGCTTTCCCTCAAGTTTTCCCATGAAAATGTTAGCATACGAAGGGGCCATTTTAGTACCCATTGCAGTTCCATTGATTTGTAGGTAGTTTTCTTCATTAAATTCAAAGTTGTTGAGTTTTAGGACAAGCTCCAGGAGTTGGATTAAGAAGTGTGTGGGTGGATTGTTTACAGTTCTTGTTTCCCATGCTTCGCTACATGCCTGTAACCCTTCGTTGTGCGGTATGTTGGTGTACAAAGATGTGACGTCTAAGGAAGCAAGTAATGTATCTGGCAGTAATGGTTCACTAGCTTTGCTTTTTATGAGATAATCTGTCGTGTCTTGAAGATATGATGGTAATTTGTGGACATGTGGTCTCATAAAATGATCTAAATATTCTGATGTCCTTTCTGTGGGGTGCCCGTTACCTGAGATTATAGGTCTGCCAGGGTTTCCTTGTTTGTGGATTTTGGGTAGAAGATAAAATCTACCTGCTCTTGGGTTTTCTGGGCTTAAGTAGTTTTTGGTTTGCTGGTCTATGTGTCCGCTTTGGTACGCCTCGTCAATAACATTAGTAATGATTTTTGCATATTCCAGCGTTGGATCATGGTCCAGTTTTTGGTAGAACCTAGCGTCACTTAGTTGTCTACTTGCTTCACTAATGTAGTCTTCCCTATTCATAACGACAACAGCGGAACCCTTATCTGCAGGCTTAATTATTATGTCTGTTCTGCTTTTCAGTGAGTGCAGGGCATCTGTTTCTTCTTTTGTCAAATTAGAATATTTGAAATCATCATTAATCTCACAGAAAAAAAACATCAAAATACAAATAACAAAACGTAAGTCATCAGGTTTGTCGTAGTTCAATTCGCAACAACTATGAGCTACAGAAATCTCTTCAAATACTTTTGAAAGAAATTAGCATTATAATCAATTAGCATTATAATTCCTCCAATATGTATCAGACCTGGGATACAGAAAGTCAAGAAGAAAGAAATCCTAATGAAGTTAACATTAAAGGGTAATCTAGCTCTTAAATTTGAGTTCCTTCATGTATGTTGTGCAAAAGTATGCTACAAATATCGTAATTATGTGCAAGAATTATTCATATGTGTTCACCATCAGATGTTTTCATTTGATTGACTTTATTAAAACAGTGTAACGATTATGTAAAATCAATAATATGAAATAATGGTGAAACAAATTTACGTAAGAATCTTATCATAGTAGATACTGAAGGAAATGTTCAATCAAATATATCAATATTTATTAGATGCATGCAACAAATCTTTTATAAAAACTTCCTTAAAGTTAAAATCTCGGCTAATATTAAACGACTGAAAACAATACAAAACGCCAGCTCCTGCGACTATAGTAATCATTACAGAAACAGGCGTTTTGTTCTGTTTTCAATCGTCTTATAGTAGCCGAGATTTTAACTTTAAGGAAGTTTTTGTAAGAGATTTGTTTCAAAAATCTAATAAATATTGAAATATTTCATTGAATATTTCCTTCACTGTCCACTGTGATAAGATTCTTACCTAAATTTGTTTCATTATTGTTTCATATTGATATTACATGATCGTGACAATGCGTTAATAAAGTCATAAAGTCATTCAAATGAAAACATCAAATGGTGGACTCATATATTTAAAATATCGGCTATTATAAAAAAAACTGAAAACTGAGCAAAACACAGGTC